>VWZK01001329.1:201-53619 GCA_013396935.1 Baryphthengus martii | reverse complement strand
CTTGTCTAGACCGTGCTTTTGCCAAGAAACATTGTACCAGAAGATCCTTGACATCCCTTCCAATCTGAAATTCTATGATTTTTTTTCTATGAAATCATGACTGCTCAAGTAATGAGTAGAAAAAACACACACTTTAAGAAAATAAAGGTCCTTAATGAACAATTGATTGACAGAGCAGAGTTGGGTAGAAGAAGTTTATTTGCTTCAAACTTGTGAAGGGGCTATTGTAGTGATGAGAAAGGGAGACTGGAAAATCAGAGTGATGGATCACACAGACATGAACACAATGGTCTGTGTAATATCAGAAGCTCTGATTCTCAAAACTTGTCCCAGGTGTTTCACAGGAAATTGAGTTAAATGGATCAAATATCATTTCTTTCTTCCCTTCCTCTCCTGTCTTTATTCCTTCCTCCTTCCCTCAAACATAATATCCCATTGAAACCTCAGCAAATATGGGTTACTGAAATGATAAAATAAAAGGGAGCAAGGTGATACATTTTGGTCAAGGAAAGTGTGAATTATTTTGCAAAAGCTTCTTTACTAACAGGGAAGATTATTACTTTCTTGTATCATGTGGTTTTTGGGTTTGTTTGGTTTTTTTTCCACTTCATGTATGCATGCCTATGTGCAAAAGTGCCTGTGTGTGCGTTTACTTCTAACAAGCAAGTTAAGCACATATTTCTTTATCAAGAAAAGTCTATATTACATTTTTTTTCCTGCCTTTTTCTCTTTCCAAGTTTATTTAACAAAATTATTTATTTTTGTCAGAGATTGTTACCCAGAAATTCAGTCTTCTTTCATTCAAACAATTAAATTTTCGGTTTCACTCATTTATCTATGTAGATTATCTAATTTGGAAAGGTACAATGCAAAAGGTTATAGAATTACACCAAACTTACATGTTTCTGTATAATAATGAGCAAAATGAGAGGAAGAATAAGACTCAGGACAATCACAATAATCAGGATGTGGGACTTTCGAAAAAACATGCCAATAAATGCCACAGAATACAGACCAGTTAGGTCAGTGTACAAGAAATAACTAAAAATATTGTATCCATTGCATAAAATAGTCATGCCTTATACCATTCCCATCAAAAATTAAGGAGTTATTGTAAAAAAAAAAACAACAAAAAGACTAAAACCATTAATTCAGTTTGTAGCTATGGTTGAAAAGGTAAGCAGCATCATAGGATGAATAAGCAAAAATGCATAACACAAATTAAAAGAACTGTTACTATGTAAGAGGTTGGTTACATTTAACATTTATTTAGAATAATATGTTAGTTCCTACCATTCACCTTTTTACAAGGACATCCTTGCTCTGGGCTGAGAATAATATAAGGTGATAATAATACAGTTCAGCAGTTTATACAGCAATGAAAACTGTGGATTTATTCCCTTTAGGTGACCTAAATAGTGGCATTCAGAGTAACAAAGTTGTGATATAGTGAAATATCAAACTGTTCGGATTGAGGAAATAGCAAAAAATAAATGGAACAGTCAGAAAGAGGAAATTCAGGCAGAGACTAATTTACTTAGAGAAAAATACAAACTAAGACACCGAGTATAGCAGTGAAGCAAAAAATACAAATAATAACAAGAAATACATAGATTTATATTTTTTGGAGTGAAGGAAGATATTAAAGGATACAGAGAAAAAAATGGAATTTGAGATATAGATAAACTTAAAGGGGGTAGTACTTTTGACCTTTTATGTAAACACCTTTTGTGTGTTTACAGCTTTATGTAGAGTACCTAGATTATCTTCATCGTCTGCTTTTAAAATATGAATAGTCAACAACTGCTTTTTAAGACCTACTTGTCCAAAAGAACAATAAATTCACAATTAAAAGTTCACTGGATACTATGTGTAAGTTTTACCATTGGAAATAGGAAGTCCAGCTGCGATGTTACCAGATGAGAGGAGAACTGCAGGAAAATTGGGTCATTCAGTATTATCTTACATCACATAGGTATTAAAGAGGCAGAAGCAAAGATAGTAGGATTCATCTGACCAAGTAAAGACATTTAAAGTGTAGACACATAAATGTAGATAGGATGAATTCTACTGTAGTGAGTTAAAATAGTTTTTCCTGAGGCTGGATTTTTTCTTGGACTTAGACATCTGGATCATGCCTGAGTTGCACTCCAGGACTTCATGTCCTTCTTAATTTGGACTAAAGTTTATTTTCTAAACTTGCAGATGACCAGAAATAACTTTAAGATATCTTCACTAGCATGCTTCCATTACAAGAGAAGGAAATTTGTGGAAGAATAGATATGATGTTTCAAGTAGGAATGTCTCTTAAAGTAAGGTGAAAAGAATGGATCTGAAAAGCACGTAGGGATGCTGGAGAATTAATACAAAGCAAGAAGAAGCTTTGTTATGTTTTTAAAAGCCAGGGTCATTGCTATGGAAAAGAAAAATCCTAAGACTTTTTGAGATGGTTTCAAAAAATGATACATACAGTACATACAATTTCTATCAGAAAGCAAAGACAAAAAAAAAAAAAGGAATAAAATAGATTACTTGGCATTTGCAACTGCTTACAAAGACTCCAGGGAAAGCTCAATGCAGTAAGTGACTAGTGCCACTTAATTAATATCTGTGCCAGTAATTCCTTCTGTTAGATGTTGAAATTTATTTCTGGCACCGAATTCCAAAAGAGTTCTCTGCTCTTTCCTTGGATTCAAAAGCTTCAGAAGTAATGAAAGAAAAATGAAGGATTTCTTTTCCTCAGGCTCTAAGAAGGGTAGCATTAGAACAGTAAGGATAGTTAGTCCTGAGGCAGACCTTGTACCTCATTATATGAAGCTAAGTATTCACTTTTTACAGTAAAATTATGGCAATTGCCTTTTTACTTCTAAGCCTGAACTCTGGACTTCTTTAAGATGGATGGATGTGCAGAGTACAAATTAAATAGAAATGTGTAGATCTTTGATTTTTTTTTTTTTTTTCACAGGCTCTTGTATCAGGGAAGATTTCATTTTTCTTTTTTTATTCTGTGCAGTATAGTTATTTCTCCTCTTATGGTCTAATCCAAAGACAGGGAGTATTTTCATTGAGTCTGGTCAGGTTGTTAGTTTACAGAAAAGCAGGTGATATATATATGTGCAAATCTGTTGTAGGGGAATGAAGTCCCTGCATATATTACCATTTTTATGCCTTAGCATATCTACTTAGAGATATAAGGACTTCTCAAAACTCTTTATTGAGAGAAAGTAAGTAGGAACCTACCTTGAAAAACAGTACTATGAATCATCTAAAATTAAGCAGAAAACAAGAATGTGGTCTCTATGATTTCCAAAGTCACAATAAGGTATAGGGTTTTGTTAATAAGTAAAAAAAGAAAAAAAAAAAAAAAGTTACTCATTACAAAAGAATTAGATTATGATGAATATCTTTTTTTTCTCTGATTTTAAGAGAATAAATTGATGATATTTTTCCTGTTCTGTATCTCTTAGTCAGCTCTATAGACACACCTACACATCATATGGTGCACATTGCAGTATATCATGATTTTCCCCTCTAACTCTAACATTGCTTTCTGTCTTTGAATTTCAGTAATATGGAATAGACAGGATTACTTGTATGACCTATGCAGATTAGAACTTTGAAATAGATATCTGAATATGCATGTTTTCTTGCCATTGGTGAGACTGAATTATTTCGTAGGGGTTTATCTGTTAACCTTCTGTTTATTTAATTTAAAATCTTTTTTAAATGTATGTGTTTGTGTATATATAGGTTTATATTTTAAAATATTTTTATATATGTATTTGGCAAAAATCCAGTCTTCTCTCCAGAAAAAAAGTATTACATACATTCAATCCTTGTAATCTCACTGGAAAGTATTAGTGTGTATTACAACTTATAGAATGTGGAGAACTCTGATGTCATCTCTTTGTTCACAGCATGAAAAGTGACATATTAAGTATAATGCCATACTATCAACATTTTATCTGCTGCCTCTAAGCAGAAAGCAAGCAAATGTAGATGATTGTTCCCAGTCTTCAAAAATAACTACTTTCAGCCCCTGAATTTAGTCTCTAGAACCGATCAGACAGATTTTCCACAGAGTTCTTGGGAGCATCTTGTTAAACACTTCATTGGAGTGGCCAAGTTTCTCAAAAATAGCTCCTGCATACTGAAGACTCCTGTAAATCTGACCACTACATTTTGGTTCCTTAGTTAGAGCTGCTCTTTTGAGAAAAGCTGCAGTGCTGAGGGAGAGAGAACAGAATAACTGAGAGAGAAACAATCTTGGTGGTTGTGACGCTGAACTCAATAAAAATCCTGTATATAAATATAGCACAACAGTTATCTGAACAGGATTCAGAAAGAGTTGACAAGACTGTCCTTCAAACAGGACGTATTATTTCTTTTCATATTAGTTATTTACTACCTTCTCTCCTCTCAAAATGCATCTTTTCTATTTCCACTGTGTTACAGAGATGAAAAACACTTCCATGTAGTTACTTAAATGTTCAGATTACAGAGATGAAATTGAATTTGATATATTGACCAGATTATGTCAGTATGACATGCCATCATAATAAAACTAATTTGGCAAGGGATTAATTGAGATTTTCATTGTGGATGCATTGAAGGGTCTGTCTTAACTGGAAATAAAAAGCAATCTGCCTAATTTTTAAGATGCTAGGACACTCAGTAAGACACTATATATCAGTTGTGACCTTTAAATACGCAAGTTTATAAGCACGTCAATGAATGTGCTATCCATTAAGTAGACTGCACGCTGAAAGCCAGTTTTCAAAGGGCAGCTAATCTTGGGTCATCCTGTCTATGGCTCATCTTGTACACCTTCCCGTCCTTTATCAGAGATATGTAAAACTACTTCAATAGATGTAAAATGACTTCTGAATGATTCAAGTATATCTACAATTTTACTCACTCATCAGCCTAGACAGGTCAAGTACCATTAAATGAAAAACATACTCTTGTTTAACAAACTACTGTGAAATATATATATATATATTCATTCTTATTTAGAAATATATGCCTTAATTTCTCTATGAATATGGAAAAATAGCATTGCAGTGTAATAGGTAAATATGACAGTATAGCATACTCAAGGAGTTCAACTTCTTGACAGCAACAGAACAAAATCAGCCCGCTGTCCCTCTGGTAAGATTACTCTTACTTCCATTTTTTTAATGCTTTTATGGACTTTAACACTGTTACAACCAGTGTTACCTGACAGAGTTTTGAGATGTCAATCAAACTACTCATTCTAACCATTTTTTTTGTCACTGGAAACCCATAGAAGTCTTTTCAGTGTCTTAAAAATGCTTCTCCACAGAAAAAATTGTGATGGCATTCCTGTTTCTACAGACACACATTCCCTCAGGGTACAGACAAATGCAAGAGTGCTGAGACTAGGCAATTTTATAATTAAACTTATAAATACACATTTCGTTTTAATTTTGCTTTAAGATATCAAATTAGTTCCTGATTCATCTTTACTGAACCCAAACCAAATTTCTTCTTTCTCCCTATTTTTCTCTAACCAACTGATACTTTTTTCCTCTCAGAAAAACAGGACTTTCAATCAAAAACTAATTCTTAAAATTGTCTTATTTTAGCTTTTGCTGCTGTTTGCGGAAGGATGACCATAACCATTAAAGCATAAGCAAGGAGACTGTGCTTGCCGTAATTTCAGTCCTCTGAAGACTTCTGTTTTATTCATAACCATCTAGATATTTCATTAGTTTGCCTTCCGACGGTTTGATAATCCCAGTTTCCACCTCCTTTAAAAGTGAATACTTCTTTTGTTAACTTAAGGTAGACAAGTTCACATCCCCTAGGTCCTTGGCAGTTTTCAGCAACTAGCTGAACTACATACAACTATGACCCATGACACTTAAACAGGACAACCTCTGAGACATTAACAAGTTTTGGATGTTTTAGTAATGTAGAGTTAAAATTTTTTTTTTCACTTTTTTTAATAACACATTTTAAAATATATGTTAAACTTTAATATAATTGTTGGTATTATTATTATAATTGTTTTTATTATTTCTACCTACTGATACGCCACTCACTGCATTTAATTTTCAATTTTGTAGAATAGAAATGTAGGGGTTTTTTTGTACTACCAGAATGCGTAGGTTTAGTTCATCCTTTTCCAATTTGTTCAATCCAGCAGCAGGGCTCTGAAATACGGCTATGTCCTTTACATCTGTGCCACTCTCCACAAGTCTGCTAATGAAATGCATTAGTTCCAAAGGGGAAAAAATGTTTTAAATGGTTATTATGTGTTGATGCTTATTGCTTCATATTCTTTACAGGTATATCTACCCTGTAATTAATAACTGGGTTAAAAAATAATTGTCAGGTTATGCATTACACAGATCAAAACCCCAAAAATATCTTTGGACTTGGGACATAATCTAATTAGATATCAATGGACCATATCAATAAATTTTTGCTTAGTGTAAAACAAATGGACAATAACATGATTTTTTTTCAGCTCTAATTGTGGCTGTTCAGCCAGATGACCAGACAAAGATAATATACTGGAATTGTTATATTCCTGGTGCTTTCAAGAGAAGTTGTGCCTAAGAGCACTGAATAAACCTCTGACTTCTATAATTTTGAAACAAAAAACCCAATAACTTTAAAGGTTGAGTTGTTATTCATGTTATACCTCTTGGAATAGTATGCTGGTCTTGGTCAGATTCTACTTTAATTGTTTTTCATTTCACATTTATGGATAATTTGGAATAAAAAGCTAAAGAAGAAAAAAAGTTGACTGTTGGTGTACTGTTGGTCAGCTAGATGGATGACCTTGTTATAAAAGGAAATACACATATATAAAAGGAAATAGATATGCTTCAATGCCTGAACTCACCGAGACACAATTTATCCTTAATGTATGACCATATGATGTCTGTCACAATGTAATAGTATTTAAAATTAAGATTTTGTTAGAGTTTTTTCAGTCCATGCTTCAGCAAATAAGATTATATGTATTTGGTGGAGATTTTAACACTGGATTCCAGATATTATTTGATGTTTTCTGATATGATTATATTTTAAGAAATACTGGAGAGTTTAAAAAAAAAAAAAAGTAAAATTGTGCTGTCTTGGCTAAGGAATTCTAAACCCCAAAATGTGCAACACATTTCATGTTATGTAAAATTTGAGTATTTAATATGTTTAAGAAGATTGCAGGGACATCAATTACGTTGAGATTGCACTAGGAACTATATACTGATGTAACCATGAAACCTCCACTCAGTTGAAAGATAGAAGAATCAGGTCAACATTAACTCTCAGAAATATAATCATCAATGTACTGTGTTTATTTCCAACATCTGAAGTAACTGTGGGAAAGCTTTGGGTTTTTACAAGTATTTTGCCTTGTAATGTATGTTTGAGATACCTTATGGGGCCTAACAGTGGCTTTTGTTATTTCTTCTTCATTCTTATTTTGAAAGCTATAAACTTTTTTGTTCGTTTGTTTGGGGTACTTTTGTATTTTTTTTTTTCTTGTTGAGAGGAAAACAGAAACATGAAAATAGAGCAGAAGTAAAGTAAAATTGATAATGTCTTTTATTTTTGTTGAGCATATATCTACTTGGTGACTTTACAAAAAATATGCATGTTAATATTTAGAATTACTTGAACGAATTTTTCTGGAAGTTAAAAGGAGACTGTTGGTACTGTTAGAAAATGTGTTAATAATAATGATGATAAGAAGAAAATTCTTCACTAACAAAACCAAAGCTGTTATAATAAGGAAAGGTCAGCTTTGATTCATTTTTCCATTGAGAATTATAATAAAAATTTTTTTAAAATGACATAGTAGGTACAGAAACAGGACACTTTAATCAACAAAAGTCAATTTTGACTTTTCACAAAGCTTTCAGCTTTTGAATTGAAACAGTAAATTGCTGGTGTTTTGGCTTTTTTTATCTTTACCATTTTGTCTGGATTAAAAATACATTCATCTTCCATCTGTATTCACAAATGACTTTTTGAAAACCATTTTTCCAGTAATGTATTTAAAAAAAAAAAAAAGTTTCATAAAATTATTGGAATTAGAAGTGCTTCTGAAATTCTTACGCAACACCAAAGGAAAAGGAAAGAAAGAAACTCAAATCACTCAGAATTAAAATAAGTACAATAGCAAATGTTTATTAAGTAGTGTGTGTATTTGTAACTCTAAAAAAAAAAAAAAATAACACCATCATTATAAGGGACTATGAAGGGGCATTAACTGTAAATTTTAATTTGAATACAAGACTATCCCCTAAAATCAGGATAAAACTCTGTTGATTCTGGTTTTGCATTTCTAATCAACCGGGATGAAGAGACTCCTCCTGTTTCATGTAAAAGAGTTACAAAATGCTATTCTCCCTTAATATTATTTTCCTTATTGTTATTTTTGACACAAGAAGAATGTCAGATATTTTTACAACAGTTATAAATACTGTTCAGTGTCTGAGACAAAGAAAAGCTAAGAAAATGTGAGGTCTGAAGACTCTGGACTGACGCCAGCTCTGCACGCCAACAAGTAGCTCATTTTTAGCATGCTGGACAAAGCACTTCTTTCATGAAGAGGCAGTCTGTTACACCCTCCCCCGCCTTCCTCGCTGAAAATCCCCTAACACATCATTTTCACTGACTGTTCAATGCAGTGCTATGTCATGATGGATACTGAGAAACCATAATCAGCTTCTTTCATTATAACTTTTTGTCCGTCTGCAATGTGAGGCACCAAAACTTTAAAGATTATTTTGACAAATGGCTCAGATAAATGGTTAACTAGCGCCTCACTATTCCTCTAAATGGCAAATAGAATATGAAGGCAGTGCAACGCTATAAAACCTCACACCTCACTCACAAATCTCAGAGTAATTACACAGTTGTGAAATTCATTGTCCCATGGAGGTAAAGAGAATTTAAAAGACAGTGACTAGAAAACTGATTAAATTAAACAGTATTTTCTTTTTCATTTTCAGTTCTGGTCATTCTTAGAATTTGAACAGGAACTGCAGCAAAAATTGATAATATAATTAAACACCAAATACACTACTTGTGTTGATGTTTTTGTCAAGAGCACAAGGATTGTGACTCTAACAATGCTGAGCAAACCTAAAAAGTATAGACTTTTCTCTCATGGGCTTACAAAGGAATTTGTATTTCTTTTTATTCCTATATACTGTTACAGATATTTTTTTGCACTGAGCTGCTTATTTTTTCACTTATATCCCCAAAGAGAGAAGGAATTAGCCATGAAAACAGACACACAGATAGTAAGGATACTGCTTAGCACAAACTTTACTCACTGGAACCGGAACCAAAATCAGCAGGTTTTTTTCTTGAATAACATTTACAAAAGAGTCATTCTTCTTCTTCATTGTGGCAAAATCTGCAGTCTGTATGGTTATAAGGGCTACATAAACCTTACGTATCCCTTCCTCCTAGGGTTGTAGAGAGTAGAAATGGCTTGCCAGCAGTTTCTGAGCACCTGGACCATCAGGTGAACTAAAAAACATTCATGACCTCTGCTTCACAGAGAAGGGTATTGCATTGTAATGTGATCAGCTAATGTCAGTCATGTCCTCTCCCAGATTTGGTCAAATGAACAGGTACATCTCACATATAAAACATGTAAATATAAATATAAAAGAGAAATCTAACATTTTACTGTGTGTAGATAGGAGAAATGAACTGACAACAGATCACTAACAACAATATAAAGCCAAATACTCAAAAGTCAAGTTATTTCAGATTAGAATTTCCTGTACAACTTTAATTTCAGCTGACTGACATATGCATTATGATACAGACTGTAATTATATAGCCACGTAATTTTTCTTTTTTTTCCTTGAGACAATTCCAGATAAAGGACAAAGAATTGAGTATGTGTGCAAAATAACTAGCTAGCAAGCCAATTATTTTTTGACATTCAGTATGCCACTCATATCTTATGTATAGGACACCATTTCAACTCTACACTGAATTATTAACTTCCTCTGGGGCATTTTTGTGGTATACACATCACTGTGATATCTGAGTAGCTCACAAACATTATTTTGCATATTCAACATCACTTTGAGGAAGGATAATGCTATTATACCCATCTGAGATAAAAGGGCCTTAATACCAGAATATTCAAACGTCCATTAACTCTGGATGATCCCACTTGATATGCCTAGAGTCCAAATTTTCAGTGTATTTAACAGTTTATAACATTTTACATGTTCAAAGAGCAGCTAAAGTAGGCCTCCTCAGTGGATCACTTTTCTATTCTGTTCTTTCTGCCCTTCTGCTCCTTTTACTCCTATTTTAAACACTGTCAGCATCTCTCTGCTTCTTGGCCTTTTGCATTTGAGTTTGTCCTTTTCTCCTGCCCACCTACACTTTGCAGCTTGCTTAGTAGTACAAAGATGGGGAACATGCTATCAAAACGATTTTTGGCCAGAGAAAAAACATCAGTGAAGTTTTGCTGAGCAACTTGACAGCTGCTCAGCGTATGCCTATTACAGAGACATAATAGACACTGCAGTCTGGCCCTGAGGCTGAATAAACACTTTAATGCTGTACATCAGGTGGCCATGGACAGCGCCTAAGCCCTATATAGAATCCAAGTCACCCTTGTACAGTCTTTACCATCTTCGGTTCACAGTATTGAAAAATTGTGAAGGCTGTGTCGCAGCCTATCAAATGATGTTTATAAAGAGTGAAACTGAGCTATCTGGGGTATGAGCTGGGTGAGCTAGAGGATATGGAAGAGGTTTTGGAAATAAAACTTACTGAAATAACGCTACAAGCTTCAGCATGGTGAAATGAACTAAATGTATGGACTCAACTGCATTGCCCAGTAGGAGTGGTCATGGATGCCTTTGACCCCTTGAGCTGAGCCTAGGCACCATCTCAGAGATCACTCGGGAGCATGCTAAAAATGAATGAAAACAGAATGAAAGAATGGGATCCACTACTCAGCCTATCTCCACAAATCTGGCTTTATAAAATTGGTTTTAACTTACTCATTTTTTAACAGTATGGTTGTACTTTTACAGTTTGATAACATATGAGAGCAGAGAGCACAGAAAGCTCTCAGAGAATCATCTGGCTGTTTCAAGTAAACATATTCCAGCTGCTTTACCAAAAAAAAAATAAATAAATTATTAGCACCTTACTGTCCATATCACCCCACTTCAGTGTATCAAATCCATTCATCAATTATTTGAGATTTTTGATTAGTTGCTTATGAGATTTTCTTAGTGAGAACACAAAAGCATTCTAGGAAATAACTGAGTTGTTTCTATTCAAACACTATGAAAAGCAAGCAACAAAAATAACATCCAAATACTCTGATCAGTGTTAAAAAGGACCTGCAGCAGAAAACGTCAGGCAGCTACATCTATTATTGACATGTCAAATTCCATTTTACAGTATACTATACTTAAGCCTAGTTTTTTTATGATTTGCAGTTTTGTGGAAATCAGAATAATGACAAGTAACACCTATTTCAGAACTGGTGTAAATAGTTAACTATTCCTTAGGATATAATTCCTGAGAAGGATCTACCTATTTTTAAGCATACAGGTAACATTTTGATTTATTATTAATAATAAGTAGCATATAAAGTGAGAATTAATCATTTCAAATCAGGACTAAAAATGTAAAGTTTAAAAATTGTTTATTTATTTAATGGAAAAGACAACTATCTACTTGCATCTTCCACTTTGTATCTACTTTAATGAAGTCATTATTTCCTTCTATGTGTACTTCAGCCTTAAAAGAAGAGGTAGATTGACTAATAGGTGGGGATTCTGCAAACAAAGTATTAGTTCAGAGATTTGTTTGGTTGTTTTTTTTAAAGAAACTGAATATAATAAAGACTTATAGAAATAGAATGTAATGTTATCAGATAATAAAGGTAGATAATGATCTACCGCTCTGTTTTAAAATATTTTGTAGATTTTTTAATGTTTTTTTTAGCTATGTTCAGAATTCTCTTTTTCGAGAGAGACAGAAAAACAAGTTTTCTAGAATTCTGGAGATAGCTATATGACAAAGGATGAGTTGCAAAACCACAGACACAGTCAAATCAAGCAAGCAAGCAAGAGGCTTTAGCTTTTGATGTAGTCTACCGCATAACTTGTTTATTCACCAATGAAGTAATTGCAAATATTGAGTCAGGTTTATTCTCATGTCATGATCTGATGGGTGAAAAGGGATGAGAGAAAAGGACAGAAGAGAGTTGTTTAAAGCTGTCTCTACAATCTTTACATGGCTTTGGCCATGTTCCAGATATAGTACAGAAATCTCAGAGCTGTTCCTTTTTCTTGTTTTCATTTTTTCTTTCTTATTTTTTTCCTTCTTACTTTTTCTCTTTCGCCTTTCTTTTTTCCTGTCACCCTTTTTTTTTTGTTTTCTTTTTCTTTTCTCCTTTCCTTTTCTTTTTTTTTTCTTCTTTTTCCATTTTCTTTTTTTTTTTTTCTATTTTGTTTCCCTTACCTTACTTTTCCCCTCCCTTCAGTTCCATTCCTTTTCCTTCATTTTCCCTCCTTCCTTTCTGTTCCATTCCCTTTCCTTCCTTGCCCTACCTTACCCTTTCTTCTCCTTTTCCTCTCCTTCATTATCCACTTCCCATCACTCTGTACGTTCCCAAGAAATCACACGCCCAGATGCAGATGAAATGCAGTTTCATGATGCACCAACCATCTTACTCCTGCAAACATCACATTGAACTCACTTCAACACTAAGGAACAATCCTCATAGGCTCCATTTACACCATCTTTTACATCTCAGGTATCTCTCATGGTGGATAAATTCTAATTAAGTAAAGGTGTTACGAAGAAAAATTCTATTTTGTCAATATCTAGAGTCCCTGGATTAATGAATTAATGAATATTTAGACCAATGTGTTCATCAATTACTTACCTTACTGTGGATTTTATGGATATTTAGGATTTCTAATACCTACAATCATAAATTATGGATTATTTTTTACTTTCTGTTTTTTTTTCCAATATATATCATGAGTTGTGTGGTGGGTAAACTGAGATGCTTCCAATAGTGCTGGATAAGCAGAGATAATTTGAAATGGACATATATGGATAGAATTGCATAATTATAATGTTGAATATGTAAATGTAGAAGTCACGGATTTCACTTCGGAATTAAAGATGCTTAAAATTTGGTATTAGGAAATTTTTATTAATTTTAAACCTTTCCTGAACTGCCTAATTCTTCATGATACTTCAGGGATGTTTGGAGGCAAATATGGAACATGTCTGAAACTGTTGTAATTTTTTGTGTGTGTGAAATTAGCTACACAGTCCTGCTTTCAATAAGTCAGGCACCATTCAACATTTCTAAATCAATATCAAAATGAAGAAAAGAAACACAATGAAAAAAAACAACCCAAAACCTTCATAAAATACACAGAGAAAAAAATTGACATAAAAGGTGACAGAAGTACAATCATTATCTTCAGAAGACTGGAAATATAAATAAAGGCATCATTCTTCCCAACGTAAATCATACTCATGAAATATGAATGTTAGCAATACTACTCGGTGGAACATATCATCATGAAAATCAGTATATATTCTTCAGATGATTTTAAAGGCCATTAAAATCAAATAAATGTCTGTATGTCTGCACATTATCTCATGGTCCATCTTTATTTATGTTATTTGCTGTACATTCTCTAATAAATATGTTACAAGACTAAGAGAGTAAAAAACTCCCAAACCTCTAACACAAAACTGAGTGTACATTACATATGACTTTGGTAGTTCTGGCAAGAAGACAATTTTAAATATTTTTCTGTGGGTTTCAGAAATATTTTTTTTCCATTTGAGAGTGATAAAGTTTATGCAGTGTTTAAGAAATATATCTAAGTGCCATTGCAGGTAGATTTGATAATATTTCTGACTCAATGAATAAGACATTTATTCTTACATGTAAAGGGACTAAGTATTTTCTACATATGCATATTTGCTTTTGAATTTAATAATATCAGCTCTTTATATATCAACCCCTTTGCACAGGTCTACTAATTACACAAATTATTTAAAAGCTATGTTGACATAAAAAGAGATGTCTTCTTATTAGTACATTTTCAGAACTATATAAAAATACTATCAAATAGAAAAAAAAAAAAAAGACTTATGAGACCAAAAAAAGTATTTAAGTATTGAAAAAAAAAGAAGTATTTCCAAGGAGATATAATGCAAAATATTAAAAAAAGAAGAAAAAAAAAAAAAAGAAAAAAAAAGAAAAAATGTTTCTACATTTTGATTGGAGAAGGGAAGATGGAAAGGGGATCTTATTAATGTTTACAAATATCTGAAGGATGAGTGTCAAGTAGCAGGGGCCAGTCTCTTTTCAGTGGTGCCCTGTGATAGGATGAGGGGCAATGGGCACAATCTGAAACACAGGAAATTCCATCTCAACATGAGGAAAAGCTTCTTTACTGTGAGGGTGACAGAGCCTGGAACAGGCTGCCCAGAGAGGTTGTGGAGTCTCCTTCTCTAGAGACTTTCAAAATCCATCAGTATATGCTCCTGAATTGCCTGCCCTGGGTGATCCTACTCTAGCAGGGAGTTTGGATCCAATGATCTCCAGAGGTCACTTCCAACCCCTGACATTCTATGATTCTATGATTCCAGGCTAGACTTGGCATATATCACTTTATCTGAAATATTTATGATTTGACATGCTTATTTATTTTTCATATTTTAAGTTACTTAATTTCAGAATCACTTCTATAAATATTTACTTTCTATGAGAATTAATGGATAATTTGTAATTCCTGAAAATCAGACTTTAAAGGAAATCAGAATCCACTTTGGATTTGGGTTGAATAATTTTCTTTGATACAAGTTTTATAATGCACCCAACAGGTATTATTTCAACCGACTCCATGTCAATCAGAATGTCTAATTTTATTTTAGTAAGATGAAAAAAACTACCCCAAGGATTGACAGGATTTATTTGTGCTGTACTTGGTTTCTACCTGAGTAAGAGTCTTATTGGCCCAGATCACAAAGAAAAATTTGTAATCTGGAAAACAGCTAATAATTTCAGCAACTAGAAGGTAAAAGAGATGGTAGTGGTGTACAGGCCAAAGCACACTCCTCATCTTTTCCACTGTATTTCACTGAATCTGCAGGTATGGATGTTACTTTGTTTGTTTCTGTTTGTCATTGAACACACTGCATTGCATTAAACACATATAAATCTGTGTTAGTTACTTGAGAAGTTTTAAAATCTTTAATTAATTACAACTTTTTATTTCCAAACTTAGTTAAATAAAAGCTATTGGAGCTAATGCTGTCCAATTTAACCGTTTTATGTTTTCTTCCACTTTATCCTAACCAACAAGCCTTTCCACTTAATATAAATTGTATATTCTTTTTGACTGTTCTTCAAAGTGTATATTAATATTTCCTAATTTCTCAATACTAAATCTGTGACATAATCTCCATTTTCTTTTTTACTTAATTTTTTCATGTCTTCTTAGAAGTCAACATTTTTCCCATCTCATTTTGTATAGTATACTTGGTAGAACCCTGTAAGTCTACACTGAAAGGCTGTTTCCTTTTATCTTCCTGGGCATGAACAAACACATAATCAACAGCAAACAGAGATGTGATTCAGGTACAGCCTTGACAGAATTTAAGTGCAAGCCAATTTTTGGAACCATATTTTGTAATGTATATACTGTGAAATTTCAACAGACTACCCACAGCCTTTGGAGCTAACCAAAAGCTTCTTTTTCTGCAAGGACTATCTTAAAGGTGGCGTTAACATTTGAAACTAACAGCAAACCCACCATTTCCAGTTTTATGGTGTTCATATTAGTTTTATTTTTGATTTACACTCCTATTATTAGAAAATTTCAGATGAGTAGGTTAAAGTGTTGGTCTCTGTTCCAGAAAAAAATAATGGAGGTCCTAATTCAAGCTGTGAGGGCCACAAAGGCTGAATTCAAGGTCATGTTAGCAATTCCCGCTTGACTTGAGTGAAGGTTCACATTGACACAGAAGCACACTCTACATTGTATGCTGAGAGCCTTAGAGGACATAAATGTGAGTGTATTTCACTGAAAGAGAGCTATAAGAGTTGTGTTTGTCTAATTCACAGAACAGACAGGGACCATGTGAACTATTTGCCCAGTCATAATCATGTGACACAGCTCTGTGTCAAGAGCTTAAGAATGGCAAATCAAAACAAAGTAATTATTTTTAATGTGTAACTGGCATTTTTAATAAAGGATTTTTTTTCCAAAATTTGAGAAGGGATAACATAAAGAAAACTATTAATTTTCAAAGACTGTTCTTGTTCTTTAAGCTCACTTCAATATCCTTCTTGAATATGTAGATATTAAAGTGAGTGCTGTGATAGTCCAAGGAAACATCCTTGAGTTCTTTCATTCTTTCTTGGTGTGTGGTAACTTTATGTGACAAGTACGTTGCCTTTAGCTCCCAAGAGCAGAATTTGACATTGACCCACCCATACAAATTATACCTCCTTGAAAAGCAGCTGTGATTCCTTGGCAGTGCAATCCATCTCTTTTCTAATTCTTTCCCTTGAAGCTTGTCAACAGGGTGAGAATTCAGTGAAATAAACAGCCTTGTTAAAACAGCATATTGCTTCAGAACTGCAGAAGAATCCATACACAAAAAAAAAAAAANGAAGAATCCATATACAAAAAAAAAAAAAATATAAAAAATTTAGCAGAACATCTGAGGTATCTAGATTCCCACAGGCTTTATATTTCAGAGTTCAAAAATCTCGTATCTGGAACAGTGCTTCCAGCCACTTTTCCCATTGTGGTAATTCTTTCCCAGGTAAAGGCCTCCAAAATCCAAAAATCTTCATTTTAATAGTCCTGTTTGACCTCTCATCTCTCTTCTATTACTCCATAGACGCTGAAGTAGACATGATTATAACATATTACTCCATCTGTAAAAGATTGCTTATTTTCTTCCTTTCTGATACAAGGCACACCTACAGTTTGCTCAAATAATTTCAGTCTGAAGTGCACCAAGAGACTTTAACTGACCCAATCAATCTATAATAATTTTTCTCTAAAATATGTCTTTCCTCCTCTTGGGGGTTTGGCTACTTGTATTGAAGGTAGCTCTGGTAGAGTACAGCTGTGTCACCTTGTATGAGACTTCTGTAAATATAGCTAAGTTGCAAGAGCAATCAGTGACAAGTGGAAAATTATATATTGTGGAAGAGCTGTCAGGTGCCCTCCCTGGACTTCCATCCACGCACATTGCTCCTGTTGGCCTGGGAGGCACACTTAGGATCAGTCCTTGCCTAAGGTTATGTCAGAGGTATGCTGTGCTGTGCTCCAGCTTCTTCCAAACACTAAACTTGCCTTGATGAAGACTTCCTGGCTTGACCTCGCTGGTCAATTAAGACTTGTCCGGTGATTGCTAGGCACTGAGCTGACCTCAGTCATTGTCCCCAGTCCGGTCCTACTCTTCTAGTGGGGTACTATCAGACTGCACCCTTCAGAGTTGCTACTTCTCACCCGAAAGGGCAGCCCAGCCTCACTACTTCCTGGCAGACAATACCTAAAAAACCTTCTCTAAGGTGTCCCAAAAGTGCTAAAATTGCAACGTACAATGTCTATGAACAATAAACTGGGATTCAATCAAACTACATTGTTTAATTAGCTCAAGTCCAAATTTACTTTATCATCTTTTTGAAAACACTTGATGACCGCTGATACAATGAAGATTAATGAAAGCTACAATGATTTTTAGAGTGTCCTTTGGTCATACTGATATCTTTTAGCTACCAGATAACTTATTTCTGCATTGCTAACCTTTAGAAGCCTGAAACTTACAGCAAGAAGAGTTGACTCCTTATGACTTTGTTGATAAGCAGTACAGTCATTATCTGCTGATGAAACAAATGTCTGTTTGTCCAATTAAGACATCAAGGACTTCTATAACCATAGAGGAACGCACTTTTTCAGAGTGAAAATAATCTAGAATATACGTTTATATATTCTACCTACTTGTTGTGCAGTGCTTTTTGAGACATACCTTTCAGTGCATGACAGCAGAGTATCCTATCACCTTGCACATGTTTTCTGGTTATTCATGTTGTGATAAGTGTATAGGTAAAAATCTCCTTTTTTTTGTCTTTAGAATCATGGGTTTACAGAACAATTTAGGTAGAGTGGTACTTTAGGAAGTCTTTAGTCCCTTTAGTCAACTCACACCACTGCCTGGCTCAACTCACGAGGAAAAACTTTTTCATTATATTCAGTCTGAATTTCAACTCTTTCAAGTTATGTTGTTTGTCCCTTGTGAGGTCACCATATACTGCTGTGAAAAGTCTGGTTCTGTCCCCTTGATGACGTATCTCCCTGTAGACACTATGGAGCTGTTATTAGGTCAGTCTGCAACCTTCTCTTCTCCATTCTGAACAAGTTCCAGTCCTTCAGCCTCTGCTAGCCACCCTAGTATTACTGATGGTTTTTTTCCCTGTATTGCATGACCCAAGCTGGGATGTAGGATCTAGCTTTGGTCTAATGGGTGCTGAGAAGAGGGTAAATATCCCTTCTTTTCACCAACTGCCTATGGTCCTACTAACACAGTCTTGGATGATGCCTTTTCTGTCTCTACTACCTAAGTATACTGCTGGCTATACTCTAGGGCCCCCAGGGTTTTTTCCCCAGAACTGCTCCCCAGTCCATGAGTTCACATATTGTATTACTACCAGAGAATATTTCTTGAGGGCAGGTTTTGCATTGGTCCTTGTTGAATTTCAGGAATTTTCCATAACTCCAGGCTGGCCATGTCCATCTGGACGGCAGGCCTGCTCTTCCGTGTATCAATTGGTCTCCCCAGTTTGGTGCCAATATGTAGGTTTGAGGAGAGTGCATAGTGAAACAAAGGAAGCAGAGAGTTCCTCAGCTTTGTTTGCCTCCATTGCCACTGTCACCTTCTCCATGCAACAGCGATAGCACATTTTCCTTGTCCAGCTGTTCAGTCTTTTACTGCTAATGTAACCACTGATGATCTGTTTTTGACTTTGACATCTCTAGCAAGTGTTAACAAGTTGAATTTTCACTTCTCTATGTGCCTAAGTAACATTTCTAAATTCTGCTTTATAGACTGTCTCTGCTTTCACCTTCCATATACTGGGGTTTTTTTTGCACTGATGCTTAGTCATGCGCAAGCTCTTCTCCCGATATGTCTACTTGAATTTCCTGAGAGCTGATATGAACCATTCTTTTTCTTGGTGGATGTTGTCCCTAAGGATTTGCCAGTTTTCCTGAGTCCTTCAGAGCTGCCTCCATGGAATCCTGCTTGCTAGTTTCTTGCATAAGTCAGTCTTTTCTCCTAAAGTTCATATAGATTATCACTCATTAATTTAAGTACAGTGATGAGTGATGTTGCACAGAGATTTTACTGTTAATTAAAAAAATAAAACATGTATATATTGTCATTAGAATCCGTAAAGACAGTCTTTGCATTTTTCCTGATATTAATAAACAAATTGGTGCATCTGTGAACATTTTAGGCACTATGTATAACACAGTTATAATTTAAATCACATGAAGTGTTGAGAAGAGATCACTACAACTTCAAGTTCAATGACAAATTAAATCTTACTATCACTGGACTCCAGAACCAAAGTAACTTTAGAGGCTCACCTATGTGTACAGTACCTTTAATAATATAGAAGCAAGGAATAACCAAGGATGCTGTTGATTACAGAAGAGAGAGTACAAGTAAATCCTCTCTACATTTTGCTGCTCTGTACATCTTCATTAAAAAAAAGCTTCCAGCTATTCAAAGTTATTTTGAAAGACTAGCCTAAAACAAGCCAAAGTAGAGACGTTATATTATTACAGAGGCTATCTTTACACTTTTCTTCCTGTAACGATGAGGGAAATGTATATATGTTTATGTACATTTTTGCATTAGATGAGCATTAGACTTCTTAAAAAATGGCAAGAATCAGATCTTCTGTTTCTTACGAGAGTGCCTTGTCAATTAAGAAAAAAAAAGGATGTTTCACTTTTCTTCCATCCTTCTTTTGTTTTCCATGTGTTGTTTTTATCTACTTTCAGTGGTTAAGCATCTTTTCTTAAAAGTCTTCTAGGAATGTCATGCATAAATATGGTGGATATTCTCTTTGATTCCTGTATCCAAATTCTGTTTTCAGACCTTTTTAAAAACAACTTTCAAGTATATATTATATTGATTTTAATTTCTTATGCTGGTCTGTAAGAGACAAAATGGAATTTTGATGAGTTGTTTGGTTAAGCCTGGGAAGGGAAGTTGTCTTCATTCGATCTTGCACATAGACAGAATGCATTACTTTGAAGAAAAAAGCATCACACAGTTTGCAGTAACCTTACTTCCTCTTTTACTTTTCTGTAACTAAGACTGCATTATTCACTTAGCAAAAAATACACTGTGTTCAATAGTAAAACCTGAGGAAAGAAAACACTAATTGTCTAATACTAGGAAAAATAAAACACGCTTTAGAAAAATTATTCAATACTCGATAAGTCAAAGAACATTCTCTCATCTTTATGCAAATTCTTTAGTATCTGTACGATTCAGCAAATGATCTCTTTTTTTGCTAAAGTTATAGGCTTATTATGGCTAATCAACTGTGATTGCAAGATCATAGCAAAAGTATTGGCAGTTTGGCTGTAGGCATTTTCATGTAAAGTTATTATTCCTGATCTAAACTTTTAATTTAATAAGCATTACTAACAACTTGGAGATCTGTAGCTCATCAGGAGTTATTTTACTTGATACAGAAAAAGGGCATTACACCAAAGTGAATAGAGAAATTTCTCCAAAGTGTGAGCAGAATTACCTTCAAGAACACCAGATTTTTATTTATTTTAACTAATTTTAATTTGCCTAAGGTTACAGTCATCACTAATAGAATAACCTCAAAATCATTTGATCTATAAAGTTGAGCCAGGCAAGTTGTTCTTACTTCCACTCTCTTACGTCTTGCTTTGGAACTTATGGCATGGCTAATCAGAGTGATTGACTGATACATGGTTAAAGGGATTACAGAGAGGAAGGTAGCTGACAACAATGCCTGCATGCTAATATTTTATTAAGATGACTCATATCCAGGCACATTCTGCATAGACACAAGATCAATGTTTTAATAATAATGGTTAATAATTCATGATGTTGTAATGCATGATGGGAGGAAGCCATTTCCTTATACCTAATGTCTCACTGCAATATTTCAGGGCCTGTGGCAGCCTCACAAATATACCAGGACCATACAGATAATTATTACTGGTCTATAGTGTTAAGAATACATTCCAAAGAGCAAAACCTTTCAGATTTCAATGTTTAGATAAAGTAAAAGTTTAATTGAACATTCTCAGGTTTATTGTGCATTCCTTAAAACAACTTTTTACCTCTTACCTTGCAAAGAACCATACAATGACAAGAGAGAATTAAGCAGCACTTCATTTACAGAGTTCTATTAGGTTTATAATAAGAAATGTATAGTAATGATAGTTCTACTTTGAGACAAGATTTAACTGACTTTTTTCTTCAATAGGAGAATCTTTCATGCAAGTAAAAGAAGAGGTATCACATTGACTGCGTGGGTGTTCACTGTGTGGAACTCTTACTAGACAGAGCCCAAAATGAGAGAAATCTCCAAGGTTTCTACTGGCATGTTTATATACCTGCAGTGCTTTCCCTTTTTGGCTTATGTTGACAGCTTTACAGATCTGTTTTCTCTGGAATGTCTCTCTTTTTTTTATAAGTTTTTTTTGCGAGTTTTAAACTCCAACTTTTGGAATTTCATTTTTAAAGCTCAAGATTTAGCTATCTGAAAAGAATTTTCTTCTTATTAAATTGTTCATATGACAAATCTACACATATCTCTCTGTCTTCTACCATTTTGGTTACTCTGATTTCCAGTCCACTACTCTTCTTCCTGTTTCCTTCAATAGCTATTACCTAATAAAGTGAAAAATTAGAAAGGAATGCTCAAGAACATTGAGCATAAAAAGCAGAAACTATTAAACTAACGTAAGTTTAGCTACTCAAATATTGTGAGTGTGATTACTCAAACTTTAGATGGCTACAAAATAGATGTCTGAACATGACAGTCACAGTAGGCTGCCTTCCTTTATAGACAAGAAAAAAGAAAAAGGCACCTTCAGGTTATGGCTCATTTAGTTTGGTCTAGATATCTACTTTAGAATAAGAAGAATCATGCCCTTGACTCCACTAACTATATTGACTATATCTTTATTGGCTATATATGTAGCCAAAGAAAAAGACCTCAAACATAGATTTAAATACCAAAACACAGACAGTCAAATTTATTTTCTCATTTTTAACCTGCAAGGAACGTGAAAAAAGAATATAATAAAATATATTCCCATCTGACCTGTCCTATTAAAATTATTTCTCCAAATAAAGAAATTATATTCTACTTATACATACAAATACACATATAAGAACATAGAAATGGGCATCCAAAAAAATTAGTTTTGCAACAAGAAATTTAAAGTTATGGGTCTCTGCTTGTTCATTTTCCAATTACACAACCTGGCTGTCAACGTAAGAGATTTGAGAAAATCTTGTGATGAGTCAGAAATAGCAGAGAGATGGTCGATAGACACACTAAATATGTCTTTAATCTTACCTCTCTGTTTTATTGGTAGTTTGTGATGCTTCTTCCAACCGGCACATCATAGCTTGGCAGCCTCACTCTCAGATGCAAACAGTCTTTGAACATCTGTATGACATCATAAGAGTGGTATCATGTCATGATGTTTACGATAACTCAATCATTAAAGTGATCATCAATAAGTTAGGATATAATTTTTTCTCATTTTATTTTAATAGTTTTTTTCTATGGAAAAAAGTCGAGGAGCACTGGCAGGACAGAGGTGTGGGGAAGAGGAGACAGATTAGAAGAGAATGAAGACATACACATGTGTGTGCATGTCTGACTAAAAAGCCTCATGTTGAAAAGCTCGGTTAAAGGGTTAGGATAAATTCCCTGCTTCTGGGATTATTACTGTATTTCCTCATTAAATATATAAACATTCCTTTGATCAAGGCCTATAACTTCATCTCCTAATGACAGATATAACTACAAGGTTGTAGAGTCATGCTGTTTCCTTACTGCTCATTCAAAATCAAGGCATGAACTCAACATCTAAATGATCTTTAGACAGATTAACTGTTCCCTAAGCCAATATACAGCTTCACAGGATATGGACAACATTTAGTGTAGTTTCTTGATTCCAGCTGAACCAAAGCCAGAATTATGTCCCTGATATTTTTAGTACTGCAGCAGTAGGCACTAATGCTGCATCCAAATTGTATCAAGGTGTAGCAGGGGGAGGTCTGAAAGCTTGATTCTCCAGTCCTCAAACTAAAAGGATTGCTGGACTCTGCTGACACTCATTTCTTGACTCTATCAAGAACCTTACTTACTCAATCTGCACTTTCAGTCCAGATGGTCTTCAAGGGCCACAATACAGGTATGTTTTTAAGTAGTTCATAATTGTTCATTTGATAGGATGATTCAAATACATCAAAGGCAGCCACATGATTAAACTGAAGCCCCTAAGAGAAAAAAGTTCCCATAGCATTTACACTGTTTAAAACAATGGTTTCAGAGTTCCATCAAATTTGAACAGATAAATAACAGATCTAATCTGATATAATCTATAATCTGATATATTTATGTGGTAACAGAATGTCTGTAACAGTTGTTACAATAGTTAGTAATAGTTACTTTAATTATTACTACAGTAAAAGAAACAGTATTTTTATTTTAATTTTGCTTTGAAGACCTCTCTCTGTTCCACAAACAATTCTTTGTGTTTAGTTTAAGAAGAAAATACAAGTTTTAAAAAATGAGGCAGTATAATGGTTTATATTGTCATATGCATAGACAGGCAGGATATTTTATAGAAACTGTGCAGTTCTATACAAATAGAAAGAGACCACCTCTTTAACAATGCAAGGTGGAAGATCTAGACTAAATTTTAGCTGTCTGAGGAATATATCGCAGACCATCATACACACTCCTGTTCTTCATGGAGCACTTTATTAATAGCCTGCTAGAATATGGCTGGACACCCTGTGTAAGTCACATCATTGTAATTGCAAGAATGTGTGTAGGATAAGCACAGCTCTTAAGGGACTGAGAGACGATTTCATATAAAGCTTGTGCTACAACGGTTGAAGAAGATTTTGAAGGTTCTGTGAGTGGAGATTCACAACATCTACTCAGATCTAACATTAAAGAAATGGTTCTATGTCCTTCAAATAAACATCTTTTGAGGCAAAGAAAAAAAAATAGCTAGCCCCTCTCTGGAGATGTAGTATTAACAGATTTTCTACGTAAAAGAAAAAGATAAAATCCCCCCTTGTACTGCATTATGACTCAGATTCAACGACAAGTAGTGCAGAAGCAGATTGTCATACCTTCTTACAGTCTGTTGACCAAAGCAAAGGTACTGATTTATATAGGAATGCAAGAACACAATTCATGCTGTAGAGTTACATCAGTGTTAGGATGTTTTGGTACATAAAAATGTAAGTCAGTTAAAAAGTGTTGAAAACACACAGAAAGAAAATATTCAAGTGAAATTAATAGCATGTTTAAAGTAGGACAGTTTTAATCTTAGAGTGTCTAAAATATCCATCATTAACTTGCCTTCAGCCAACTTCAGGAAAGACTCGCACAACACTATTATAGCTCACTTTATGTTAAGTTTATAACCAGCTAGAAACAAATACTTCAAACTTGTCTATAAAATATTAATGGAAATCAGTTACTGAAAAAAAACAACAAACCAACCAAACAAAAAAACTCAAACAGATCAAAGACATAAAAAAGTAATATGGATACAGAGACACTTTCATAAGGGAAGGGTGTGAAACAAATCCTTTTGGGAACTTGGGTAGTAATGCATTATGTCACCTTTAATGAAATCCAAAAACTACCCAAGGCTCATACTGGAAAAAACATATCATCTCTTTCACCATTTCATCTGCCACATTATTAAACAAAGACAAGGCAATGTAATAGTAATCAAATACCAGTTTATACAGAATCATTGAAGCATAGAATGGCTTGAGTTGGAAGGGATTTTAAAGATCATCTAGTTCCCACCCCCGTGCCATGGGCAAGGACACCTCCCACTACACCAGGTTGCTCAGAGCCTCATCTTAAACACTTCCAGGGATATCTGTCGTTCATTAGCATTTCATTGATCTACTTGGAATTTCCTGGTGAAGGACGTTGAGTCCAAGATTGATTTATGATTATTTTGATGGTCAGAAAAAAAAATGGTGCCAGTCTTTCTGGAACTTACTCAAATTCATACTCAGATAAATATTTACATACTATGGATAGCTAAAATGAATGAGTTAACCCAGTAGTTTTAAAACTTGTGCTTCTGACTAGTCATCACAAACTGGAATATTACAAAGAAAATACAAAAAAAAAAAAAAAAAAAAAAAAAGATATAACAAAATTGTCTCTTCAATGCAGTTCTTTTTGGCACTCAAGAGAAAGATTGTAAGTAATTTATTTTAATTTACTGGGAATAGAGAATAATCCAGAAAGCAATTTTTAGTGAGTCTCTTGGCTCATATTAGATGTGGAACAAATGTTATTTTAAACATAATATGTAACATTTAATTGCAAGTTCATGTTCTGCCAGATATTTAACCTTTTTTAAATAATTATTAGTATTGTTCTTGAGAGGTTTCTACAACCTGCAATTTCTTCATTGTTCCACTACCTAAAAGGAAATAAGTGAAACAATGTCTGATTTTTTTCCTGTTAAAAGTTAAGAAATATTTTACAAGAATATAATGAAGCAAAGAGGGAATACTACCTAATAATTCTAATACATTCGAAAAAAAAAGGATTTGTTCAAGAAAATGAACCTGTAAGAAATTCTATTTTGATAGTGTGTCATAATAACATTAACTAAATCGCTCTTTCTTTCTCTCTCTTTCTCAATAGTATTTTATTTTCCATTAATTTAAAGGGAGAAAATCGTATTAGAATTTTAATATTAATTTTAAGTATTTGTAATCTGGTAATGTCCTCAGGCATATTCATCTGTAGGTCCTATTATTTTCTGTTTAAATCATATATCCTGAAAAATACCAATGCAACAGTTACTTCATACATATAAAAAGCACTCATTGAGTCAAGAAGGATCAAGAAGGATATTAATAAATCTCAGCTTTGAGAGCATGGGACCAAAGAATTTCTTATTGACTTCGATTTAATAGAATCAATCATGTCTTTAAGAGATTCCATAGCATTCATTTTGGAATGCATAGCTGAATATTCCGGGATCATAACTGTCAAATTCAGTTGCAGGTATCAATACCTTTCTTGAAAATGATGATACTAAAAATACTGACAGGGTTCTGAACTGCTGATGTTCCATTTTATTGCAACATAAACTACAGCATGATGACTTCTGTGGAACCAAGACTTCTGACCCAGTCCAGCTTAGCTGGGTCGGATCAAAATGAAAGCAGTATTAGAAGTCCTCACTGCTCACTGTTTCACCTCAGAGACAGGTCTTTTGCTTCACTCTTGTTTTCAGTACCACAATGTTTAGTGGCTTGCTGAGTTGCGAATTCTAAGCAGTGCACTGGAGACCTATGGAAAGTCTCTGTGTATCATCTCTGCTTCTTTCTAGTATATCTACTTCTTCTTGGGAATCTACCCTTGCATAGAGACTTGGGAGTCCTGCTGTCTCCATCTTTCAGGATAGTACTGCTGCTCTCCTTGCTTCAAAGGACTGTACACTGATCCAATATGTGACAGTCAGCAGTGAGCAAGCAGGTGGCCTTTCTCCCTCCTGCTGAGCTGCACTTTCCAACAAAGCGCAATGTATGGTTAAAGAGGAAACACAGCAAACAAAAGATACAGGGGTTTTTGTCACCCTTAATATGAGATAATTTGTATGTATATCCAGCCATTTCAGAGCCTGCATTGAATCTGTCATGAGTGAAAATGTTCTCTGCCTCCTGACAACACTGAAACCGAGCGTTACAAAGGACTTTTACTGAGAATGGATTAATGTTGCTTTAAAGCTCTTCTTAATGAAACATGAAATCCCATCATAACAGGATGTGAAGATAGAACATATGATTATTTTAAACTTTGTAGCTTGGAAAAATCCAAATATTGTTAAAATTAGCTTTTAAAAAGCTCCAGCTTTTTAAAATATAAAAAGGTCATTTGTTGTGTTTCCTCAAGCAAATGAAAGCCTGATCAGAGATTACAGTAAATTACAATTGCACTTTTACTTAAATGAGATGTTGCACTTCTAAGTCTGTTTTACCAAGGTATTGTCAGGGCTGTGGAAGCACCACCATGCTACCCCTATCCAAAGTCCTGGGTCTTCCATCATCTGGCTAACAGCCTGGAACATGATTTCAACCCCTCAGGACCATCAGCCTCTGCCCCAGTGATGCCACAGCAGGGCTGGTCTCCAGCTCCCCACGGTCCTGCCCTTCCTAGCCATGGGCCTTGCTGAACCAGACCCTCCCGCAGGTGCACATCTCAGCCCAACCTCAACCCATCCTATCCCCAAGGAGATGTACAATGCTGGGGATGGAGCTGCCCTGGTGCCCTCAGCTGCCTTGCTCCTGGCTGGGGTAATGGGACAGGACTTGGCTGCCAGACCTTGACCTAACAGGGCCTGGGGAGACCCCAATACCTCTAGTGTGTCAGCAACAGGGAGCCATTGGCCATCGTGGTGCCTTGACATGGTGCTTGGGACACCATTCAGACAACACTAAAGAAGCCACAGTTCCTTTTGAGCTGAAAAAAATTATACTAACTTAGGATCATAGAATAATTTAGGTTGGAAAAGATCTTCAAGATCATGAAGTCCAACTGTTAACCTAATATTGCCAAGTCCGCCATTAAACCTTATCTCTCAGCACCACATTTGCATGTCTTTTAAATACCTCCAGGGGCAGTGAATCAACCAGTTCCCTGGGCAGACTGTTCCCGCATCTTGCGGTGAAGAAATCTTTCCTAATATTGAATCTAAACCTCTCCTGGCACAACTTGAGGCCATTTCCTTATGTCCTATCATTTCTTACTTACTTCTTACCTATCACTTACAGACCAACACCAACCCCACTACAACCTCCTTTCAGGTAGTTTTACAGAGTGATAAGATCTCCCCTATGTCTCTTTTTCTCCAAGCTCAGTTTCATCAGCTGCTCCTCATACGACTTGTTCTCTTGATCCTTCACCAGCTTTGTTACTCTTCTTTGGAGATGCTTCAGCACCTTTGTATCCTTCTTGTAGTGATGGGCTCAAAACTGAACACAATATTTGAGGGTGTTCTCTTTATTGTGGGCCACTGTCCTGGACATTATGCCACTTACTTGAAAAATTAATTTCTAGAAACTTTACCAGCAGTGACTACTTTTCTTCCATGTATACTGACTAGTGCTGAGTCAAGAATAAATCTTTTGTTATGCCACCAGAAACTGCAGTACTTTGCTGCAATATTTGAGCAACATTTACTTCCTGAGGTGTACTAGCCACTCAGGCTGTTTTATGAAAGATATGTTGTTCTGCAAGGTTAGGATCACCATTTCTGACTGCATGGTTACAAGATGCCTTAACCTATTATGCTTACCTTCTTCAGGAAATGTAAATAAATACACTTATTGTGCACTTATCTTCTTCTGGAAACATAAATACATACACTAAACGTGCCTGTAATGATAATTAACCCAAAGTAATATTTTAGGGAAGGCATCAGTACCGATGATGGACAAAACTATATTTTTCACTTAGCTTCTAGACAAGTTGGCAATATTTTCTTCACTTAAGAATGCATGCATTAAGTAAGCATCTAAAAATATATAAAAATGAGATTAGAGCAATAAAAATAAAATGTTAAATTTGTTCCTCTTGGGGGAGACAACTGTAGTACTCATGAACTACAATATTGTTTATTATTTGTCACTAGTACTTAGAGAATATATCAGATGATTCAACCTTACATTTGAAAATTGCAAAGGAATTGAAACACCATATAGATGTTTGTGCAGTAGATACTAAAATCATGTCAGCTTTCTAGTCTGTCTTTTCTGAAATCACTGCTAAATAGCACCCAGGTTTGGAAAACATACTTCTAGGAGTATAACTATTGTCACACACATCTGAAACATCCAATAGTCTGCTGTGATCAGGGTTTTGGTAGTTCTCAGAAATTCCTGGAGACCAGCCAGAAAAAAAATATATTTTTCACACCAGATCAGAATTGCTGTAACTGCAAATCTAATTTCGGTGTAATATAAATCTGTTTTTTTTTTTTATAGAGCTATCATCTTCAGAATGGTACTTTTCTATGAAAATAAAACTTTCCCCAAATCTCATGATGATAACATATCCTAAATATCCAGAGTTCCGGTAATTTCTTCAGTAATGTGGAACAATTACATTCTTGATCCCTAAAGACACAAATAAGTTACTCTTTGTATAAATTAACAGCTGTTTAGATAAGAAGCCCACGGTCTTCTGTAAATATTCCAGACAATCAGTTATGATCAATAATTGGATTTTGCTACTGACTTGAAAACAGAAATACCTGTGACCATTGTAAACACTTAACAACCTGTGCTTTGGTTGCAAAATATCTTTCTGAGAAAGGATAACATCTTGAGCAAGTACCTTTATAAGTGGATTACAGCAGAGAAAAAGATTATTATTTGTTAGGTGTTTGCAATAAAAAATCCCAAACAAACAAAACCATCGAGCTGATCCTAAGGAGATAAAAGCATGTAATTTTCATCCTAATTCCAACACTTACTTTAGAAATACGAAAAGCTCAAACACAGCCCTAACAACTCTGATAGAAGCTGTACATCATGTAGCATTTCTGGCTGATTTTTCTCACATATGCATCAATCCACCATCAATCGGTGGTTAGGATCAACCAAGGTGAAACTAGAGGCTTAATTACGAGACATTAGGAAACTCTGCTTTTTCTAGAATCATAGAACAGCTGAGGTTGGAAAGGACTTCTGGAGATCATCTGGTCCAATCCCCTTGCACAAGCTCAGTCACCTAGAGGAGATTGTTCAGGAACATGTCCAGATGGATTTTTTGTAACTCCAATGATGGAGACTCCACAGCCTCTCTGGGCAAACTGTGGCAGTGCTGAGTCACCCTCACAGTGAAGAAGTGTTTCCTTATGTTCAGATGAAACCTCCTGTGCTTCCATTTGTGCCCATTACCTCTTATCCTCTCACTGGGCACCACTGAAAACAGCCTGGCTCCATCTTCTCATCTCTCAGGATAGTACCACAATCCTCTTGCATATCAGTTACTCCTTCCAGTTTTCAATCACTGGCAAACTTGCTGACTGTATACTCTGTCCATCTTCCAGATCATTAATGAGGATGTTGAACAGGATTGGACCCAATGTTGACCACTATTTCACAGAACATTCCTTCTGTTGCTCCACTGTTGAAGTTCTTGCAATGTTTGAGATGGAAGTGTAAAAAAAGCTGTTCAGTTTTCCTTGCAACGTTATGTAGTTTGTCTAGAGTGTTACCCAGAAGGTAGAATACACACACAGACACAATACATATATCTATCTTTAAATACAGAGAGATTTATAATACAGTGTTTAACATCCTGTGTTGGCCACAACAGCATGCAGACCTGTAGGTATTCCTTTTCTTTGTGTTCTCTCTGTTTAGGGGCCAATCTTTGGCACCTTCGTTCTTCCATCCATTGTGCAAAATACGTTGTTGCCTAAGGGAATCCAGAATCTGTCAGAAGAGTCAAACTTGTAAAACTGAAGAACTGAGGATTCCTAAGTTCTCAGACTGAAAAGAGTCTTGATTATGAGGGAAGAGTCAAACTCAAGTATACTGTTTGTTCTATTCCCAATGAATGTATAGTATAAGATCTCCATAAATTGCAAATTGCAATGTTGAGCACAGCTTTTGTGGAAATTAATATACAGTGTGTGTTGGCAGTACAATGCCAGTTACAATGATAATTCCATATAAATCTGATTTATAGGATTCAGGTTATAAGTAATCTGAGTTACAGATATAAACAAGTATTAAGTAGTGATGAAAAAAAGTATTTTCTAGTTGCTAACATTTGATCCTGTTTCTTTCATGCTGTCTCATTTTCTATTTAGTGTATATATTTTTTTCCTGTTTTCTTCTCTTGAAGCAGTTAATGAATTCGTAATACTGACCACAATGGATACTGTGAAACACGTCTGGTATAATGTTTCTGGGAAGTTTGGTACATGATTTTATATCTGGATGCATGTGCTCTTTCCATAACTCTCTGCTCACTTCCAGGAAATCAATGGTGTCATGTGTAACATAACAATTATTAATAATATGGCAACTGAAGACTTATGCTCTGTGATCCCACTATCTCGTAAAATCAGTTGACACTTCCATGCGGCACGCAGGTTCCCATGCATGCTAAGAAACTTGCTAGCTTGTAGAATAGATTCTACAGTACACCTGCGCTTGGCTGCAATTCAGAGAGGTACTGAGTGATCTGTTTCCACTGGAGATTAATCTGTTAGTCTTGCCAAGCTCTGCTCAATTCACTGGGGCTGCATGGGGTTCAACTGAAAACTATTAGAATCTTTTACATGCTAAATTTACACAGCCAGTGAGTTGTTTAAGTACCTTTTCTTTTAAAATAGATTACAATCACCAGTCTCACATTGACGGAAAGTGGCTAAATTTATAGACTACATAAAAATTGGTATTGGGTCATTTGATGCCTTTTCTCTGAAGTATGAATTATTGAGGGGAATGGAACGTAAGAGCTGTGTAAGAACAGGGAAAATAACCAGAAATAGCTTGGTGATCTGTCTCTAACACAGGGTTATTTGCATTTTTATTTAAGAGTCATCAGACAAAAAAAGAGATTTCAGAGCATGGTTTTGGCCATCTGCATGGTAGTTTGACATATATATACATCCAATGCATTGACAACAGTTTGTTTTAAAATTGTTTTGCTTTTTTATTAATTTCTACATACGTTTCATCATCCTCTGATGAATCATCATTGCACCTCCCTTCTTTTTACTGTTTTCTCCACATATATTACAAGCATAGTCTCATGTTTCTCAATAGAAATTATGCTGGAGATGATGTCTGTTGGGGAAACAGAAGATTAATCTGATAGTGGGTTTTTTCTTCATTAGAACATGATAATCGATGTTACATTGTCCACCTTCTGCATTTTCATCCATCATGTTTTATTTGAGACTTGTACTTCTTTTTCATCTTCTTAATACATTTTTTTTGTCTTAGTATTACACCTATTATTTGAACAAACTAATTTAGAAGTCTGTATGTTTTATAAATCTAAGTGTACATATTTTAGCCTAAACAAGTCTACAATTCTTTAGATCTTCATGGAAATTTTGTTTTACAAAGAAAACATTCAATTTTGAGGGGAATCAAATAAAAACTGCTCAAAATAAGCTGCTGGAAAGTTTTACAGCTAAAATATTTCTATCTGTAGTAAAATACTGTGTTTCAACAAAATATTTAAATTTTATGTAACTCTTCTGAAATTCAAATATGAAAATAATAAGTTATGTAGTTGTTTCTGAAGGGATGTACCATATGTGCTTGTATAAATTAGTTTTAATAGATACTGAGTAGCATGAATAATAATGCTAATAATAGATTAGTTTTGTTAAGATAGAAGACCTAGAAATCCAGGTAGAAAAAAAGAAAATTAAGCAAGGTGCAAAAAGCATAGATCTGTAACAAAAAAAACCTGGAGAATTTGAAAACATGGAGTTTAATGGCTGAAAATTTGGGTTCAGTTCCTGAAAAGTCACAGGGCAAAATGGTTTGCTCTGTAAGCAAGCATTTCTGAAGTGCACAAGTAGTACAAATTCTGAATTTATCATGGAATATTTAATTCACTCTAAGTGAGTAGAAGAATATGTACATCAAGGTTTCATTTAACTGCTAAATAATGTCTATTCAGAGGAGTAGTGATGGAAGGGAAAGAAGAAAAAATTAGTGACTAGAAAGGGTGTCAGAGTTTATTGACAATAAAAAGCATCCCATGTTAACGTAAAAAAAAATAATAAAATGCTTTACTGTTCATTGAGATTTCTTTTCAGTAAATAATTGATCTTGTGCATCTCTTAGAAATTGAAGCTATATATTCTGCAACTATTCTCAAACATAATCTTTAGAGCTTAAATTCAGTGGCACATGCATATTCACAAACATATTTCATCCCCTTACGGACATGTGTGGACTACTCTGTCCTAATACTAAAAATTCTTATTCTGACTAGTTATCCTTCTTCCATCTGGAGGGAAGATACGACAATGTTCCCTTTAGATCAGATCTTTGACCCTGTAACAGAAAGTTGCCAGGTTCTAGTCATGCAAAGCACCTACAACTTTTACCATATGCAAAATACTAGCTGTTCATATTATCTAGTTGAATTATGCTGAGTTTGCAGTTAAGCAAATTGTAGTGATCACCAGTATGTCAAATCCTTTGATTGAATTATGTGTTACATAACATATGTAAAAAAGAGGCAATGAAATAGAATGTAAATCCTAAATAAACTGTGTTCATTTTGATGGATCTTTCAGTGCAAAAGGGTTCTATTGAGCTGGATGATGTTAAGGATGCTTTCACATGTACATATCCTGAACAGATGTGGAAACCTAATTTTGATGGCTCTGTTTTTCTTGTGTATTTGGCTGACTGATTGCTTAGTTTAGTTTTTGCGACTACACAGCCAATTGCACTTAAGTGTGCTTTGCACTTGGCCCATCAGAATTTCACAGAATATTTTTCATTTTTTTTTCCCTTGTTACAAATAAAAAATACCCATCCATGCAATATTAATTGTTTTCAAGTTGCTCGGTGAAGGTTATATCGTCTTAATTTTATTACAAATCAGTGTAATTAAAATGACCTTTATTAAGTATGGCATTGACATATATATACTTTTTTTTTTTCCCCAGAAAAAAAGTTCAATCACATTTTATGAAGGATTTATATTCAACAATCTTTAGTTTATATGCCCATTATATATTTAAAAAATGTTTTCTTCCTGTGTGTATGATGAATTTGATTCTATTAATTTGGTGAAGGATGATTTGAAGAAGCAAAATTGTAGATAAAATTTTTGATCCACAGTCTGTTTTGTTTTACCAGTGAGCAGATAAAAAAGTCTCACTCGATATGTTTCAGCACAAAAAAGCTAGAACACCTACAATAACTTGTTGATTTTATGTAAAAAACAAAGCAGCAGTAATTTCTCCACTTAGATACAAGGAAGTATGAGAATTATGAGAAAGTCGCAGATAAATCTGTTGGATGCACTTGGCTGGAGGGTAGGCCCATTTTTAATGGACTTAATGAAGACAGAGAGTTTATTTTAGTGATAGAGGAAAAGGATGCAAACATAAATATCTTCAGAGGTCTGATAGATATTAACAGTTATCTGTTTTGTAGTCTAAAAGTATCGTTGCTATGTTATGAGATGTTATGTTATACAGGGAATAAACTCAAAACCTGTGCAATATAATATGTACCTGATGCTCCTCCATATGATGTGATAGGTCTCCATATGCTTTTGAGTAACAGCCATTCCTTCTCCCTTGATGCAATATATATAATTGTGCAAATAAGAGATGATGTGTACAGTTTTGAAATATGTCTAATGGTTACATTTGTGGCTTACTTTGCAGTGATATATTCTTACATTATTTTTCAATCACAACAATGTGTTCCCATTTTGAACAACCTTCTCTATAATCCGTTTTGCCTGCAGACCCTGTGCTATCTTGAACCTGAGTATTGATGAATTTAGCTTCTGGAAGTCTCTTGTTAAAATTTCAATAGTAAGTTAAGGAGGATAATCTGCATCCATTTATTTGCTTAGAACGATTTTAATTTCCTATTGAAGTAAACATTTCCAGTAGGAGAGGTCAAGGAACCTGTAAAAGCATGTCAGAAGACAGCTGCTTTGCCCTCAGTGCACCACCTTTCAAAGATTAGTTGCGTGGAAGTTAAATGAAAAATAAGAAATCCATATCACTCACAAGGATCCGTATGTTTTAAACTCCATTTTACATAATAACAATTACAGTTTGTATAGTGCAGCATGACACTTCACTAGGACACATGCAGTCACTACACCTTTCTTGTCCACTCACTAGTTGCACAAACTGCCCTAGTGCATTCTTACATCATTCTGCTGGAAAGTTCACACCAGCGCTTCCAGTTATTTTATTCTGTATATATTTGCTCAGCGACTTTCAATAAATATGCATGATGTGAAGTGGCTTATAAACTGTGGGCTTATCATTATTTGTAAACATAGCAAGTATGTATGTTTAATGCTGCAACAGACTTCACTGACAATATTGACTAGGTGTTCAGTGATCGTGATGGTCATTTACACATCTAGCTCACAAAAAGACACCAGCATTTAGCTACTCTGAGCTGCACATGATAAGGAGCCAAAGCTGTCTAGAGTCATGAGTTCAATTTTACTCCTTAATGCAGGTGCTCACTGACATTCGAGGGATTATAGCATATGTAACACATATGCAGGGGAATAGCATATTTGTCAGTAGACCTATGGGTGACCTCTGTGTTTCTGGACCAGCATCCTGAAGTCATGCACAAAACCTTTTTTTATCTCAAATAGTATAGATATTTATGTTTTGGCAACTGAATTAAGATGCAAATTTAGGCATGTAGAAATCCAAGTAATTATTTATCTTTTTTTTTTCTTCTCTACACGAATTTGTGAACATAATATAGCTATGAAGGAGTGCCAGAATGCTTTTTCAGCATAACAGATAGATAGCATGAAGAAGTGATTCTGAGACACACATACATAGTGAAGATGAATAAGGAGAGAGAATGAGATCAAAAGTTAGGCTTCTGACAGATCACATTGCTTAGGTGGTAGCTCTCTCCTTGTACCTGTTTTCAACAGCTCCACAGCATTCTATCCAAGACAAATTTTCTTAAAAGGCAATAGTCTTAAAAACTGTGGATGCACAGTCATCATTTTTTTAATCTGTTTTATGTAAGAGTATCGACACAGGTGAAAAATGAAAAATAAAGGTGTAAATAGGTCTGTAATTTGACCGCTATCTAGTCAGAACAGCAGCAAAAAGGAATAATTTTAATCTAAGATAATTCTTACTCCCCTCCCGTTATTTTCATGTGAAAGAGAACATTCTATGCAGGCATGCTAACATTTTGAAATGTATTGGTCAAGGTATCCTTCAGATTCTTCTCTATGCTCTTTCCCATGGAGATTCTGGTAGCTGAGGTGAAAATATATTATTGGTAAGACTGACAGTATTAAATAATTAACACTTTATTTCAGAATACTATGAGATGTTCAAAACTACCAAATTTTACCTATTCTGCCTGAGAAGCTCCATGTCAGATCTATCCCTGGAAAACACCAGCCTACATGAGCATAGAAATGAGAGCAAGGAAAGGACTTCGCAATTTAGAATAGATTTTGCTCCTTCTGACCCAGAACAAATTCAAGCACCACAGTTCCTAGCACTTTCTTGTTATTTCACTAACTATTCTATAGTTTCTCATAGTGGGGAAGAAGAGAAAACACAATGCTAAAGGTACAAGATACTGAAGACAGAAACTATGTGTCTCAGTCTTCTAGAAGATCCAGGAGAAGATAGAAAGGAAGAGAGAACAATGTACAAGAATATGATTATGAATCAGGGCCAAAGAGAAAAAGGGAGTATCCTAAGGCAAAAAGCTTGAAACAAAAACTCAGAACAGCTGAGTGAAACAAGAATTAGATGGACAAAGAAGTCAAAATATATGTTCTGAGTAGATCAGTATGGTATTAATTATATTTTACTGGCATGTGCACAAGGATAGGAAGTCGGAAGAGTGCACTGGTATGCGTGTAGACTAGAAGAAAAATAAGGAGCTGTAATCAGGAAGGAATTTGACAGGGAGAGAAAAATGGACTAAACAATGCAATACTGGTCATCTCAGAGAAAAAAAAAAAGTAAAAAAAAGAAGTCAAAGAAAAAGGTCACTATTTCACTGTAGCACATTCTTCCATGGTACAATGTAGAAAATATCTCATCTTTAAATGTCCACAAAACCCACTTCAGTTATAAGTTAAAATGGCATACGTTTGCTGTCTATCTAAAGATGAACTTGATCATTCTCCAGGTGACTCAACTCAGTTATCTATACAAAGGTATCTGTGCAAACTGATAATCTAAAAAGTATTTGACAATCTTACACATGACTGGCAGATATGACAAAGGACCTACAAGGAACATGTTCTCCTGGAACAGCAACTGCAGACTAAATAGGATACCTCACCATCACTCATCATGCAGATGACACCTACATTTTCAGTCAGCTGGATCCTGCTGAAGAGATTCCCGATTTAACTTTTAGGATGAACTAATAGCTCTCCAGCTTCCCTCAAATACAGTGACTAGGGATGGGCTTCAGCCTTCTGTAAGCAAAAGTGTCTAATGTCATTGAGATGCTCTCGCAAATCTGACCTGGATTCTAGATGCCATTGCAGACAGGCATAGGTCTTCCATGAATGTGTGTCATGAGTCGAGGTCTCCCTGCCTAACATATTTCAGATGGTACTTAAAACCTGTATTTAGGAAATGTAGTCAGTCCTCAGAGCTCCACTGGCGACAGTAGGAATTTAGGCCCTTAACTCTCATATATCTTAATTTGGACGCTTAAAATTAGGTCCAGACTGTGAGTCAGAACCACACCTTTATATATAGATGAGATTATTCTATCACAGATTCTTGAGACTAGTCATCCTTCACAACCTTGATTGCCAAAATGTACAATCAGAGCTGGTAGTGAAATCACTTTTTTTTTTTTTTTTCTGTACTTTGAATAGTTAAATTACTCTTTAGTGTTTTTGGGTATTTTTTGAATATGAAAAATCAGATCATGTCTCTCAAATTCTGAAACAGAGGATAATATCTCTGTGCCTTTGCTCCTCATATGTACAGTGAAGAGAATGATGCATACTTATCTCACAAGGATGTCATTAACATGCATTCACTAGTGTTTAATGCAATGTGGCATATTATAGCAAAGGGGAGCGTGGAAAAAATCCAGGAGGAATTGTTCCTGTATTCTGAATCTGCATTGAATATTGTGTCATAAATAAGGTGCATTTTTATCAGGAAAAAAAGAAAGGTAATTATTGGACTGTTGCTTTCAGGCAAGCATGGCCTATTCTGTATATTCAGTGATGCTGGCAGCTTCTGGAAAAATCACACAAGAGCATCTAATTAAAGGCCATATGTACCCAGAAGGACAAAATCAAGGTCACAGACAGAACCTTAACTGTATTATTTTTAACTTTTGTGAGTGGTTGACTTCCTAACCCATACAAACAGTCTTTTAACCTAATTTTTATAAGTCTGTAATATTACTTAACTCAAATCAGGCAGCTAATGTAACCTACAAAAGAATGGATGAAGTGTGCTCTAGAAACCCACAGCAATATGAAGTAACCCTGGTTGCGTCACAAACCATCTCTTTCCTGTATTATTTTAAATTGTTTAATGCATAAAAATTGCTGAAATTGGTCTCTTCAGATTTTCTTTTGGTACTAATGGGCAGAAAGGCACCTTTTGAAGTTTAGATTTATAGCAAAGTTATCTGCTCTCAGTTGTACAGTTCTAAAGCCCTTTCAGAAATCTGAAGCTCTTACTATTTTCTTCAACTCAGAAGATAAGTCCCTTTTATGCACTGAACTTCTTCATGTTGCAAAACACCTTCTGACAGTAACATTTTTCTCTACAGCTGCCCTTGTCTTCCTCTTCCCATTTACAGTGACTTTAACATTAATCTCTCAATCCTGCAGATACATTTTAAAAGTTGAATAAAAAGCCAGTGTCTTTTAGTCAATTATAAATGCAATGACCTAAAGGCTCTTGTGTTCATTAAAAATCATTCATCTGGGTTCACCCGTTTTTTGTTTGTTTTGTTGGGATGTTTTTTTTTAAATTATTATTAATAACACTGATGTAAAAATGGTGTCCAGAGCCAGTTTGTTAAGTGTGTCTGCCAGCTTCTCTTACGAATTGTGTAAAAATCTCACTGGAAGCACATGATGTTTTTTATCTTGAGAAGAAAGTATGACAGAGCAGGTGTATTCACTGTCTTTGACTAAGAACACCACCTACAAACCCCAAGAGAAACAGAAAATAGATCCAAATGTAAATCTAATGCTTTAAAGAGGCACAATGATTAAATGCTTTTACCTCCTTCTAAAGCTAAAATAATAGATAAATCAGTATCAGAATTACGTGAAAAATATGTAGTATTCCCGGGATAATTCACACAATTTGAGAGTGAGCACTAGTGATACAATAGCAGCATGACAATAAATGGAAGGATGTGGTAAACATCAGTAGTCATATACTGGTTTTAGAAATAATATGATTAGAATTCATATAAAACAGTTGTTAGTTTTTAGAAGTCATTATTTGACATAATAAAATAAAAATACTGTGTATCCCAAATCAGAAGTCTTCAATGTTTCTCACTAGAAAAGTCTAGTTTACACTTCTACTCTTTCATTGCTGTAAATAAACAGATGAATGATGAACAGGGAATGAATTTTAATATCAATAAATATGAATTCTTTTCTCCGACTATGTACATTCTTCAGAATGTGTTTGCATATATTCCCTTATTCTGACTGAAATAATATTATTGTAAATGTTTGCTCTACCTTTGCATTTGCAAACCTCATTTGGGACTGAGATTCTCATTTGCTGAATGTTACACAAGCGTATGAAAATGCAATACCCTGTTCAAAGATACTGCGCTCAAATTTTCAGAGAGAAGAAAGATTTAAAGTTTGGGACACAACATCTGCTAATTAGTGCAATAAACCAAAAGGAACTGATTTATTAATTAAATTTGGTAATGAAGAAAGTGTTTGTTCTGAGTGTTTTTCCATTGGCAATGAGAAGTAAAAAAAAAAGGAGTCTGAAAGAATGAAAAATAAAAGGCGTAGATCAGCATGAACTTAATCTGAAATCTACTACATAAACAAAACGAATACCACTAACTTATATTTTGGAACATGTACCAGCTAACATAGGCACTAATGTGATTACAGTGAACATGGCTGTTATAGAAGCCAAATAATACTCTATTCATTAAATTTACAGAAAACTGCTATAATTAGGATCAATGTAGACATTTTTAAGAACATGCTGTACGTTTTAATCAGTCCAAATTTATTTTTGAAGAAAAGTAGTTTCAGGAAGAATAGTGATTAATAAAATAAATAGATAAATATAAACAATGTTATGATTTGTTCATAATGGCATCAAAAGTGAAAATGCTTTTTATCGTAAATTTTTGTTGTTAATGAAAAGCTTGGATATGTTTCAGTCTTCTTTAAAAAAGGATTTCTTCTGATCCACATTCCTTCATTTCATGTCATAATTCTCTTCAGCCTTAATGAAGAAAATATTCTTTTAGTAGTTGCTTCTCATTACTAGCAAGGAGAACATGTTAGCGAAAGCTACTATAGACTGGGAAGACTCGTTTCCTTATGTTGCTTATCGTCACTGATGAAAGAAAACACTAAAAAAGAACTCAAGCAGAAGCCCAACTTAGTTACTTTACATCCCTTTCTTCTGCATGTTGATTCTCTTAAGAGACAGTAGCTTCTCAGTGAATATGAAGGAGAGTCTTACTCTCACTCTCGAGACCCCACCTGGAGTACTGCATCCCGTTTTGGAGCCCCTATTACAAGAAAGATAGGGAAGTGCTGGAATGTGTCCAGAGAAGGGCCACGAGGACCATTAGTGAGCTAGAGCACCTGTCCTATGAAGACAGGCTGAGAGAATTGGGATTGTTCAGCCTGGAGAAGAGAAGGCTGCAAGGAGACTTTCTTGTGGCCTTTCAGTATCTGAAGGGGGTCTACAGGAAAGATGGTGAGGGACATTTTAGGATGTCGGGTAGTGATAGGACTGGGGGGAATGGATTCAAACTACAGGAGGGTAGATTTAGATTAGATGTTAGGAAGAAGTTCTTCATGATGAGGGTGGTGAGGCACTGGAACAGGTTGCCCAGAGAGGTGGTGGAAGCTCCATCCCCGGAAGTTAAGGCCACGCTGGATGGGGCTCTGGGCAACCTCGTCTAGTGGGAGGTGTCCCAGCCCAGGGCAGGGGGGTTGGAACTCGATGATCTTCAAGGTCCCTTCCAACCTTGACAATTCTACGATTCTATGACTGGACAGTTTAGGCTGAAGTTAGCATCTCTTAATATCTTCTATGAATTTAATGAGTGCATCATAATAATTGAAGTAGGGTGGGATGGGGAGGGGAAGGGTGAGATGAAGAACTCCCCTTTTGTACTCATGACAGAATGTTTGGCATCTACGATCTAAACTTGAGAGATTTAGTCTCTTTTATATAACTCTGTTTTAACTTATAATTTCTGCATTGTGCATCTTCTCAGTGTTCTGAATGCATACTATTAAAAACGAATACCAATAAATTAACGAAACAAAGCTGCTACATAGCTGCATACACTGCGGTGGAACAACTGAGATGACAAATCAAATACACACAGCTTGTTTTGAAATTGTGTTTCTTCAATTACAAACAACTCAAGCAGTTGTGCAAGTTCTTCAGAAATGTAATTCTCTATACTTTATCCATGCATTTTTTTTGTTTGGAATGTTGCAGCAAGTTTATTTTCTAATAGATAAAAAACTACTTAACTGGGAGATGATTATATCTTTCTTTGAGACTTTATGTCTACATTTCAGTCAACAAACATATTTGACCAACGTGGTGAGATGAAACCACTCTGAAATTAAAGGTTTTTGTACAAAGAAATTAAATGCCTAATTTTCATTCCAAATAGTTAAAACAATGTTAGTAAGGCTGTATCTAAACTGCTAAATAAGAACACTCTGTGCTATGATCCATAGTCCTGGTCTCACGATAAACCAAATCAAAAAGTCTCTTGTGCACATTTTCTCTATACTTCCTTAGTCTAGTTTTTTCTTATGATGCATTTCATGTATAATAAGAAACTGTACGTGGTTTTATGATTATCATGAAATGTAGAAACAGCGAAAAATTGGCACCTGGATTTACAAGATGGGAAATGTTCCTTTGTGTTGCAGTTCAAATGTAAGTGAAGTCTTGTTTCTATCCAGCAAATAACTTGCCTATATGAAATTTCTATTTAATAAAAATGCTCTGGCAACTCAAAACCAAAAGACGTCACTAATGTGAAATGTATAGGAGAGACACTGTTCAAAATCTTAAAGAACTTGTTTGAGTTCACAGATAGATTGACTATACTGAAAATACATTCACTTATTTATAATGGAAATCAGCAAATGACAAGCCAAACTAATTGTAAAGACAGTCTGTTGTTAAATAGGGAAAGAAGAATGTCCTTGATGCAGCATGAATCCAAGTCAAAGAAAGTCTTGATATGGATTTCAATAGAATCTAAAGTAGTTTTACAGTTTGATTTTCGAATTTTTTTTTATCATCAACAATTGACTTAGAGTTTTAATTATTTTTTTTTTTTAATATAACTTTGATTGCAGTGAAAGCCTAGAGAAGCTGACAGCCCATGGCTTGGACAGGTGCACCCCGCGCTGGGTTAAAAACTGGCTGGATGACCGGGCACAGAGAGTAGTTGTGAATGGTGCCACATCCAGCTGGTGTCCAGTAACCAGTGATGTCCCCCAGGGTTCAGTACTGGGTCCAGTTCTATTCAACATCTTTATTGATGACCTGGATGAGGGGATTGAGTCTACCATTAGTAAATTTGCAGATGACACTAAGTTAGGGGGGAGTGTTGATCTGCTGGAGGGTAGGGTGATGCTGCAGAGGGACCTGGACAGGATTGATTGATGGGCTGAGGCCAATGGTATGCAGTTTAACAAGGCAGTGTAGGATCCTACACTTTGGACACAATAACCCTAGGCAGCGCTACAGACTAGGGGAAGAGTGGCTGGAGAGTGACCAGGCAGAGAGGGACCTGGGAGTACTGGTTGACAATCAGCTGAACATGAGCCAGCAGTGTGCCCAGGTGGCAAGGAAGGCCAATGGGATCTTAGCTTGTATCAGGAATAGTGTGGCCAGCAGGAGTAGGGATGTAATTCTCCCCCTGTACTCAGCATTGGTGAGGCCTCACCTCGAGTACTGTGTGCAATTCTGGGCCCCGCACTTCAAGAAGGATATTGAGGTGCTGGAGCAGGTCCAGAGGAGAGCGACGAGGCTGGTGAAGGGACTGGAGGGAAAGTCTTATGAGGAGAGCCTAAGGGAACTGAGGTTGTTCAGTCTGGAGAAGAGGAGAGCTCATCACTCTACAACTACCTGAAAGGCAGTTGTAGACAGGTGGGGGTCAGGCTCTTCTCCCAGGCAATTAGTGACAGGACAAGAGGGCATGGCCTGAAGCTGCGTCAGGGGAAGTTTAGGTTGGATCTTAGGAAGCACTTCCTCACAGAAAGGGTCATTAGGCGCTGGAATGGACTGCCCAGGGAGATGGTGGAGTCACCATCTCTGGAAGTGTTTAAGGAAAGATTGTATGTGGCACTTAGTGACATGGTCTAGCTAGGTGTTGTGTCGTGTCATAGGCTGGACTTGATTTCGGAGGTCTATTCCAGCCTCAACAATTCTGTGATTCTGTGATTCTCCTCACAACATGCTAAATCTATTTTTTTTTCTGACTTACTGTATTATTCTAAAATACTTACAGGTTTATAGTCAAGCTGTTCAGGTTGCAGCTGGCTCTAAGTAAAAAAAAAAAACAAAACAGATTTTGAAGTGTCCATTAAAATCACTGTAAAACAAAATTCCCCGTGACATTATGATATAAAGATGAGACATTATATGTAACAACATCAGTAACTTTTAAATGGGCCAAATGACACATTCTTTTCTTAGTGATTCACATCACCATCTTACAGAAACCTTCATGTTTCTCCTTAGCTTGAGCATTAAATGAATCACAGGTTTTGCTACATAAGATTTCAGATTTTTGTATAATACAATTACTTATAAGTATTTATTTCTGGAAAACAAAATAAAAGAAAATAACTTTATGATATGCCTCAAAGAAATGTTTAAGAAAAGAGTAGGTTCACATGCTCAAAAAGGATTACTTGGTCAGAGTAGGATACAGAATCATAGAATGACTTGAGTAGGAAGGGATCTTAAAGATCATCTATTTCCAGTCCCCCTGCCATGGGCAGTGACACCTCCCATTAGATCAGGATGTTTAGAGCTTCATCCAGCCTGGTCTTAAACACTCCAGGGATGAGGCAACCACAGCTTCTCTGGGCAACCCGTTCCAGTGTCTCACCACCCTTGAAGAACTACTTCCCAATGTTTAATCTAAAACTACCCTGCTCTAGTTTAAAACCATTGCCCCTTGTCCTGTCACCACACACCCTTATGAAAAGTCCCTCCCCAGCTTTCCTGTAGGCCCCCTTCAGATACTGAAAGGCCACTATAAGGTCTCCCTGGAGCCTTCTCTCCTCTAGGCTGAACAGACCCAACTCCATAAGCCTGTCCTTACAGGATAGACGCTGCAGTCCCCTGATCATCTCTTGGTCATGAAAAGGAGTGTAGTGCAGACACAGGAGAAGAGCCTACATTCATATTCCTAAAGAAATCTATATTAAGAAGCTAATCTTGGTCACCAGGCCTTCCCTGTGAGTTTTTATTTTTCGGTTCAAAGAGCTTAAAATTCTGAGAATCATGTCTGAGTTTACCAGACTAGTGATTTTACAGTGTGATGCCAAAGCTATGCGTTGCATGCCACAATGCTTAACATAGCAGCGTGTCAGTGATGCTCGGTGGTCCAAAGTCTGAGTGTGCAGTGCTGTGTGGAGGGTTATGAAAGCCAGAGTCAGTCAAGCCTGACTCATGAAGAGTACCAAGTAGTTGATGGACCAAATAATACGCAAAACTGCAACTAGATTCAGACTCAAAGGAAGCCAATTACTTCATCCAGAGCGAGTAGACCTAGAATGAAGCAGTATACAAGATTTTTCAGAATGGAATTTCACTTCAAAATTTAATTTTCTTTTTTCAGGATATTGGCATGTTTCAAATACATAGTTTAGCTGTGTTTTCTCAATGCTATTGTAATGTGATTGCAACTTCTACTTCAGCTCACTTAACTTCAAGATATTTCAGCTTCAGAAAGTAATTTTTTCCTCATTTCCTTGCTTGTTTTTACTCTGAAGAATACACACCTGGATAATAATATTCAAGTTTTGCATTAGCATTTAGAACACTGGTATAAATGTTATTCTGCATTTATACTGAAAGTTCAATCTTGCTTCCAAATCAGTTAAAACTGGTGAGAATCACTAACTCAGCAATAACACAAACATTCATAACCACTCTTTTTAAGGCGGGGAATGTGAGACATTGGAAACAACAGAAGCAACAACCACACAATTCAGCTTTGAAATTTTAATTTTTTTTTTTTAGAGATTTGAGATTGTCTGAATCAATTATTTACTAATTTAAAGAAAAATATATTAAAGCTGTTAATAAATGCAGGGCTATGGAGTCAGTATAACCAATGGAGGCCAATTACCAATAAGATATTATTTCTGGTGAAACTCATTCTGTTAAATATAAGTAAGAAGAAATTGCTGTGTTGTAAAAAGTTAAATGAATAAATCTTTTGTGCAGTTAACATGTTCTCTTTCCTTCAAAAGTACTGGATTCTTTTGGGGTAGCTTTCCTGTCAATGAAAGAGCAATGCTGTCTTATTGTGAAAACATGAATATTTAGTATAGAGTAACTGAAGTTAGTTTCTTTTACCTTAACATTTTCCTATATATATCCTCTAAATTTAAATGTCAGATTACTCGTCTTGGATTGCACGAACACCCTCAGAAACCCACTATAGACTCCTCAACTCAGAGCTGTTAACTTGAGAAGGTGGTAGAACTGAGAACTGTTGCAAGACTATGGTTGATGTGTTCAAGCTTATGCAGGAGTAAATCCAAATTCCGTCAAAATGGTTAGGTATGACAAGGCCTGCTTCCTAGATCTTGACATGAAAGAATGAGTTACCCCATCACATGATATTATTGAACAAATGAGTTACTCCATCACATGATGCTATCAACGTATTGTAATTGCTTCTGGCTTTGTCAACAGATGATGTTAAAAAAAAAAAAGAAAAGAAAAAAATAACTGTATCTTTAGGTTATGTTATACTACATTATAAACTATACTGTAAATGTGCTATACCTTGATTCTTATATAAATGTAATGGCTTAGATGTATATCATCTTTGTTTTGTAACATGGTCAAACCCAAAGTTTTGGGGATCACAGAATAGTTGAGGTTGGAAGGGATCTCTTGAGATGATTTGGTCCAACCACCCTGCTGAAACAGAGCCACCTAGAAGCAGTTGTTCAGGACTGTGTCCAGACAGTTTCTGAATATGTCCAAGGAGGGAGACATCACAATCTGTTTGGACAACCTGAGCCAGTGCTCAGTCACCCTCACAGGGAAAAAGTGTTTCCTTATGTTCAGATGAAACCATGTTCCCATTTGTGCCTGTTGCCTCTTGTCCTCTCACTGGGTACCATTGAATAAAAGCCTGGCTCCTTCTTTACCTCCTCCCTCCTGGTATTTATAGACGCTGATGAGATTCCCCCTGAGCCCTCCAGGCTGAAGAGCTCCAGGTGTTTCAGCCATTCTTCACAGAAGAGATGCTACAGTTCCTTTATCATTCCCATGGCCCTTCACTGGGCTCTCTCCAGTATGTCCATGTCTTTCTTGTATTGAGGAGACCAGATTTGAGCACAATCCTCCAGGTTTGACCTCAACAGTGCTGAAAAAAAAGGGTAAAGATCACTTCCTTTGACCTGCTGGTAATACTTTGTGTAATACAGTCCAGGGTTTCATTTGCCTTCTTTGCTGCAAGGGCACATTATCTTGTTTGTCTTTCAGTCAGAAATCAGAAATATCTCTTTCTCTCTCAAAAATAAACCTTCCTAATTCTAACTGTCCATATCAAGGAACTTAAACTTCTTAAGCAATTTATCTATCATCATTATCTTTTAATAAATTTTTGTAAGTTTGGAAGGACTATTTGGTAAAAAAAAGAGATAGACTTTATACTAGAGGTCACTGCAATTTTGTGGAAATTATTCATAATGAGGTAACACAAACTCCCAAATCCCAGGAAGAACCTTATGTGAGGATGCAAGAAACTTTTTTTTTTCCTGAAAATAAAGTTGAAAGGTAAAGCTATTTCACAGTTGCAGAGGAGAAAAAGTGAAGTCCTTTTTAAAATAACATTTAAAACATTTTTCTAGCAGAGTTGAAGTGACTAATCATTCCTCTCCTACTCTCATCTGCAGTGTCCCATGTTATCATCACTCATAGTCATTATACTTGGCTAAGAAGCTGTGATGGGCTTGAAGGAAAGCAGAAGAACAGCGATATTCAGCTATTGGTTTTATTCCCAAATGAAAATTACTACATTCGGGTAAGCCTAAAGAGGTAGAGACCAGTTGGCTCAAGATAAGACCAAGACAAGATCAAAATGTTGATCACTGGAAGAAAAATCTACTTCAGTAAGTTGGACAAAGCAGTATCTTCACTTTTCTTCAAGGATCTGCAGCCTATTCACAAGAGTGAGATCTATGAGTTTTCATTATCCTCACTAAATATAATTTATTAAGTAGCTTGTCTTCTTAGTCTTTATGAAAGAAGACTCCCAGCTAGGTTACAGAAAGTAATTTTTTTTCGCTAAGTGCTCACTTTAATTTCCAATCAGGGAGTTTATCAAGCGCTATTTATAACTGAGACCAAATACAGATAATCATAGTAGCTGTATTTATCCAAGAGGATCCAAACCACATACTGAAGTTAAAAAACGTGAGAGTTTTTGACAAGACATACTGACTTGTATACTGACAATCTTTCAGAGAACTCCATCTGAATTTGTAATCAAAGAGAAACCTGAAAATGTTAGTGTTCTTTTACACAAATATTCATAAATTCAATATCCGTCAAAACTTTCTATTCCAGGAAAAATTCTGCATTTGTAAAAAAAATATATATACTCCATGACGTCCCACAAAACCTTCAGATTTTTAGTTGATTTTATATGGGCATTATGAAATATCATGACAAATAATCTAAAACCTGAAAGCAGACTTTAGATAAGTAATAAATCTGCATTGAATTATATTGGGAAATTAAAAAAAAAACAAAAAACAAAACTACAACTAAACCAAATGCTCCAATTTATAAGTGTTTTATAAATCTTTAAGATCTTAACAAAATTCCAATATATATCAAAGCTATCATCGATTTTTTAAGTAAAGATGCAGCTAAGGCCTATGTTGCCAAACATTGTCATATTATTTTTTATAGTATATCCAGACTCCAAAAAAAGAGTTTTATTTACATACCTCAACTTGTCACCACCAATGGGATACATGGTGTTATCTTCTGAATTAAATGCAAGAATGACTACATCACTTTCTACGTGTTTGGAAAAGGAAGATGGACAGGATATTTTTGTCTCGTGTTAATACTCAATAGCAGTCCTTAGGAGGCATCTGAAACTTCAGGAAAATAAAAGGACTTTAATTGAAACTCTTTGTTTAGTTGCTACAATACATTCTGCACAAGAGGGAAAGACAATGGGTGTTTTTGAAAATAAAACTGACCTTTGCTCAAGTGAAACATGGTAAACCCAAATTTCTCATAGAGTTGCAAATGTGCTCCTTGGGGTGACTGTGCAAATAAACATGTTTTTAAGAAGTCTCACCTACCATTACATGTCCTTGAAACACTGGAGTGTATATTGTACACTGTACCTACTATTACAGTATTCAGATCAACATCACATTTCTAGGAATTTTAGATGTTTTCAGTAGGTTCTAAAAGTTAAAAAGGGTAGCCAGTCTTCCTCTCTAATCTGTAGGGAAAGAGAGGGTTCATTTGTTTGTTTGTTTTATATGTGAGAGTGCATATTATTAGATTAATGCAGTTCTAGTTGAAAAATTATTAGAGGAAAACAACTAGATGAAAAACTAGGTAAGCTCATCACCATTGGCACTTCTTCTAGAAACATGGCCTAGACTGACACATGAAGTTTAACGTCATAAAACTAAAAAAAAATAAAGAAAAATATTAATTTTGGAAACATAGCTGAGTAAAAGAATGCACAGAAGTCTGTTCAGCATCCGCATTCTCCCTACAGCACTTGAGACAAATCCTCTACAATACACTGAGGACAGTTTAAGATCTCAAGTTTCAACAGACGTGTCTTTGGGGAAACCGAATCCTGCTCCTAAATGTCAATATTAGGATGAATTACATTGATTTCTAGGCTCTAGTGACAATACCGATTAGATCTGGATTGATTACAATAGGAGATTAAAACCTAGTTCACATATACATATCTGCTTGTATCCACCTAAGTTTCAGTGTTCCAATCGCAAACTGATTCACATTGTGTAGAAAGCCTGTACGTGTCTATGGCTCAGTTTGGTGGCTTAAACAGACGCATGTCTAGGGTCATTTGAGATGTGCTAGAGTATATGAACATCCACTTTTTTTCTAAAAGGACCCAGGTCCAGGCAGGTATCTGCTGTATCCCTCTAGGGATGTCAAATATACTAAGACTCTGACTAAGAACTCAACATGTAGATTTGTCTATATTGGTAATATTCATTCAATCACAGAATTTAGTGTCATTTGAGAAGTTGTCCTTGCTACTTTAACTGTCCTCCAATTTTTCCTTCAGAAAGATGAAGGTCTCTTACAGACCTTGTGCCACACGTGACAGCTCTGTCTGGGTGTCTCAGACCCCTTTTTGGCCATGATCGCACAGTACTGGAGATTTTTACATAAGCATGCATCGATTCAAAGAACAGAACAGATGACAACTTCATTAGACACGGTGTTAAGTTGCTGCCACAGATACGTGGTTGCAATGCTTTCAGACTCAAATCAATAAACCTGCCTAAGCTGTGCTGCACAGTTTTGACATTCTCTGTCAGGTTGAGGAAGTGATTTGTATTTCTACGTTCTTACTCTTTCCTCTGGTCTTAAGCAGTGTTTAATATCTGTTATTTCAGTGTAAGAGAGTTAGAATCTCCACCTCCAGAATAAAACAAAATGTCAAAAAAAAAATAAAAATGCAGAAATGCCAGCCAACTATGTAGAATGATTTTCTCCATATCTTGCATGATGAAAAGTAATTATTTTTGCTTTATTATCTGAAGAAAATAAAAAATGTCTGACAGCACATAAGTTAGACAACCTTTTTCTCAACATGAGTATTGGACAGACAGAATGATTCCAAGAGTGATTTTTGAAATGTGTATGAAATGATGAACATTTTGGAAGATAACATGCTTTTGGGGGTGTTTTGTTGTTACTTTTCTGCCTTTTGTTTTCCTTTAGCTCAACTGACGCAATTGTACATGAATGAAAATAAAAATAAACTGTTGGGTTTTCCATTTCACATAACACGATTTTAAATACTTCAAACAAATTTCATATAAATCTTCTCTCAGGGTTAGCAATCTTATTTCCTGCTGATTAGTTTCTGATTGTCTTCCTATAAATCTCCTATCTATGGGTGTGTAGATGCATACATTATATTTAGTGCAATAGCTAGCAATGTGGCACTGGAACTTCTTAATAATAGAACAGAGCACAATAACTCAAATATTTGAACCGACATAAAGTCATCAGCTAATGATAACGTACAACACAAGCATGCATTGGAAATTGCCTCCAATTAGAAAAGGCAAAATCTTAACCAACGTTTCATTTACATTATAATCCTCAGCTGTGTGTTGGGTTTGCACATGGCAGGGTTTTGGTAGCAAAGGAGGGGCTATAGGGGTGCCTACTATGAGAAGCTTCTAGAAGCTGCTCTACTTCCAAATCAGACCCACCTCTGGCCAAGGCCAAGCAAATCAGTGCCTCTCCAATGACATTTTTAAGAGGGGAAAGAGCGGCTGGCCAAGTTTGGAGCAGGGGAGAGGGACATGATGGAAACAATTATGTGAACACCAAGGTCAATAAAGGAGGAGAGTAGCTCCGCCAGAGCAGAGATTCCCCTCCAGCTCATGGCGAGATGGCAGGCTGTTCCCTTGCAGCCCATGGAGGTTAATGATGGAGCAGATGCCCGCCTGCAGGCTGTAGAGGACCCCATGCTAGAACAGGTGACTGACCGTACCTGAAGAAGACCATGACTCTGAGGCAAGCCTGCCCTGGAACACTCCATTACTGGGAATTCTACATCCTGTGGAAGGTACCCATGCTGGGGCAGTTTGTGAAGAGCTGCAGCCCCATGGGAAGGACTGATGTTGGAGAGGTTCACGGAGGACTGTCTCCTATGGGAGGAGGGACTCCATGCTGGAGCAGGGAAAGAGTGTGAGGAGTCCTCCCCTAAGGAGGAAGGAGCGGCAGAGACAATGCGTGATGAACTAACCGCAATCCCCATTCCCTGTTCCCTGCACCACTGCGAGGAGGAGGAGAATTCAGAACAAAGCTGAGCCCAAGAAAAAGGGAGAGGTGGGGGGAAGGTGTTTTTAAGATTTGATTGTGTTACTCGTTATCCTACTCTGATTTGATTGGTAAATTGTTGTTGCTCGTGTTTTTTAAAAAAAAATGATGCTTTTGTTTTCCCACATTGAGTCTGTTTTGTTGTTTTTTTTCCGGTCATGATCATAACTGGTGAGTGAGCTCTCCCTGTCCTTGTCTCAACCCTTAAGCCTTTTGTTATATTTTCTTCTCCCCATCCAACTAGGGGAAAGGAGTGAGTAGCTGTATAGTGTTTAGTTATCACCTGGGTGGGACTAAACCATGACAAAGGATTAAATTATTTTGATTTTGAGATTGTTTTTAATGTTCTTCTCATAACATATCCAATGTTTTCGCTTGCACAGGTATTGTGTCCTTTCATTGCTTTTTAGGAACTCCATTCTCACAGATTAATGTGAAAAATGATAATAAATAACAATTGGTAATATTTAGGAAAATTACTGTTTTAGGGTATCTTCACAGAATAACAGAGTAAAAGAATAGTTAAGATCAGCAGTAACCTCTGAAGACCAACAAGTCTGATCTCCTGCTCAGAGCAGGGTCAACTATAGCAGGTTGCTTGTGGCTGTCTCTCACATTTGAATATCTTCAGAAATTGAAAATTTGCCAGAACTTTTCCAGGTAACTTGTTCTAGAATTTGGTCACTATCACAGTAAAAAAGATCTTATTAGTGTGTATAAAAATCTTCAAGGGAGGATCTAAAGCAGGTGGAACTAGATGATTTTTAAGGTCCCTTCCAACAGAAACCATTCTACGATTCTGTGATCTCTGATTCTATAGTTCTGTGACATGCTCAGTAGAGCTATGGCATCTCCAACTACCAGTGCTGAGAATCTGTAAGAGATGGTGATGCTGTTTTTCCCTAATGACTTCGCATTTTGCAGTTGAGGGTTTTATGGCCAAGTCCCTGCTGTAAGGCTGCCAAAGATAAGGAATGACAACTGAGTTGTCAGTGATAACGGCGTATTCTGAGGAACTGCCACAGAGGTTAAGAATATATTGCTGGGGGAGGGCTGAATTGTTGTTAAAGATAAGTGTATATTAATGAGTCGTATTTAGATACTTACTATAAAAGGGAACAAATAAACAAGGGGAGTTTAGGAATTAAATTAGATAGTACAAGGGGTAAACAAAGACAGGACTTCCTGTGAGTGGTTTAGGCGCTTCGGATAGGCTGTAAACCTTGTAGTACTAACCTACGGGGAAACAAGGGAGGGGTATTACAGAAAGAAAAAGGGAATAAAAAGCTGAATTTTTTATCCATCAGGTGTGCCCACTACCTGGGACACGTGCTCTTGCAAGAAAGTTAATAAACGTGCTTCACTGTAGGTCTGACCTAAGTCCTCTGTGAAGGATTCTTTCTTTGCCTCTGGCACTAGGGTTAAGGTTAGGGTTAGGGTTCAGAGATCCAACAAGTCTACAGCTCCAGGGACACTGCAGTTGAAAAACATTTGCTGAAGGGAATAAAACACAGCATTAAGTTGGATACCTTCACACCTTGAAATTTGATGAAGTTGATCCACGGTGCTCTGGACCACAAAATCAGCCACAGGCGGGCACTAGGTTAGGGTTAGGGTTCAGAGACCCATCAAGTCTACAGCTCCAGGGACACTGCGGTTGAAAAACATTTGCTGAAGGCAACACAACACAGCATTAAGCTGGATCCCTCCACACTTTTCTATCTCCAGAGCTTCACCCATGGTGCTCTGGACCTCAGAATCA
>VWZK01001327.1:0-10554 GCA_013396935.1 Baryphthengus martii | reverse complement strand
GAACACCTCTTGATGAGCTTTCCAGTCTTGATCACTTCTGTCAGAAACAGGCCATTGTCATATTCTCTTCTGCCGGGAACAGTTAACTCCTGAGATAAGTCAGAGAATGAGGGTCTGGACCAACCTGGTTTCAATCCACATTCAGTGTCTGCACAACATGGGCCATGGGATCTCCACCCCACCTCAGTGTCTGCTTTAGACACTGAATGCTTTTCAACAGCGATGAGTTTCGATGGTTTGTGTTTTCTGCTTTCAAATGTTTCTGTGCTTTCTGATTCCCGCACTTACACTACTCATTTGAACACAGAATACAACATAAACAATAAAAACAGCCTGAGCAACTTGAAGAAAAAAAAAAATACAAAACAACATGAAGCAATCAGTTCAGGTACCACAGAGAATCGTCAATAACAGCAACTTTATCCTGCCTGAAGATTATTAAAGTTGTAGAAAATACTGTCAAAGACAAGTAAGGATTTTGAGGGTTTAAAATAGTAGTTTATTATGAATCTACATACCTTCAAAAAGCCATAAAGTGAAGGAACAGAAACATAAAATTAAATAGTTAAGTTAGTTTGTCAGCATACTATAATTTTAGGTATTTAATATAATACATGAATTTTAAAGAAAACACTCGCATATTGCTTTTACCCTGAGACTTTTTTATCCCCTCAAAGTATCAGTGTAAACAGCTTTGTATAACTACAATATAGTCTGAAAATATCACACGACATAATGTGGATGAAAAATTCATAGAAGCTTGTTGCCACAATGTATTCTCAATGATTTTCCTTGCAATGCAAAATTTTGGAGAAGTTTTAATTTTTAACAAGATATCATATTAATGGAGGAAAAAGTAATTAAAGAGCTATTACATGTTTTGTTATTTGTCTTTGCAGTCTGGCTCTTGAAACCTGGAGCACAGTGCAGCCTCCTGGTCACCAGCACCAAACAACAGAGTAAAGCTTTATTCCTGATTGTTGTGGTTTAAGAGTTAACAGATTGAGGGGGGGACAGGTGATAACCTAAGGACCCTGAGGGGTCAGAGGGTAGTTGGTATTCCCTCCCCTTGCCTGCCACACTCTATAAAAAAGGACAAGAAGTTCAGGCTTTTCCCCTTCTTCTTCCCTTGGGTCCTTCTTCCCCTGTGCTCTTCTTCCCTTGGGCTCTTCTGCTGCTGCTGCGACTGCACCTCAGCACAGCTGGGCCTGACTCCACATGCTCTGCACAATCCATGGCCATCCAAGAGCTGGTTTTCTATATGCTTGTATATCCCTCTGCCCTTCATATTCTTTTTCCCTGTTTATCTTTGTTACCTGGTAAATTTTTTTCATAGTCTTAACTTCCAATTTTGTGTGATGCAGTTTCTTCCCCACTTTGCTTTTTATCCTCCCTGGAGAGGGAAGGGAGAGGGGGAGAGAGGGCCGATAGGAATCTTACTGTGTGGGACTTGCCCTGAGCCTTGAACGGAGACACTGACAGAAAGAAAGGGAGACTGAACTGCAACTAAAGATCTCTTGGGGCTATCATTTAGTTCATATCCACTTCTCTTTATAACAACCTGTTTTACTAAGTGCATCTTTCTTGATGGTATTTTATCTGTGATAACGCTCAGGAGTGAAAGATTTAATCTCTTTCCCAACATTTACTTCAGCAGCTGGCTTCTAGGCTCCATGTAGTCAGATATTAAATGGCCATTTAGAACTGTATGTAAGGATATCGGCTGCATTTGTTTGTTTGTTTTGCAGAAATTGCATTCCCGTTCCATTTTTATCTTTCTTCTTCTGCCATCTTGACTATGGAAGCTGACAAGTAGACATTTCTTCTACTTCAGTAATATTGCTCTGCATTCTATTGGAACTACCAGCACTCTCTTAAAATGCAGGTTTAATTTTTGAAGTCCTGGAATGTTCCTTCACGAAGCATCTATACTATTAAATATTAGTTTATCGACTCTCTTTTAATGTTTTTGGTTCAGTTAAGCTTATAATTTTCCTTTTCCTCCTACTCCATCTGCATGCAATTCTACTGTGCAAAATACACTTGAAATGGCTTGCATGAAACCCTACTATCTTCACAGTATGTCTTTGCACCTAGATACTGACAATAAGATTTATTTCTGTGCATTTTTGCCTACTAAAAAGTTCTGTTCTGTGCAGTGATAGCATTCTAAGAAAATATGAAGGCAATTGATCATATTTGTTTCTAAATGCCTTAGCAGTCACTGTTTCACAACCCTTTCAGAAATCTGTTGCTCAATCTTTGCAGTGTGAAAGCAATACCGTTCATTTAGGTATTCTGTGCACTGCTTCCAGCTTGCTATATTGCAAAAATAAAGGGAAAAGAACTGGATTTTGTTTAGGGTTTGTGTAGATTTGTGGTAGGGAGTAGGAGATCATTTTATATGCGGAGAACAAGCCAGTGCTGCAGAAAGCATATTCTTTGAACTTACAGTTCAGTTTTGCTCACCTGACATTTAATAACTAGGGGTATAAATTAAAGTAGTCATCTGCTATTATGGCTTTTTAATCAGAAAAATACCTATGCAAGGTGTAAAATAGTAAAATATTGTTTAGAAAATAGTGATTTATAAAGGAATTTCATATGAAATAAAAGGGTGGTAACCTTATTCAGATGATACGCAGAAATCTTAGACTGCAGAAACATTGCATATTGTTAAAACAAAAAGAGAGCAAACAAACAAAAGAAACAACCACAACAAAAAAAAAAACCCCAGCAACAACAACAAAAAACAACAACCAAATCTGATATTCCAGCCAAATTCATTTTTCTCTTATGCTTCTGCATCTTGGGGCAACCTTACTGGGAAGTGCACTCTGTTGATGACCCAGGCTGCCTTTATTCCTGAGCAGGTGGATGGCAGAACTAAATATTTGTGAATGATTGCTTACCTTGAAAGTGCCTCTGCCCAGTATACAGCTTCTGCTGCCATAGCAGGTCTGTGTTTTCCCTCCATAATCTGCAAAATATATAAAATCCCTGAACACTGTTTACATGTAAGAATAAAATGTTTGCTAATGTCTTAAAAAAAAGCAAAATGAAAATAAAGTAGTATAAAAATGTGTAAAAGTTGTTGGTACTTCATCAGGGTTTATTTACTGATATGACACCATAAGAGTTGGTTTTAACATTTAAGCAAGCAATGTGCTACTTACTATCCTTTTAATTCACCCACTCAGTCTATTAGCTTATGGTTTACCACCATCTTCTTTTTTTTGTGCATTTCTCCACCTAACTCTCATAAATAAACATTGTTATACATGTTATTAGTAAAATACAATATTTCTTCAGATCACTCAAATAATGATTAAGAAAGAAAAGAAAAAAAAAAAAAATGTGTCCTATAACTTAGGTGAGAATTCTCAAGTCATTTTCAATGTATGGGACTACATCAATTTAAAAAAATCTTATTTTCCTACTGTCACACTGAAAAAAAGAGAAAAAGTAGGTAATTTTTCCAAATCATCCAATTTGTCTCTGGTTTACCAAACTTGTAGTCAAAAATTAAGTCTGAAATTTTCAGGTTTAGAGCACTCACAATAAACAAACAGAAAACATCTCTTCATGATGTCAGAGAATATCCAGCACATGCAGGAATAAAGCCAGATAAGGGAATACAATACATTCTCACCTGCTCTAGGACAACAATTACAGTTTGTGACATACAGTTACTGTTCTTCAAGTTAAATCAATACAACTACACTAAACATAATTTCAGAGTGATTTAACCTCCTCATCTGCCACAGAGTATCACTTAATTGGATGTCTCCTTAAGAAGATTATTGCAAATACAGTTGCAGACAAACAGTACATTTTCACATTATTCAAAATTGAATCTTAGTAAAATCTTCCTATATTTTTCAATAATAAATTGAATATTTTTTTTTTACTAACTTCTGGAAAAAAGAAAAGTACCAAGCTAAATCTTAAGCCATTGGCATAGTTAAATATTAATGATGTAAGCCAATGCCTCTTGACAAGACTTCCATTTCCTTGTAAGTAAGGAAACACGCTTTGTTTGGTAATTCCATCCCAAATTTTAACAATACAGTTGTAATATATGTCACAATACACAATCTGTTGATGTTTAAAGTAGTTGATTGGTTCATATCATAGAAAGTTTTTATTATATAATTGCATATACTGAGTAATCAGTAAAAACTGTGACATTAATGAATTGCAAAACACTTCCCAAAATATAAATTGACAAAATGCATAGCATTTTTATGACTGCCATGATCTCTTTGTCAACAATGACAAAAAAAGTTTTCAAGAGTATGAACTTGTTTCCTCTGCTGCTGCTGCTATATATGTGACATATAAACATGTTTTAGTTGTGCTTTTAATGTATTATATACAATATATTCACCAAAGAGTATATTGTTCTGAAGATAATCTCAATTCACTACAAAATTCTGTTTTGCAATATTAAATCCGGTTTGGTATCCACAGTTCAAGGTCTGAAGATGAAATCACTATTTTTAAACATTTTGGGAAGACATCTAGGTGTCTTTTTTTCAGTGATGAATTTGCTATAATAATTAAGGTGTTCATAGATTAACATTAAATTTCTTCATCTTTCACTGACTTTCTCTTGATTTTTGAAAGACTTGTTTGCATGACTAATTGCATGCTTCTATGAAATTAAAAATCCTGAGTTATAAGTTCATATTCATGATTTTTATTTACCATTCAAAAAGATCTCTGGCACTCTGACACACAAATGTTACTTTTTCTTCTAAAAACAGCTTTTGTGTGATATTATTATCTTACACAGTCTGAGACACAGAGACTGGAAGAAAGAGAGTGAATAACTGGTCTCCAAACTGCACTTCACACTTTATTAAAATACTTGGCAAAATGAGAATTCCAGAAAAATAAAGTTTAAGAGAGTAGAATATGGCTCCTCAGACTATTAACTTCAATCAGAAGACTTTGTAAATGAAGTTGATTTTGAGTGTGTCTTTTTTTTAAAATTTATTAGTATTTTGGTTTTAACGTGTTTGAGAGTTTTGAAATGTACATTATCACCCATTTAATTTTACTACCAAAAACTTCATCATGCAACTTTTACAGGAGTTTGACCTGTGCAAACTGGTTGGCCCGGATGCCATGCACCCGAGGGTGTTAAGAGAACTGGTGGATGTCATTGTGAGGTCGCTCTCCATAATCTTTGAGAAGTCGTGGAGATCGAGAGAAGTGCCCAAAGCCTGAAAAAAGGCTAATGTCTCCCCTATCTACAAGAAGGGTTCCAAGGAGGACTCAAGAATTATAGAGCCATCAGCCTCACATCAATCTCTGGGAAAGTTATGGAGCAAATCCTCCTGGGAACTATCATAAGCAAACTGAAGCCAGTGATTAGGAAAAGCCATTATGGATTCACCAGTGGCAGATCATGCTCAACAAACCTGATTGCTTTCTATGACAAGGTGACCCGACTGGCTGATGCAGGGCGGGCAGTGAACATAGTCTACCTGGACTTCTCCAAGGCTTTTGACACAGTCCCCCACAGCCTCCTCCTAGAGAAACTGACACATTAACAACCTACACAAGTGGTCTGTGCACTGGCTGACAGGCAATACCCAGCTGGTGGTAGTAAATAATTCTTTCTCAAATTGGCAACCAGTCACAAGTGGGTACTCCAAGGGATCAATATTGGGCCCAATGGTGTTTAATACCTTCATAAATGAACTGGATGTAGGTATCAAGAGCACCCTGATGGAGTTTGCAGATGACACCAAAATAAGTGGGGAAGCTGACACTCCAGGGAGAGCTGGACAGGCTGGAGGAGTGGGCTGACAGGAAATCTATGAAGTTCAATGGGAAGAAGTGTAGGGTCTTGCACCTGGGAACACATAACCCAGGAATGCAGCTCAGTCTGGAATTCACCTGGCTGGAGAGCAGCCCTATGGAGAGGGACCTGGGGGGTCTTGGTGGACAGCAGGCTCAACATGAATGAACAGTGTGCCAGAGGGGAAAGGAGAGCCAAGAGGATGCTGGATTGCATTAACAAGGGCATCATCAGTAGAGATAAGGAAGGCATTATCCCACTCAGTCCTGGTCAGACCGCACCTTGAGTACTGTGTTCAGTTTTGGTCCCAGCTATACAAAAAAGACATGGACAGGCTGGAGAGGATCCAGAGAAGGGCCACAAGGATGACCAGGGGACTGGAAGACCTGCCATATGAAGAAGGGCTGAGAAAACTGGGTTTGTTCCACCTTGAGAAGAGAATACTTAGCAGTGACCTTATTCCCATGTACCAATACATAAAGGGTGGCTACCAAGAACATGGAGACTCCCTTTTCACAAGGAGTCACATAGAAAAGACAAGGGGTATTAGATTCAAATTACTCTTGGGGAGATTCCGATTGAACTCCAGAGGAAAATTTTTCACTCTGAGAGAAATTAGACTTTGGAATAGTCTTCCAAGGGAAGTAGTGAATTCCTTAGTTTTAGACAGTTTTACGATGGCTTGACAGGGTGCTGGACCATCTCATTTAAACTGTATTTCTTTAGTTTAAAGGGTTGGACTAGATGATCCTTGAGGTCCTTTCCAACCTAGGATACTGTGACACTGTGATACTGTGAACTTAACTGCAAAGAACTTTCCCAAAATGTGAACATTTAACATTATTTATTGCTTAAAAATTTAGTTTGTTTCAGTGTAGAAGAGATATAAGTAAACATGCATGGATGCTTGTAGTTAGCAAAACAATATGTTTTTAATATACAGTAATGGAAGGAAATGACACTAATTCAGACTGTTCAGGATGTTCTTACATTCTTACTGAGGGAAGAAGGTCTTGTCGCAGTATACTCAGCCTAAGCACTTGCTGCAAGTATGTTGATTTTCTTTCAGAAAAAGAGGGCAGTTAAAGACACTGGAGAAGAGGCAGAAATTGAACCATTATCAGAGCACAGGTCTTCTGAGTCGCAAACGCTTCATTTCTTCAGCCACACAAAGCTGTGGCTTCCATACTAGTCAGTAATAACAATGCCTGGAAATAAGCGAAGTGAGCAAAATACGAAATTTAATGTAGATAAAGGTATGCAGACAACAAAATCAGATTTTGACTTGTCATGTAGCCTATCGTAATGATAATTGCAAAAAGTATTTGTCTTTGATTTACATAGCCTTTTCCAGACAAAAAATGTTTAGCATCCCCAAGATTAATGAAGATCTCATAAGTGGCACATACACTACAAAATACACCAAAAAAAAGAGTCTATTTCACCTTTCAAGGTCTTTCCACAGATTTTATAAAAAATGACAAAGCAGATAGAATCAGACAACTGCTGTAGAAGATAGGAAATTCACAAATGTTTCTAGTCCTTTTTAAACTCACTTTAACTGAGCTACATGATTTATTTCAGAGTAACGGGATTAGTAAATATCTTTTTGTTGGCAGATGCAAAAAAAAAACCCTCCTTAAAGCCATTTTCCACTCCTAGGTGTCAACTGCAAAATTATCTGCAATAGGAAAACAGCCTATAGAGTAATGTATGAACATGATACAGAAATATATTTAGTAAAGTGTTATATCTGCATCAGTGCTTTTCTGACAATAAGAACACTGAACTCAGAGCATTTGAGCTTAGATCAGCTGAGACACCTGGGCTGTGATTTCTGTAGCATATGATTCAGTATGGCTGATCTTTTGATACAGTTCCACTACAAGAATCTTTTAGAAAGCAGTTCAAGACAAATCACTAATGGAAAAGCCTTGTTTCATCAACATTTTTATTTTCAACCTGCGTAAGATTTGTCTACCTGCAGTGAAGCACAGAGCCACTTGAGCAAGCTGTCTGGAAAGCTAGTTCAGGTCCTGGAAACTGCCTAGCTAAAAAGCAACATTCTCCTCCACAGATGTCCTGGCAAGTAGTAAATAAACGCAGCTGAAACATTTCTAGCTTACTAGTCATCAGAGACATATTCAAATGGGAGAGCAGAGAATGCTAAACTACACTAGGTCCTCCTTCACTGCATCAGTAACAAGAGGAGACAGCAATGTTAGCTGCACTGCAGTCAGAAAGGACCCATCAAATCTCTCCATACCATTTACAGTTCCACCTCAACACCAGAAGTGAGGAAAAGCTCTGCAGCCTCTGGCTGTAACACAGTGGTACAGGCAGGGCACAGACATGTGACCAGGTTGTAAAGCTAACACTAATGTAAGCAGTCATGCAAGTAAGGAAATAAATTTAGTTGCTTAATGTGTGAGCAGTTTGCCTTATTGAAATAGAAAATGTTCCAATCTTTAAAATTGCATATCTATAAAACCCATTTTAGGAAAATTACAATAAGACATGGAATTTTTTTTTTTATTTTTTTCCCTAGGAATTGTTAGTATGGTCTTTGATTGCATCTCTGCATAACCTTTCCTCTGTCCAGCTTTCTGTAAGGGAGAGACCTTTTTCTAAGAATGCCGTGCTTAGAAGTCCCTTAACTGCAATAGTAGGCACAAACCTTTCCAACTTCTTTACTATTTGTCATTTCAGAGAAGAGTCTCCCTCCTACTCCCTCAGACTATCCTTGAGGAGAATCATTATATGTGGTTAGTAAACCATTGAAAAGGATGTGACTTCTTTTTTATATAGCCTACTTATAGCAAGAATATCTTTGCTAACAAATTGGCTTTCTAGAACGCAACTGATAATTTCAAGCTTAAATTTATCAATTTTATTAAAATTTAATGCACAAAAGTATTATTAAAATTGTATTGCATTTTCTAAACTCCTTTATTATATTATAAATAAAAGTACTCAAATGTACTTGCATTTATCACAATTTTCAGTTTGATTATTAAGAGCTATGATCATTTGGCCTGATGCTTTTTCTAGAACTGCTGATATTAAAACATTCTTCTGTCAAGTGTAAAAATCAAAAAATCCAGCTAAACATATCTTTATTTAAAAATATAACCCAAATATACTAAGATGTGTATATTTATATTTTGAGAACTTTCCCTCTAAGAAGTAAACAAAAAAATTTTACGTAGTGTGATCTGTCAGAATTCATGTCCAACTACGCTTTTTGATTGAAGTAGCAGATTCAGTTTTTAGAACTTCTGGTTATAACAGGAGTTATTTCTTCTTCCCTGACAAATAATGAGACCAAATTATTGTATTGCGTAAGCCACATTGTAACTTTTAAGGTGCATAGTATTCTTAATTATCAACCAGTCGCAAAGAGACTCTTTCAGTCACAGTACGTCATCACATTGTTCTGTTGTGGAAGATCTTCATTGTTATATTGTTCCATGTTCACATTATTATAGGAAGACCATTAAATGTTCATTTTGGCAGGTGAAAGATAGCATTTTCTCATTCTGTGTTTCCCATCTTCTCTCTCTTTTTTTTTTTTTTTTTTCTTTTTTTTTGTCTGTGAATAAGAGAATTGTAAGTGATCACATACTTAATATTTGACTATCTGGATCATGTATGAAATTTCTGTGAAAATGAGTGCATTTGTCAGAGAAAAAGTCTCTTTCCTTTCTACTACTTGGCCACCTCTTCTATATTTTGCTTCTGTTCTTCTTAGCACTAAATGGGAAACCCAGTTGCCTAGGAAAGATTTTTTTTCTTGTTGACTAGATGACCTGAAAAAGTGGAGAGGCAAGTTCTTGATCATTAGAAAAACAGAGGAAACACTGAATTAGATGCCACTCTGTGATGTTGCCTCTTTCTTGTACTGAAAGTGGGATATATGTCTCTCTGATTAGACACAAGTAAAGTGGTACAGGAAAGAAAAGGCTTTCCATTTCAATGTGCTGAAATTAAAGTCTTTAGCTTTCCTTTGGGACTGTTGAAACAAGTATTTTCTCATCAAGTTTTAAAATATAGGCAAGTAATATGCCGGAAATAAAAGGGAAATGATAGGTGTCACTTCTCTGGAGAAAAACCACCAAGTTTTCTCATATGTATCATGATCTATATGGGCAAACATGTAACTTTACTGTGTCACAGTATGGCTGTGGCAAGCACAGCCTCCCCCACAGACAAAACAGATAGAGCGCACAGGCTCTGCTGAGCAGTTTGGCACCCTGGCCCAAGCAGTTTGAGGCCTTGGCCATTCAGTTGCACCTCATGGTGCTCAACTGACGCCTCAGGGTCTGGACCCCTTAGCAAACAGGCTCGGGGTGTGGGCTTTTCTGTGTTTTGTCCGGGCCTATGCCTCAACCAATGAGAATGCCCATAGTGCACCTGAGATTAGGTTATGAATGGGGTCCTGCCTGAGAGCCAGAGGAGTTGATTCTTCACAGAGCAGCAGGCCTGGCAGTCAGACCCTCCCTTTGGACATGCTGTCCAAGGATACTTCCACGGATTGAGGGAGTCTCCGTGGATTGAGTGAGCCTTGACTGCCCCCTCCCCGCTTTAGGTGAGTGATATCTCGGGCACTCTGGTGTGGGAGGTTTACCCTTTTATGAGCAAGAGTCTGCCCATTTTGGTTGCCATTCCTTAAAGTTAGGAATTAGTTGTGTAGTAGTAACTTCCCAACAGACTTCTGAACCTGTGTTTAGTCAAAAGGAGTG
>VWZK01001326.1:2415-38497 GCA_013396935.1 Baryphthengus martii | reverse complement strand
AAAGGAAAAGAAAAGAAAAAAGAAAAGGAGTCAAAAATAGCTCTTGTTCACTGTACACATGTGAGATGGACTCTGTGAGACAAAATAAATTACCTGCTACCAAGACAATGTCTTTCTTCTCTGAAGACACAATGGACATTTCAGTTCTCCTTGTGAGCTTGTATGGATGAGAGAAAGAGGGTGGGCATGACTCATCCTGACAAATAAAACCTATTTCCAGAATAAATGTGCAGATTCTAAAAATACCAAGGCAAACAAACAACACGTGTAAGAGAGAAAAAAGAGAAAACTTCTTACATAAATAAAGGAGATGAAAGAACAGATACCCTTCTGAGGTATCAGTTAAGTATAAAATAATGCATTGGTATGCAAGCAGGGAAAAGCAATCATTCAGAGCTTAATGTCTTATGCCATTAATATCATGTATGCATAAGTTGTCTCTTACAATATTGCTTCTAAAAATATCGCATTTTCATCTTTCACAATTTACAAAAAGAAGTGCACTTCACAACCATTAGCCACATCTCATTTTTGTGATAGATTCTTGGTTGATATAAACCACTGCAACTTCATCTGTGCCAATGGAGCTTTTTTATATCAATTTAAGCTCTTCATCTTTTCCTTAGATGTTCTGCTCAATGTAGAATTTTCTGCAATTAACAGTTATTTGCCATAAAATATTTTAATATTCATTAAAATTCAAATAATATTTAAAACAAATAAACTTCCACAATCACAATATCTAATGACATATCTGTTTTACAGTTGTATGACCACCTCATTTCTGTCTCTGGTGTAACTCCCTTCAGACAATGTATTACAATATCTATTTTTCATCCAACAACATTCCTCAGTTGTTAGACTGGCCAGAGAATCATTAGTGGGGAGAAAAATTCATCTGTCACAGATATAATGTAGTATTTATGTCTCATAAATCCTTTATTAGTTTAGAAGAGCCAAAATCCTCTAGGGACTGTAGCAAATTCAAAAACTGTTCCTAAATGATAGAGTATATACTTGAGTTTCTGACCTGCCTAGCTCCTAGATGATAAAAAAATACAACAGTTTGTTATATAGAACATCTATTTGCCTACTCAACATGGAGACTCATACGCATCCAAACTTTGCACCTACAGTTGGCAAAATGCACTAGATGCCAATTGGTGCAAATTGACATAATAGTGTCAATTCAGCATCTAGAGAATCTAGTTGGTTGCTTTTATAGGATGCACTGAAAAATAGTGATTTTTTTTTCATGATTAAGATTACAATCGTTCAACTGTCTCTTGTTCTTCAGCAGTGCTTCAGAACATTTGAAAATGTCTCTGACCGTAAGAGAGAATGGACAATGTAGATAGGTAGCGATGACAGATCAGTTTATGCTTGTGGTTTTGTTGTGTTTATTTTCCCTTCTGCGTTGGTAGCGATGCTGATTTCTGCTTTTTGTAGGAAACTAGTATTTACCAGCTCGGTGGAAGATGGCCAAGAATGTTTCATTTTTAGTTATTATTTTAGAAGCAATGCCTTGGAATACAAATCTTTGGTTCTCGGATTAGGAGAGTAGTATTAAGTGAAAATGTTAATGAGGCTCCTAGTGGCCACTTAACATAGCAGTCCTCAGTTTCAAAGAAGGGTCTTTGATGTGCTGCACTCTTCTTTGATGAGCTGCACCATCTCACAGTAGTACCATTCCTCTGAGATTTCCAGCAGCAAAACTGTATTAGAAGATGTCCAAAACTATACCACTCTCCTAATATTAATTTTCCATGTAAGCAGTTGCTGTAGTTGTCATAGGAATGTTACATAATTGCATATTGATGGTGGGGTGTGTTATGTCATTATTGAGTAGGAAGAATATTATGAGGTATTTAGAGGGCCTTTGGCAGACTTAAAGGAATTTTTCAAGCATGATATGGAACTTCTTGGATCAGAATGGAAATGGTTAGTAATGATTTCAAAATTTAGTTATTGCAAAGGTATACACAATACACAATCTCATTATCATAATGCATAATCTTTTCTCCTGAAAAAGAAAGAAACACGTCTCGATACTTGCATGTAATTGTCACAGGCAACCTTGGAAACCCTGTTATGTTCACTTTATGGGGACTATATTGTGTCTTTCTGGCATGTAATTCATGCTCTCAAGCTGTCCTGGGTTGCTTGTGGAATACTGTGAATGTGGAAACATGACTGATAAGACAGATTTCGGAAAGCACTAAAGGGGTTGGGATATGAATGCAAAATTATCTTTTCCACAAAATGCAAAAAAGTCAAGCAGTAAATGCTTACTGGGTAACGTAGAGGAGAGTCCTGAGCTGCAGTTATTGGGATAGAATTCTGAAAATGTGGACCCAACTTCACGTCCTGCTTTAAACCTCCTTTTTAAATCTGATCTGAGTATTGAAAATCCATGAGTGCCGAATTCTGTGATGCTGGAAATATGCATTTACAGATAGAAAAAGATGTACCCCTACTTCTGCAAGTATGGAAATCTGAGGAAAAAAACAAAAAGAAGCGATCAATCCCAGACCACCAAAGATGAGAAAAGTTGAGGGAAAATTTGTAGCTCAGTTTCGTAGTGACTATAACTCTACTAATATAAAAAAAAAAAACGACTGGCCGCTTCCTCTTCTGTGGCCCTGGCACAGAACAGTTTATGTCTGTGGGACTATACTGTCATCTTTCCACAGACTCTGCTGTTTGCACATTGGGCAGTATCTCTGGATTGTACTGTCTCTTGAACAGGGTTCAGGCAGGGGTTATTTGGCACAAGCCACAGCCATGCCCGAAAGCAAGCTAAATGTCTGGACAGAAGAGATACTCTCATGCTTGTACTTCGGACTGTGCCATAGCCAGATTTAATTTGCTAGTATAGATGTACCTAACAATGAACTGTGGTGACAGTGAGTTTTGCCAATATGCTGAGGGGCTGGACTTCTCAAGAAAGAGCAAAACATAAGAACATCAGGAATTATTTATTTATTTATTTATTTATTTGGTGATTAAACCTTTACATCCTCAGCTTTTTATATCGGAGCAGGTGCTGACATGCTGGGCTGACTGCCGCTCAGTATTGGCAATATCAGCTCCATCAGTTGACTCCTCTCAGTGGACCCTGCCTTTGTGCCCTGAAACAGACTAGGTAACATCCAAATATCTTTACTCATGTTTCCTACAATTCTAAATAAATGACTGCTCCTGCCTAGGACAGCTTGAGTGGATCCTGAGCAACACCTTAGTTCTCTGTGTAGTTGTATAAGATGGAAGAAGACATAGAAGCACAATAGCAACACGAAAACTTTTGCCACCGGGATCTTGAACTCCTTTTGAGCATCTCTCCTCCCCGCCACAGGCAATTTTCTATTACTTCAGAATACTGGACTCGCCAGACCTCCATGTTAAAAGAAGACGATAAGACTCAACTGAATGAAAGCTTGGCTTTCAGGTTTGACAGTTCATTCACTGGCTCTATGCTGCAAAGCCCCCTGCCTCCCTCACATTCCCCAAGGGAGTTTGGATGAAAAGCTATTGAGAGATGATCGGTATGCTGCCACTTTCTCAGCTTGGCTTTTCTGACCAGAACAACCAATTTTGACTGCAAACAGAACTGCAATGCCAGAGTTAACATTGTCTGTGTCACCAGCTTAATAAATAGAGCAAAGAAACCCTGGCACAATGCACAGCATAGAAGCTGTGCATAGGAGCAAAGTCACTGCTAGCCAATGTCTCCAGTAATGGAAAACACACTAACGATTTTCAGGTCTGTGGGTTTTTCCATTGGCTTTATTCCAGACGCTGGAATCCCAAGGATGAAGCATACAAGATCTCAATAGCTTTGTGATAAAAATTGTGTGGGTTTCTTTATATTAGTTTCGAATAGATATCCCGTCTGACAGTTTCTTGTGGATTATGCTTGTTTTAGATGGCATCTGTTGTATCTTTTTATCCATGACTTGCATGTATTTTAAACTATAGTGTTTTGCAGAATCATCCATATAGAATAAGTGCTGTAGTCCAAGAAAGTCAGTGTGGAAACAATGAAAGTAAAATCACTTGCAAAAATAAAAATGTCCAGTTTTTAATACTTCAAACAGTAAAACTGATGGTTACATGAGGTCCTAAATGTGTCTCTTGAGTCTTCTTAAAACAGTATCTGTATTCTTATAGTGTATATATATTATAAATAAACCTCTCTCAAATGCCTTCTTAAAACAGTATCTGTATTCTTATAATGTATATATATTATAAATAAATCTCTCTGAAAATGCCAGAGGATAAAATATATCTATTTTATTATTTCATCACTTTGAATAATATTCTTAAAGGACCAAAAGAGGAAAAAAAAACCTCCAAACCAACAATGCTTCCACAAAAGAATTGCATTGTACAGTTCTCTTCTTTGAGTGTGTGAACAATGAAGAAATATTCAATGTTTCACCTAGTTTATGACTGACACATTTTAATGTCCACTTTCAGGTAAGAAAATGATTTGGAGCTTTGTCATACTAGCAGCACTGAAAGAATATGGGATATATGATATATACAAAGAGATTATGTCCTCTGAATATTTCCATTTATTTGTTTCCTTTGCTGTCTTTCAAGCTCTAAAGCTCACTGCTGACAAAGCGACTGAAGTGTTGTAAATAAATAATTTCACCTGCATGCAAAGTATGATTCTGCTACAGTAGAACTCAGTGCAGTATACCAATACAGTATACAGGAAGAAAACTGAGAATTACAAACTTGAGATTTTAGAATGTTATAATTAGTTTTTAATCTCTCAGAATAAAATATATTCACAAATTATTCACAGTTTCAATTACTTATATGGAAAAAAAAAATACTTGCAAAGTGACATTTGTTTGTTTCTTTGTTTTTCTTTGTTGTTGAGATTTTTCTTCTATATTCAAATATAATTCAGTATTTGCTACCTGAAACTCTAAAAGTATCCCTACTGGAATGTATTTCTTCATTTTTTTTTTCATTTAGTGAAGATAAAATGTATAAGGATTATGTGATTAATTAAAGCTGAATATTAAATCTAAATGCATCATATCGTTCTGTTATTAAATCTCGTAATTTTTTCTACAATAGGGATGAATTTTTGATTCTCTTGGGAAAGACGGATGATTAGTAGGAAAAAAATATCCTAGAAAATGGCCCTAGCTATTTCCATACTCTGAAGACTCATTGCAGAACGCAGAGACCTTCATCCTAAATTCAGTTATTTAAAATCCACAGAAATATTAATCAACACCATTTATTAGAGATATTTGCTTTTTATCAGTTTTCTATATAATATCATAGGTATTTATATGGGGTTTAGAGAGAATTAACTGTGCTTGTTACCTCTTTGATTCTCTAAAATATATCATTTATTTTTGTTGTTAGGACAGATTATGAAATAAGAAAAAAACATTTCAGAGTCTTTCGTAGCAATTAACCTTTTCGATAACAAACACATGAAAGAGGTTGAAATGGACTCTGATTTAAATAAATAAATAAATAAAATATGTAAAAGTTGCTTTGTCAGGGAAAAAACCTAACCAATCAGTAAGAAGAAATATGTATAACTAATACCTACATTGTATTAGCCCATTGAAACAATTTGCAGTGTTCAGGCATACTCTTGTATCTGTGTGTGAATAAATACCAGATTATTACTCCATTTTTTAAAATCCTCATCTATGTTTTTAAATCACATGTGGTAATAAGATTTTCCACATGGCTGCATTTTTCTCCTAATCAGTTCTGACTTTTTCTGGATATTTTGCCTTCCCTGATTTGCCTTAAAAACTTCAGAAGCCAGCTGTGAATTACATTTTTAAGTAGTATGCTATACCATAAAGATTTCGAACCTCAAAGAAGGTGGTGGGAGAAAAGCCACCTCCTACTGGACTAAGAATTCATCTTATTGAAAGATTTAACTGCGTATTCCGTGTATGGCTTTGAAGAACACAAGACTGATGTACAGGAACTGATATTGTTCTTTAATGACACCAAATGTCATTAAATTAAATGTCATTAATTAAATGCTTGTTCTGAAGCAAAATGTTTGGTAGTACTTAGATTATTATCTTTGAACAGTCATAAATTCTTAGGTTTGTTTGTTTCAAAATATTTAAATACAAGTTCTCTGTTAGAATTTCTTCTTCAGATTTATGTACATATAAGCTTTAGCTTTACATACATGTAGGGAAAAAATAATTCTTATTTCCCTCTCTTCTGCCAGAAGATAGTTCACTTGTTAGTAGCTAGTGGAATGAGAAAATAACAGATAAAACAGGGTTTTCTCCATGGAAATGAACAGATGTTATTCTTAGAAGCATCATGCAGTTTTGCATTTCTCATTGAAAAAGAAAATTAGTTGGAAAATTGATTAAAACAAAAATGAAATATTGCCACAGAGTTCTAAAATAAAACAAACCAGTGGAAAAATAAAATTAAAATTCCAGTTAGAGACTGCCTAGGGGAAGAGAGAAATTCCGGAAAATGTTTGAGAGAACACAGTCTTCACCCTGCACAGAATCTGAGAAAGGCGTAGTGCTCAGCTTGTGTGATATACAAGCTCACTATGGGGAACAAACAGAGTTATAATGGAAAATGACTTACTAATAATATTTAAATGAGATTCAGTCAAAAGACAGTTATTCTTTTGTTTGAATACAGGCAACAAGTTGATTGAGAATGAATAGAGATCCATCATTAAAAAAATACTTCCTCCTTCACTATGACAAATGAAAAAAACCAAAACATTGCAGAGAACTATTTTCCTCAGATTTACTTATTTTGTTTGGCTTTTATATCTTGTTACCTTCAAGTACTTTGGAACAATGTTTCCCTTCCTGCTGCTTTTGCATTCCTGGAATATTTCCAATAAAAGTTTTCTCTCCTACTTTCATGCTAATTAATACATGGTAGAGTACTATATTGTGCAGTGTAAATGCACATTACGACTACTAACATTTTGCTATTTCTCTCAGTAATTAGCATGAGAGAATGAAGGGAGACATTTTTCACTAATGAATGCTTATACAGCACTTTGAACATCTAAGGCCCTTTAGAAAAAGGGCTTCCAGTTCTTTACCGCAAGCTTTAATTCCATGTTTGACTGGCTTCATCCTGTGGCTAAAATCTTTCATTTACATATTGAATTTCAGTGATGTTAAATGATAAAATTAAAAGACTGAGAATATGGAAAGATTACAATCCATGTTCACAGGATACAACTATATGAAAAAGCAACGATGGGAGAGATCATCAATACAGGCTGGGGGATGGAGTGATAGAAAGTAGACCCGTGGAAAAGGACTTGGGACCATTGGTGGACGATAAGCTGGACATGAGCAGACAGTGTGTGCTTGCAGCCCAGAAGGCAAATTGCACCCTGGGGTGCATCAAAAGAAGCATGCCAGCTGATCAAGAGAGGAGATTCTGCCCCTCTGCTCTGGTCAGACCGCACCTGGAGTAGTGTCCAGCTCTGGAGCCCTCAGTACAAGAAGGACATGGAACCCGATAGAACGAATCCAGAGGAAGGCCACAAAACTGATCAGGGTGTTGGAACACCTCCCTTATGAAGACAGATTGAGGGAGCCTGGAGAAGAGAAGGCTCCAGGGAGGCCTAATAGAGACCTTCCAGTACCTGAAGTGGGCCTACAAGAAAGCTGGAGAGAGACTGTTTACAAAGGCCTATAGTAACAGGATGAAGGGCAATAGTTTTAAACTAGTGAAAGGCAGATTTAGACTGGATATTAGGAACAAGTTCTTTACTATGAGGGTAGGGAAACACTGGAACACATTGCCCAGGGAGGTAGTTGAGGGATGGTCCCTGGAGATATTCAAGGTGAGGCTCGACAAGGCTCTGAGCAACCTGATCTAGTTGAGGATGTCCTGGCTCACTGCAGGGGGTTGGACTAGACGACCTTCAGAGGTCTCTTCCAACCCAAACCATTCTATGATTCTATGATTTATAATTGCAATTTACCAGTTTATACTAAAATAGCTTGTGAGTGGAGCAACAGCGGTGATCTAATCCTAGTACTAAGTAGAATAAATTTAAAAACCAAATCTTTTAAGTATATTAAATAAAATCACATGTATTTTAAGTAGGAAAAAACCCAAACTAAACAAACAACAAGATTTTTGTTTGTTTAAATAGGTTTTAATTATTTCCTACACCTGAGCTGGTATAATTTGATGATATTTTTCTGATATCAAACTAAGTTGATGAACTCAGCTTGAAGAGATTAAATACTGCGCTCCTTTGCAGAGGCCCATGTGCACTTTTGTAAGACTTGTTTAAATGTGATGGGAAAAGTGCAAGTTTTTCTGCAGGAAGTATTCTTTTCAAAACTCAAAAGCAATTAGGATTTCATGCCGCACAGCTGAAGATATTTCATGTTCTAAGGAGTGCTGAGCACTTTTCTGGTGTAAAAATAGACGCAATTTTTTTCTCAATTTGGACACTCAATAGTAACTGTACAATTTTTTTCTTAGTTTCTTTCTCCTGCAGTTTACAGTAGTTGATCCAGAGGATCTTGTTTCTTTATTGTTTGTCCTAACCATTTTTTTTGGTTTTGTTTTTTTTTTTTCGTGCAGAACTGAAAATTCAGGCTCTGTATATAATTTCTTTTCCAAAACAATAAAAGAATGATTGATGTTAAAACATAGGCACAGTTCTTTAAAATGTAATAGCTGTGGCATAATAAAAGGAAAATTTGGTCTACGATAGGACAGAGACTTAAAGAAGCAATTTTCTCTCTGAGAAGAAAATGCCAGACTGTTTTCCAAGAAAATATAGTTCAGTAAATTAGTTTAGTTTCTTTTGTTTTCATTCGATTTTATTGCAAAATATGAAATTTGAGCATTTCAGCGGTATGCATCTGTGGAAAAAAAGAAGTCAAAATATAGGAAAAAAATATTATTCTGTGTTTCAATACTGTGATTTAAAGGAAATTATTTATTCAGAAGTAGATTTTGATACAGGACTCTCTACTTCCTTATAGTCATATTTTCCAATGTAATAGGGTAAAACATGTCCAGTACTCTTAAATTACCATAGCAATAATACCCGTCATCCTACATTGTCTAGGTTGAGAGGTTGCTTGAAATCAAAATACTTGTGTGTGCCCATTTGCATTTTCATTCCACTTCCATCAGGCTCATACTTAGCAATATCACCTGAATATTGTCTCTTTCTTTCATTGTGTTGACTAGACTTCCTTTCCTGAATACTCATTCCTACTTGAAGGAACTGAACTAGAAATATGAGGTGATTCTAACCTCACCCCTGTGACATCCTCCCGAGAGACATTTCCTGCTCAGATGTTATGAAATTTTCATTGTATTCTCTGAATTTATGATTATTTCTTTCAGCTTTTACCTTCTGACAGTCATTCCACCTATCTTCTCATTCAGCAGCCTAGTTTTATGCAATTTATACAACTAACATGAGTTGTAATATAGGTCTTATTTGGAATAAGTCAACCTTGTATATATCAAAAAGTAGATAGCAAACTTTTATGTTTCTCTTGTATTTTAAATATACTGGAATCTGGATAAAATAACATTGTAATCTCAATAGGAAATATTTTATAATTATTAGTAAATGGCTAATAAATTCTTTTTCTTTGATTCATAGAAACTTAAAAAGTGGCAGCACCAGCATTTTCTTGGACAAAATAGTAATGACTCTTCTTAGCTAGCAAGATCAGCTGAGTTCTCTTATTATACATGTAAATTGATACAGGGAAATTTTATTGCTCAATTCCTATTCAGTTCAGTCTAAGCAATACATTAATAAACTATTTCCAAGATTTACAGGTGGATATGACAAGCTCCTTTTCTGTGATCACGAAGCTCTGCTCTTCTGCTTTATCTTGGGGGATCTTTCTAAATCATTATCTTCTGCTGGATTCTTGCATTTGTAAGAACTTCTGGTTTTTTTTTCTGAAACTGGATTGTTTTGGTCCTTTCTTCATGGAGGACTCATAGTTTCTTCTCTATCTCTATTTTCTTCCTGTGTCTCTGATAGCTTCAGCATGACCCACAGTTTAAGTAAGAATTGTATGCATTTCTAAAGCTTCTTTATTTCCTTCTTAGATATATCCCTTCAGGTTTTGTTGATACCCTTCTGGCTACATGATGTTCTGGCTTCGTAATTCCTCCTTGGGTAAGGTTTCAAAGGCTGATATCTTCTGTTCTGTAGTTTTCACAGTTTTTAAACAGTTTTCTAAAGCTTTTTCATGCAATCCTACATTATCATTATATTAAGATTCACTTTAATGTTTGTAATATACTAGTAACTAGTAATTTTTGCCTTCTTTTCTATGATTTGACTGTATCATCTGTATGCTTTATTTTAATATTGTTATTTAGAATCTTTCTATGTATTAGTGATTACAAGTACCTGTTCCAGCAGAAAGTATAATGTTATTGTCTTCATTATTACTGCTGCGTCAAGAATATCTAAGCAGGATAGGGGGAATTTTCTGTAAGCCTAGTAGCTCCTAGATTGCTTGATAAACTGGATGTGTTGTTTTGAACCTGAAAAATCGTCATGGGCTTGTGAGGAAAAAAAAGCCAACACAAAACCTTGAGTAGAATACTAAATTTTATCTGTTAAGTGTGAACTTTCCTAAGCAGCGAAAGCACAGAAATGGAGAAAAAAAAAAAACAACAAACCCACAAAAAACAACAACCCAATCCTCACCTCAAAAGATCACTTATCTCCTTGTTTCAAGACCTTTCAAGTACAGACAGGCTGTCCCTGACAAAAGCTTGCATGATTTCTTTCAAAGCTTGAAAGTTTCTGCAGCCTATTAAACAACCTGTTCTGACTTTTAACTATCCTTATAGTTAGAAGTATATTTTCCTGATCTATCCAAAATTTTCTTTGCTGTAAATGAAGCTCAATACTTAATGTACTACATTCAGGGGACGTAAAGAACAATTGATCGTGCTCATTAATATCAACCTTTTATATTGGAAAATTCAGTTGCTGTCTTTTCTAGTCAGAGGCAGATTCCTTTAATCTGTCTTCACATACAAATTTTCTAAATTTTTTCTTGTGATTTTGATGGTGTCATTTTGATTATACATTTTTCCTAAGTGCCATTGTGAAATCAATGTATAATACCCAGCAGAGGTCTTTTCATTGCCAGTAGAGCTCATTAGCTACCTTTTAGTGCAATCTTGCTCTCCTTTGCTTGTCTACTTAGCAGGTACTGTCTGTTTGGTCTTATCATTAGAATCAGGACTTTACAACTGATGATAAAGGCAAACTGCAGAGATAATTTTGAACTCTGAGGCTGTCTTCCAAAGACCCTGAGTCCCCTTCATGACCAATGTCATTTTAAGATTTTCTCATCACTTTATTCCACTCTCCTGGTTATTAATGAAAATACTGAGCACTACCAGACCTAGAAAAGAAAGTATATCAATCGTCCTGTAGTAGTTAGATTCTACTCTGCCACTTAGCTACTGATATTTACCACTTTTAGTAAATGCCATACTCGTTCTTAGCTAATACAGTTTTCTTTACTGCTTGCTTATGAGAACACTATAATTATAAACAAAACAAAACAAAACAAGATCAACTTTAAGCTTTACTGCTTCTTTCCTTCTCCTTATCATAGAAGTGCATTTAATTGCTACACATTCCTTAGAAAATGAACTTTTAATAGGATATCAATGGAGAACCTCCTCGAGATCCCTTCTGCAGGCATCTGAGACATCACCTGATCTGCGTGAATTCTCAAACACAAGCCATAACACTCAGTGCTTGCTCTAAGTTTTTCTTAGACTTCATTTTATCATGCAGTATCCTCACTTCTGTATTAGACAAAAGCCAGTAAAAACCTCAGTCTGCACTCTTTTGCATTCTTCTGCAATATCTAAAAGGGAGAAAAAAGCGCCTTTCCATCAGTAACAAACATACTTGGAAATTGTTAGCACTATACAATACTAGGTCAATATTAACTTGTACTTAACCGCTATTTGGAGGGAAGTACTGTCTTAGACTACTTACCAAAATAAGATGTTTGTTGGATGAAGGTGTCATTCCCACCTTCCATTCTGATTTTCCTGAGAAGGGCTGGAGCACCTCTCATGAAGACAGGCTGAGAGAGTTGGGCTTATTCAGTCTGGAGAAGAGAAGGCTGTGAGCAGATCTTATTGTGGCCTTCTAATATCTGAAGGGGGCCTACAAGAAAGCTGGTGAGAGACTTTTTAGGATGTTGGGTAGTGATAGGACAAGGGGGAATGGATCCAAACTAGAGGAGGGTAGATTTAGATTGGACAGTAGGAAGAGGTTCTTCACTGTGAGAGTGGTGAGACACTGGAACAGGTTGCCCAAAGAGGGTGGAAGCCCCATCCCTGGAAGCTTTTAAGGCCAGATTGGATGTGATGTGACTCTGAGAGTTCCAACTCTGAGGGGTTGGAACTAGATGATCTTTAAGGTCCCTTCCAACCCTGACAATTCTACGATTCTGTAAGTCTATGATTCTATATGACAGGCCTCTGCAACTAGTTTGGTAACTTCTCTGCCTCTTACTTGATATGTAAGCAGAAACTGGATACCACTTATGTTCCTTAGGACCTTCCCAGGTGTTAACTGGTGAAAGAAAAATAAGCCTGAGGAGTACTGCGGAGTTCTGTAATGGTTTCTCCCAGGCTTCTGTCAGATTCACACCAAATTTTTGAATGGATATTGCCTGTTAGATACAAAAAAAAAGGACTTCTGAAGTAATTGCTGAGATAGATCTCTTTCCTATAAAATGAATACATGTTTAAGTTCCCACTTTCTTAAGCAGTTAGAATCATCGATGAACTCTAAGGCACCATCCTGATTAGAGTTTTGGGCTTGTTTTTAAAAACGTTGTCTCATCATCATGCTTTTCTTGAATGAGATGCTGGTATTTTTTGTCAGATAGCTTCAACCTAGGCAGTGTCTTTTATTACAGTTTCTGACATACCAAACAACCCTATGAAAGTATAACAGAGTCTGGCTTTCAAGTGATAGTACATAATATGTATTTTAATATTAGATCATGGCTAGAGGTAACATTTAAAGATGTTCTTTTTGTCAGGTCAGCACCAGGCAGCTTTCAAATACATTCTAAGTGGTACCTTGTTTTGGATAAACATTTTTTTATGGCTGCATTTAAATTAGTCACCTGGGTCAAACCCTTTTACAAAAATAAACATATAGTTGCTGACTATATAGGTAATAAGTGTTTTATTTGTCTTGGGGATACACTGATTTAGATGTTACTTAGCAAACCTGTAGAAAGTGAAACAATGTAGATCATAAAAACATATAAAGTAAATGTCTAGAGATCTATCCACTGGCACTGAAAAAAAGGGATGCAAAATATGATCTGATTAGGGAAGGTTCTTTTTTCCAGACACTGTGTTGGAGCAAAAATAATCCTGAAAAAAATGGAGAGTACTGCTGAATCAGCATACCCATGGTTAGCAATCAGGGATGGAAAAAAGGCTAGGATATGATGGGCTCTGGTACATTATTCAGTTTATATTCAAATTTGTTTATTTGTCACAATTTAGGAAGGCTGCTGACTGGTCTAGTATCTGTCTGAGCTCAGCATATAGCTGACGAGGAGTTAATTGAAACAAAATCCAAGTAAGAAAGAGGTTATGCCTGTAGGCAGAAGAAAACCCCCAGGGTGCTTTCCATCATATTCACTTCTTCATTTGAAGACATGTCGCACAAATCATCAAAACAGCCTTTGGTTTCTAGACTCCCCTCTGAACCTAGACTTATAAATAGCAACCTATACATGAACATCAGGACTGAGACTTCTCACTTTTTGTTTGGTGATGAAATGACCTTAATCATGTATACCTTCCTTATCTCATGAATTAATTATCATGATGAAGCTTACTGAAGCCTGAACACAGTGAGTACCTACACCTACTGTTCTGCTCTTGGCACTAGCTCCTTATAGAAAGAACATTGAGTTACGTTTAATGTTTCATCTAGTGTTTTCCTGTCTCTGGCTGAGCAGGACCAGGTTACTCTGACCTTCAGAATTTAACTACCTGGCTCCAGGAGAAAGGAGGTGAGTCATCATAATTTGAGGGATTAGAATAAAAAAAATGGGATTCACTACTTGGAGAAACTGAAAAAGACCATAAGATTCACCACTTTCTAGTCCAAACTCAAAGCCCAGTACTCTGGGGATTTCTATGATAAAACAAGTTGAAGCTATATAAATATTTAAGTGAAATTGACCTAAAAATAGCAGATTTTATATATGTTAAATTTATAAAGGAAAATAATGGATTTTTTTTTTCCCCCTCTGGAAAATGAGAATGATGATTGCTGGTGGTTTAAGTTATATTTGTGGTAAAAATTTTCTTTCAGGAAGACCTAAGAAGAATGAAAGAGAAATAAAAGGCCAGTTCAGGTTCACTCCAAATCTTATTTCTTGATCATCAGCTCATTTAAAAGATAATGGCTTATGGCACTTTTTTTTTCCCCCCCTCAGGGCATTTCTAACAAAAGCAAAAGTTTATGCCCACATGATTAAGTTTTAATGCTATACTAGCAATATGGAACTGATCTCCCTTTCCACTTCCAACCAAGTGGTTATCCTATTAGAATGGGATATTGGATACCCAGTACAAAGCCTGTATTTTATCTTGCCTCTGAAGTCATTTTCTTCCTTATAGCAACAACCACATGGGATGTAACTGATACTAAGCTGTTTGCATAGCTTATTTTGAAGTTACTTTACTTCATAGAAAATTGTTCATGGGCTAATATTAAAAGAAATCACTGAGATAGCGAAAAAAAAAAATAAAAATTGGTCATAGGACCTCTTTTGAATGAGATAAGTGGAGAAGATAAAACCAGATTGCTTAACTAAGTTTCCTAGAGATCCTTATGTTCATCACAGTAATTTAGTAATTTTACTTTTGCACGAATGAAAAACACTGGTTTAGAACTACCAGAATGGACTACTTCAATATTTCATTTTTTATCCTTTTATCTTTTAGTCAACCAAAACTATTGCTTGAACCAGCAGTGTTATGCTTTGGTTTGTTGTTTTGTGTTTTTTTTAACCAGTTTGCCAATATAAGCTCTGTCAATAAATAATTTGCTGATGATTATACTCAAGGGGCTTCCGAGTCTCTGGTATACTGGTTCTTCAGAGAGATCTTCAATACTTCTGAGGTGAGGATTTCCAAATTTCTACCCCAACTACTGTTTCCTATTGTAGAAGAGGTAAGTTATCACCCTTGGTATTACGATGTCAAGATCAGGAAAAAAAAGATTTTGCTTCACTCATTTTTCAGGCAATTTTCTTCTCTGCAAAAATGAAGATCATGAGTAAATAGCCATTTTTACTTAAAAAGAATTCTGCGGATTGTTATATATCTTGATTTGGAGGCTCCAGGAACCTAAAATAGCTATAGGTAAATTTTTATTTTATTTATGGGCTGTCTGCCCCCAAAGCAGAGTTATTGAGGAAGGAATATCTCACATGACCATCCACAGGAATGAGAGGAAATCTTGTGGTCATATTTTCAACAGCATCTTTTCAGAAGCCTGAGGAAGTTAATGGACAAGGGAAGAAATGCCAATTTTCCAAGTGGAAAGGAAGCATAACTTTAAAGGGGGGCAAAAGGAAATGCTTTTAACGGTATCCTCATTGGAATCTATAGAAGTCTGGAAACACTTGTGAGTAAAGCCCTGCTTTTACCTCCAGACACAGAAGAGAGCTGTGGGAATCATGCCCTGGACATGAAAGCCCCAGTGCTCACTTCAACCATAAATAGTCAATTAATATTCTTGGCAGCATTGTGGTGTTTGTTCCCTCTTGTTAGCCTTTTAAACCAGTCTTTGGGCAGAAAATAAAAAGATAAAATAAAATTAAAAAAAAAGAAAAAAGAAAAAAAGAAAAATAAATAGGTCTCAATCGCTAGAGACCAAAATTCCAGCTTTTCAGGGAAGGAGAATGTCCTGGTGTGGGAAAGGCATCAGCTTCAGGAAGCAGAGTTTTGTTAAAGCAATTTGTATATAACAGTTAGTGTTGTAAAGATTAACTAGCTCCCCTTTAACCTGTCTCTCTAGCTATTGCAAGAATCAGTGTCCAGGTCACCTGTTTCTATCTCTGTCTTGCTGAATCAGTGACCCACAAACCTAACACCTCCTCCAGGGTGAAAAATGCATGAGCTTATTCTGTAATGCATATCCTTAGGGTACATGCTTATTTTAAGTCTCTCTGCTGCCTGTTAACATTAGCAAAGATTGCTACAGCTTTCCCTATTAATAAATAAATAAATAAATGAAATAATTGGACTAGCATGTAATAAAGACTTTATCCTGACACAGCAAAGTGTCCTTTTATGCTATTTTGCTTTAAATAATATAAACATGCACAAGTGAAAGCATACAGACAATTAGTGCAGCTTTAATAATGTTTTAATTTATTGAGAAGGTAAAATCTTACTGGATGCTCTGGGTATACCTGCAACACACACTTTGTTTGAAAGGCTTGGGGCAGTTTTTGTGTTGGAGTAGTTTACACTGATTTCATAAGGTCAAGAATCCCAAACATTCTGTGATTATTAATTTTTTTAACTCACAATCTATTTTATGAATTGCCCTGTTTTAATTTCCTTAATATCCTACATGACTGTATGGTACTAGGAAGAATGCCAAATAACTTTCAAGTCAATTTCAGATGTTCTGCCTTGGAACTTAAAATTTTCTGATGTTATCAGTCTGTTTAGTTAGTCTGCTGTTCAATTCACCAAATCATTCTTTTGAGTCATCATATCAAGTATAGAACTGCTGTGAACAATTGTTAAAGAATTCTGTGCAGTGCTTGGAGATGACTGTGTGTCTTTAGAGACTTATATGTCCCCAGGTCCTGTCATTTTCAGGAGAGACTGCTGCCGTTTCAAAGTCACCGATTTGTACTTTCTGCCTGGCTTAATTCATATGGAGACACTCACATACACAATAAAACTTTTTCTGAGGACAAAAGAAAAACAGGGAAACAAAGCTTCTGTCCAAATACCTTAAATCCAAGTAGATCACAAAGCTTATTTCATTCTAACACAAAGAAAGGCATGATGTTAAGTCAACTGCAGTTTAAGATTTATTGATGCCATTTTCTGCCACCGCCAGGTAAATAGTAATTACCTACTTTTGAACTCAGACCTTGTCCTGTTTATATTCGTTCATGTTAAAGATCACAATTGAAATACAGGTAGACTTTTTGGTTACCAGAATTTAATAGCTGAGCATGCTATTAAACACAGCATCAATGACCCAACTGTTGCTAGTCAACTTTGTTGCCCCTGCATCCCCTCTTCTGATATTCTGTCTCTTTAAGCCATTTTATTTTCATCCAGTATTGAGGCAGAGTGTTTATCAATTTGTTGCCAACGTTGCAAATAATTTTAAAAGAGAAATTCATTGATCAATTATACACTGAAAATGGGATAAACTCATGAAACAACGGTGTTTAATCAGATGAGATACAATTATAGTTTACTTAGTAAATTGAGAACTTTCTACTCTGTAGTTCAACCAGTTAAGACTTGCTTGGAGAACAGCATTTTTTTCTGATCCTAATCTTTTCTGGATGTTTATACAACCCATGATTTCATTAGTGCACAGCATTTCCTAAAACATTCTGTTGTGGTTTAAGAGTTAACAAATTGGGGTGGGCAGGAACGCACACCTGGTAACTGTAGGACCTTGAGGGGTCAGAGGGCAACTGGTATTCCCGCCCCTTCCCTGCCACACTCTATAAAAGGACAGGAAATTCGAGTTTTCGCTCTCCTTTCTCTCTCTCACCTTCAGGCTGTGGTGCTGCTGGGACCGGAATCTAGCTCCACCAGGCCTGGCTCCACGTGCTCTGCACAATCCATCACCATCCCAGAACTGGTTTTGTATATTTTTGTATATCCCCCTTCCCTTCATATTTCCTTTTCCCTGTTTATCTGTTACCTATTAAATTTTGTTCATAGTCTTAACTTCCAGTTTCGTGTGAGGCACTTCCTTCCTCATTTCCCTTTGTATCCTCCCTTGGGAGGGAAGGGGAAGGGGGAGAGGGGGGCGATAGGAATCCTGCTCTGCAGGTTTTGCCCTGAACCTTAAACGGAGAGACATTCCTTGATGTGGATATGAATTATCTATTGATTGACCAGCAGTTTCTGAGTGTCATCAAGGAATGGTATATTGAAACGTGAGGTTTAAATGAAAAAAAAATTTAGTAACTTTCAAGTATCTGCTATCTGGATTCTTCATTGTGTCAACTGGAACCATCAACCAGAACAGAGTAGAAAAGAAGTATCATAATTTCTTTCACAAAGGACAAAGCTTTCTTCTAAACAAACAAAGCCCCTAAAACTGCAGATCTGTCAGAAAATAAGGTTCATTGCTTTCTCTATTGCCTGTAAAATGCCAGGAGAGCTTCAAACAAATAGCAATAAATGTGAAAAAGGGCCTGTCTGTTCTCTTCACCTTACTGGAGTGCCACACTAGCCTGCAATATTTTTTAGCATCAGAATATACAAGTTTTATGTTTGAGTAGAGGGGGAGTACCTTTGAACCACAATATCTGTAAACCTACCTTAATCGCAAAAGCATAGAATGGTAAGAGTTTGAAAACATTTCAAATAAAAAGCTATTCCATTTATCATACAGAGTGTAATTTATGACCAGTGAAGGTCACAGAGCGTATTTCTGAACCAAATTTTGAAGTATATTATAACAAAGGTCTCAGGCATCAGAAACTTAAGTGGATGTGGTGATGTCCTGTGCTCCCAGATGAAGCTCAGAAATCCAGTGAAACACCTATCTGAAGAAGACAAAAAATCTAGGGGAAATAATACTGTAGGTCCAGATCCTTGAAGGCATTTTGGCTTTGCAATGCCTGATTGCTAGGTATCTTGTTGCCACAAAGTAGAATCATAGAATTGTCTGGGTTGGAAGGGACCTTCAGAGGTCCTCTAGTCCAACCCCCCCTGCTGAAAGCAGGGACATCTTCTACTAGAGCAGGTTACTCAGAGCCACGTCCCCACCTTGAATGTCTCCAGGGATGGGGCCCCAACCACCTGCTTCGGCAACCTGTTCCAGTGTTCTATCACCCTCATGGTAAAGAAATTCTTCCTTATGTCTAATCTAAATCTACTTTTTTCTAATTTAAAACCATTACCCTCATGGTAAAGAAATTCTTCCTTATGTCTAATCTAAATCTACTTTTTTCTAATTTAAAACCATTACCCCTCATCCTGTGGTAAATGCCCTATCCAAGATTTTTCAAAAGGCACCTGCCTTAGGCAAGCCAGGGTTGAACTGCAGGTAAAGAACAGGTCTATCATTTGTCTAGCTCTGGTAAAGCAGTAATCTTCCCTTGTTTTCACAATTACAGTTTAGATATATAACTTTTTTTGAGGTAATGAAATCAGATGTTCGACAGTGCTTTAGGAAGATTCTATCTTTAGGTGTATTCCATACCTGCTATTGATTCAGGTCACTGGCAAGAGTGATTTGGAGGATTTTCTAAGCTTCAGGTTGAGCTGAGTTCTGAGCAGCTTACTGACTTGAAAGCAGTACTGACTGCAGATACCTGGCAGCAGAAATGTGACTTTAAGCAGAAGCAGGTGGCACTAATTACAGGAATTGTAGTAGGAACTTGATATTTAGATAGACAATATACCCAAGTATTTGCTAGATTTTAAACCACAGGGAACATTTTTTCTAGCTTGGTGCTTTTTGACACTTTTAGTGACCTGCGTGAGATTGTTGAAGAGTTTGTGAGATTGTTGTCTTATTCAGTAAATATGTTGATGTAATTAATGTACTAGAAATACATGGACAGCAAAATATTTTATAGAGGAATTTGCTGTTTTAACAGCCAGTTCTGCTGTCTTTATTGTGAAGGATGCAACTGCCATGATATCCATACTTCCAGAACAAAATTTTCAAACCAAATTAGTATGTCAAAAGAATCCTTCTGGAAAATGAAAAGATAAGACAAGAAAATGCAAGGAAAGACAGGGAGGAAAGTTTTGGGGGAACACTAAGATGTTTTCAGGGTTGAATGCTAACTAAGCTTTAGGGACAGCCATCCAAAGACAAGGAATCTCACTGTGATTCTTGGTGTTAGCACAGCGCTCATAACCCCTGAAGCCCAGGACTTTTCATCCAGTTGTCTGGCTACACATCCCAAATGCAGCTCCAGATTAATGTTTGCACAAGATTTGTGCCTGCATGCTCATTTCAGTGAAAAAAAGAGAGCAGAAGAGAGACTGTTGTGGGTTAAGTCAGTAATATCTTTAAAATATTTGCTTTAACACTTAGATACCTAACATGTCAGGGAATATAACAGACACTTTTATAGTCTGGAAAGAAGTCTATAACTTTCTGCCTTTTAGAAATATGTTTCAGAAATATGCAAACAATTTCCATTGGATAACAAGCTTTTCTCTGTCATTTCAAGACTAAGGAGTTTCCTGTCTCATTTTTTCTCCAAGTGAGGGTTTGTTGACATACTATATAGAGGTGACTTGTTCCCCTTATCAAGAATCTCATTTGGGGATCAAACATCTGTTTCTAGCTCTTGTCTCTCACCAGGCCTTGTTCATTTGGGTTTCTTTTGTGCTCAGTGAGGATTTTTGGTGTATTTACCGTCCAGGAAACAGCTGGATCTATAATTCCAGGAGAAATTTAGTCTGAGATTACTGTCACAATATCACGATAATGTACTTATTTCAATACACAACTCTCAGCTAAGTTCATAGGATACACATTTAAAGAGTGCAACAAGGGCCAGCAGGTGCCTGAGGAACAGGGAACTGGGGGGCTTAGGGTGACCCTGTCACAGGCAGTACCCTCTCCGAGGGAGACAGACTCACATGGTCTGCACAGGATGGTCAGCTCTGGCTGCTGGTGAAAGAGCCATGGCAAGCAATGAGCCAGGGCCAGAGGGACCTGTGAGGGACAAAAGGAAATGAATACCTAAGGGACCACCGAGGAGATGAGCTATCTGCGGAGAAAAGCCAAGGTCCTTCCGAGAGGCAGGACCAGAGAGAGGGCTGGAGACTAGCACTCCAGACTGATGGACCCAAAATGGACTGAAGTGGGACTCCTGGCCCATGGGCAGTAGGCTGGGGAAAGTAGTTGTGGCTGGGCAACACCTGATAGTGATCTCGGGGCAGAACAAGGCCTGGTAGTGGCCTCAAGGACCTGATAAAGATATATGTACAAAGCCTATAAATGTATAGGGATACATGTGCAATCACAGGAGAAGGCATACACCTAGATATAAGGCTCAGGTAAATCCATATGCTCACTAGGGAGTCATCTAGACTAACTGCTAGGAAATACCATGGACAGAGTGATATTGTGACAGTAATTGATTAATCCAATAACATGACATCTAATTTTCAAAGAGAAGTCCTTCTTACTGCATTATGGTACTCCCACTTTGGACACTGGATAGTCTTGCCAGACATTTCTCATAACTAAAAATTTTGTTTCTTATATTCTATTAATTTTAATCTTCATTTCAGATGTGTGAAGCTTGCTTTTATGCATGAGTTGACTCTATACATCTCTTTGAGGTATATTATGGTGTGGCAAAGTCTCTCTTGTTAAACTTCTCTACAATGAAGAGGTTGCTAATGAGGAACTGGACCCCTGGTGATTGTGCTAATCATCTGTCCACAGAGTCATTGGTATTTTCTGGCAAAGCAAGTGTTTTAGCATGCATAAAGCAGACTAGAGTATGAATAAGTAAGCTGCTGCCTGTGCTGCCTTACCTACAAGGAAGGAGGATGTGAGAAGCTGAAGTACAAATTCATATACCAGCTCAAAGATTGAAGACAGGAATTTCATCTGATCTTCCATATTTTGTTTACAAACCCTAATTACTTATTGTGAAGTAGATTCTTGGCATTATTTATGCAAAATCAGAAATTCAAAGCATGTAGGTAAGTGAAATAATAATGTTTTTTTTGCAAGCCAATCTTAAACTTAGTTGGAAACCAAGCATTATATCTGTTCAGTCATTCACTGCGCAAACAGACATTTCAAATAGAATCCTAGAAAACAGAATCATAAAATCATCTAAGTTTCAAAATATCTTTAAGATCATTGAGTCTAAACATTAACCCAGCACTGCCAGGTCACCACTAAACCATGTCCCTAAGTACCACATCTGCACATGTTTTAAATACCTCCAGGGATGGTGACTCAACCACTTCCCTGGGTAGTCTGTTCCAGTGCTTGACAATCCCTTCTGTTAAGAAATATTTCCTAATATCCAACCTAAATGTCCCCTGGTGCAACTTGAGGCTGTTTCCTCTTGTCCTGCCACTTGTTACATGGGAGAACAGACCAACCTCCACCTCAATACGTCTTTCCAAGTAGTAGAGAGCAATAAGGTCTATCCTGAGCCTTCTTTTCTCCAGGCTAAACAACCCCAGTTCCCTTCAACCACTTCTCACAAGACATGTACTCTAGACTCTTCCCCAGCTTTGTTCCCCTACTCTGGACACACTCCAGCACCTCAATGTCCTACTTATAGTGAGGGGCCCAAAACTGAACACAGCATTTGAGATGAGGCCTCTCCAGTGTTGAGTACAGGAGGATGATCACTTCCCTAGTCCTGCTGGCCACACTGTTTCTAAGCCAGGATGCTGTTGGTCTTGGCTACACGGGCGCACTGCTGGCTCATATTCAGCCAGCTGTCAGCCAACACCCTCAGGTCCTTTTCTACTGGGCAGCTTTCCAGCCACTCTTCCCTAAGCTTATTTAGGATTGTACGTGGCAAATAAGTTGGATTGCATAATTGCCAGTAGCACCTAAACAAGACAAATACACATCCAAGTCCACTTTGCAAATTTCACCCTTTGTGCCTTTCTAGCTCTTCAGCATTGCCAGTGAAACAGTAGCTACTGTCATCAATCCAATTTATAATCAATCTAGTGGTGTAGATTTGCTTGAATGAACAAGAAGGTTAGGTTTAATCTAAAGTGAGACTAAAAATAGCAGCATAAGGTTGCTGCTAAATTGCCTGTACAACTCCAATCAAATAAATGCAGTTAAAAAAACCCCAACTTTTTAAAAAACACATTTGGAACCAGTTGGAGTGCACAGATGTTAAAGTCATACAATGCTGATCAGCTAGAACTTAGGCATTGAGGTTTAAAAGTGTAAACCCCTTTTGCTCTGAGTGATTATTGAACAGTGCATCTGGCTTCTGAAAGAAAAGTTGTTTTATACCTTATAAATGTCATAAAGGATTGCTATTAATTAGCTGCATTATTGCTGAAGAGGCTGCCGTTATAGACTACAGTTCTGTGCACTCTTCCAGACACATTGAAAATAGATAACAAATGCTATGATCTCTACCCAAATAACTGACTCTCTGCATACATTGAAGGCCAAATAACTTCCCCACCTTGTCTGGAATTAGGAACTGATTCTATTTGACACACACTGAAACGAAAACTGATATGACTTTTCTTTAGGTTTTCAAGGTCAAGTACTGCATCTCTCCTCCTCTAAAATCAATCTGAAATGAACCATCAGGCACAGGAGGAGACAGAAAGGTGAATTCTTTTACATTTGTAATTTTTAAACTTCCTCCATCAGTCTTGTTTTTTCTGTTCCTTATTCGTAGCTTTTCCCCCTTCCTACTTCTGATAACAGAATTACTTTTGGGGTCATTCTCTTCTGAAATTAATTTTATTAATTGCTCAATTGGCAAAACATTGTGCACCTGAGTTAAATCTTATAAAACTGGGGCATTTTTTGACCTATTAGTGTTGTAGGAATAAACAGATTAGGAGATACTCTTCATTTTCTGCTCAGTGCTAACCTTTTAATTATTCTTGTACTTGAAAAAAATGAGTTATGTGTTATTAGAATGATGTTATCTGCTGATAAAGCAAGAGTGGACTCCTTGTTTCCATCAGCCTCTAATGTATCTTTCTTCTAAAAATGTATTTTAAAAAATTTATATATATATTTTATTTTTTTTTGCATCCATATTTTCTAATAGCTATGAGCTGTATGCTTCTTGTGCCTTATAGGTATGTCCTACATCTCATTCTGTTTGTTACTGTTTCAAAGATTTTTGACCACTAATTGGAAAAACAAAACACTAGAAAACCCTGTCTTTTCATAACGAGTCTTACCACTTCAGCCTGTGAGCTAATTAGAAACATTTGCAGAATACAGAATAGAATGCATAGGGGGTTTTAAGCCATAATTTTATGGTTCTTTTAATCACAGACAGGAAAAGATCTGCTATTTCTTCTGCCAAAAGAAAAAGAAAAAGAACAATCTTGTGATCATTAAAATGCAAGGAAGGAAGAAAATTATAATGTGATGTAAAACCAACTCACTCTTTTCTGAGAAAAGTTTATTGAAGAAGTGAAAATGCTAATTTAAAATTATTTTCTATTTTTCAGGAATGAAGTGTCAGATTTTTTTGTAAACTGTGTTGGATGTCCAGGTGTCCAGGTGTGGTGTTAGTAGTAGAGGGGTGATTGGCAGGGCTGGCATCTGCGAGGGATTGTTGCCTGCCAGTCACACCAGCCTGTTCAATCAGTGACGGTGGTGGAGCCTCTGGGAAAACATTTAAGGAAGGGCCAAACTCTGCATAGCAATCTGTGAGAACTAAGAGTAAGGAAAAAAAATGTGAGAAACAATCATGTAGACACCAAGATCAGTGAAGAGGGATTGGGAAGAGGTGCTCCAGATGCCAGAGCAGAGATTTTCCTGCAGCCCATGGAGAGGATGAGGTGAAGCAGGTTGTCCCCCTGCAGCCTGTGGAGGACCATAGTGAAATAGATATCCATGGAGGACCCCACACAGCAGCAGGTGTATATTCCCTGAAGGAAGCTGCATCCAGTAGAGAGCCCATGCTGAAGCAGGCTTCTGTCAGGAGCTACAGCCTGTGGAGAGGAACTCATGCAGAAGCAGGGAGAGAATGAGATAGAAGAGAGGAACTGTTATGAACTGGCTGTAATCCTCATTTCTTATGCACCTTACTCTGTTCAGGATGGGGTGAGGGCAAATACTTGAGAGTGAAGGAGTGCAGTTAAGCCTGGGAATGAAGGAGTAGAGGATTTTTATTTTTTTTTCACATATTATCCATGTCTATTTTAACTGTCAATAAACTAAATTAATTTTCCCCAAGTCAAATCTGTTTTATCTGTGATAATAACTGGTACAGGATCTTCCTGTCTTTGCCTCAACCCATGAGCTTTTTCATCTTAATTTTTCCCTCTGTCCTGATGAAGAGAAGAAGTGATAGAGTCTGGCAGTTTGCCAAGATCAACCTACTACAGTAAGAAAACATAATTTTTCAAAACGATGCTATTAAATTCTTGAAACAAAAATACCTTAATTTACTTGAAAGCATAATTTTCTGTGAAGGTGAGTTCTATCATTATGGGACACAACACTTTATATGAATTTTATATCTAAAATTGTCAACCTGTTCAAAGTTCTTATTGGAGGAGTGCTGTTTCCACCAGAGTGATTAAATCACAGGCACAGAATTTGAGTTTTAATTTCTTGATGTATATTTAAGCTTATATTCTGTGAGTATCCAGTTATATTCATACAATCTTATTCTCCTTCTGTCTTTATCTTCTGTGATACGGAGGTCTGCATGAAATGGCTGCTAACCCTGCTTAATGAAAGTAATGAGCTTGGTTAGTAAGTGTTAGCCTTTTGAGGGTTTTCTAAGACTGTTAGAGATGTTTAAGAGCTGTTTTTCGGAAGCCATCCAAATGTATATCAGTAATATGCACTTTTATTGAAGTTACATATTAAAAAAGAAGGTTATATTTCCACTCTACATTTTATTTATATAACTTATACTGCTTTTGCTGTGTAAAGTGTGAAAAAATTTAACAGCACATGGAAAATTTTATAGTTACAGAAATGTCTGTCCTGACCAAAAGGTCACTTTTGTTGTCTTTGGCAAGGATAGGTCACAGTTTGGTGGCCCTTTGGGACTACATGCTCCTCAGGTTGAATACCTTGTCCTCAGATTTTCCACATCCTGTGTGGGAAATATCTAACTGCATCTGACCTCTCAGACATCTCTCATAGGTTTCAGCAAAACTGACTTATCCATGCACAGCAATATGGAGGTAAATGCCTTTCTTCTTAGATCAGGGTCACTCCCCTGAGACTGCCTGGGTCACTGGTCCAGGGAGCCTTAGGTTAATTTGTGCTGTCTAAAGAAATTAACATTTACGAGATGTGAACAGTCCTGGAAAATGGGAATAAATGGGGCCTAAACACCCATACAGCATAAGCATATGCTGAAATTAGACGTGTTTCATCACATATCATATACTTATCTATATCACTTGGAAACCAAGACACAATCTCAGCTTAAATTTTACTTTCACTATTTTCAGAAAGTTCCCTTACAATTCTAATGCTAAATTCAATTCTCTCTCAGATGTTTTCTACTGTAAAAATCTTAGGGGCTTTCAGAAAGCAGTCTGAATAATATTAGATACTCACATGTTTGTTAATATAACCTCTCTGCTCTTACAAGAAAAAACTATAGAAGAATTTTTGTCCTAAGTGTGAAACATAAGCAACATTTTTTAAATCAATATTTCCACCAGAGTAGAGTGGAGGCTGTTTGTCATTATAATTCATGAGGGGGCAGATTGTTTCCCAGTATTGAATGTCTGTCAATATTTTCCATGAGAAGTCACTAAGTCTTTAACACTGTAAAAATGGTTATAATTATGGCTGAGACTTAAGAAATGCATAGAGCAAAGGCCAAAATTAATTTGCATACAGTTCTGGTTTATTTGATTTTCACTCAAATGTGCAAAACAAACAAACAAAAAGTAAGACATTTTATTATTTGTTCTAAGTGAGATTGCATAACATCCTATGTATGTGTCAGGTGCTTTCTGTAAAAATACAGGTTTGGCCACCTGGAATTTATTTGTTAAATTGCCTTGTGAACCTCGGGACAAGGCTGTAATTCCCTCAACAGACCTGTACAGCCAAAGGCTGAAGGAACTTACTCTCGCTGCCAGTCTAGCCTTACTGCAGTTGCAGCAGAAGCTGTGCAGAAAGCTGCTCCCTGGGGTGCTTCTCGAGGTGGTGAGACTGTAGTTCCCTGCAGCTATATTGGGAAGTAAGCGATATTAGGTTTACTCCCGCTGAAACAGGAAGAACTGGAAACTAAACTGTGATTTTGGTCACAAACTCTCTGCAGTTTGTTACAAACTGAAAATTGAGCCCTAAGCATTTAGAGTCAAATACTGACTTTGAAGTTAAAATCCTATTTGGATGAAAGACATCCACACCTCTGCAGGTGTTATACTGTTCAGTCTGTTTCGACTGCAGAGTGAACAAGACAGAAATCTATTGATTTAGGGAATGAAGGCTATTTCCACAGACAAAGAGTGTGAGAATTTATTTCTACATGAAAGCTTGCATTCTGAGGAAAATCATAACATCTGTAAAAAGATGTTTATGGAGTTTATTACTGTTGCCTTCAGTGAATATTGGTTTGGTATTCAGTGATTTAGAATATAGGGTTTGTATAGACTGTTTGAAAGGTTCAATTAAGAGAAAATTAAATTTATAAATGTGATGCAATTTATGGACAGAAATTCTGAAATTCTACAACTTTACCGAGGGGGGACAAAAGAAAAAGAGGGTGAATCAGAAATAGATAAGGTTGAAAACCAGTTAACAGATCTTGAATTACCATAATGAACAGACATACAGAAGTTCCCTGTACTGCATTTTATATGCTTCGTCCTTGAATCCTAAAAGATAAAGTTTACTTAACTTTACGTCTTTATTTAATTTTAACTCCTAATTAAGAGTTAAAATATTTTGATAGTGTCAGTTGTGTGGAGTTTGAAGAAGCTTACAAACTACATGTTAAATAAATAGAAATTCTTGTGTATATGGCCCATCACTTCTTTAGAAACTGACACTTTCAAAGCAAATTTAAGCACTCAGAAACATTAGTCCTTATAAACAATTGTGTACCCACTACTGGTTTCTTGCAGAGCATGGAACAATAGTTTCTTAAAGTCCAACACTTCTAATATTTGAAAGTTGCATTTACAGAACTAAAAGGAATTAAAAACATGGAATTAAAAAGTAGCGTTCTAGAAAATTGAAAACATTTCATTTGGCTTTCTAAAAAGATTCCACTCAGATATATTTAAAATAGGTTTGTTTTGATAAGGCTGAAATGTTTGGGTTTGATTTTCTTAACACAATGACTGCATTATGTTAGTGTAGAAGTCAAAATGATTTATTTCTTTGACCTTATTGAAATGAATCATTTATACAGTCCTTCAACAGAAGTGTCAATGAAATGGATATTCTTGTGGCATAAAGTGATTTTGCTGAATTGGCATTTTTCGATGGAAAATACTACAGCATAAAAAAAAGCAGCCTTTTCTTACTTCTGGCATATGCAATTTGTAAAATTGTGTTATATCAGTTCAGTGCATTGATACCTCAGTAGAAATTTTATGCATTCTTACTGACTGCCTGTATCTCTCAGCTGACTAAATGCCACCATGCAATAGAGATAAGAACTATCACATTAAAAACTCTCTCTACTCAAAAAAAGCCCACAATATCTCCGTTCCATTGAGACTTTTGTCAAAATCTTGTAAACATCTTAGTTTCAGATGTTGTGCTTGTTATATTATAACTCTTTATATAAGTGGAACCTTAATTTAGTCAGGTACAAAAGTGTAACCCAGGAGCCTTCAGGTAATGTCCAAAGTGAATTTTTACTTTAGATATTATTAGACTTCAGAAATTATTAGACATTTCCTTCTGGAATTAGTTAAATATGGCTTTGAAAATTTTGCTTTGTATAATGGTGTACCTTTTGTCGACCTTTAAAAAATGTAATTTGAATTAGATTACTATTATTGTGTTATTTACAGGCTCAATAAAAAAAAGGTTATGGTTAAAACAACTAATCATTTTTGTACTGCAAAATCAACCACATTTAAAAATAGAAATACAATGTTAATTCTTTATATTATGTAAACTAAGCACTATATCATGCAAATATCCTCAAAGTTGTCGTATGAAATCATAGAATCATAGAATATCTTGAGTTGGAAGGGGCTCATAAGGATTATTGAGTCCAACTCCCAATGTGTTTTCTTTGCTATGTTTTTTGGGAAACAAAAACCTAATTTGGATTTCAACTTTAATTACATTGTAATGGGGAGCTGTTAAACTCTTTGCATCTATCTTAATTTCTTCTTTTCTTTTTGATTTTCAAATGAAAATTACTCTTTTCTGAATAAAAAGTGCCTGTTAGCCAAAAAGAATACACTAATTTGCTGAAAAGTCTCTATAACTTTAGCTAAAAACGTTAGAACAGTGTTTTCCAAATAATTTGTTTTTAAAAATAGTTATTTTTTTCTAATAAACAAATTATCATGCTATATTATGTATTTATTCCAAGTTCATTTGCAGCACTGTGGAGTGAAACCAAATTTCACCTATCCAGTAATCTGATCTGATGATAGGATTTACTAATCAATGGCATTCATCCAGAATTTTGCTCTATACGAGCCTTCTTCTGTATGAGGAAGCACTCATTGGGAAGCTCCCAGAACGTTTTCAGTCCATTCAAGGCCCTCCAGACTTCTAGCTCAGTGTTAGCACCAGCAAAGCAGAGTAGCACTGGCAGATGAATATTTATGGTGCCACATATCACCTAAAAAGACTCAGACTCTTGGAATCGAGGCCCACAGGATTGACCCTAGTGAATTATCACCTTAGGGTTATCACATTAGTGACAAAAATTAGAAACTGGAATAATCCTAATTCAGATCTGGGCTCTCACTGCTTCTGTATTCCTTGCTGCACATCCAGCAACTACTATCTTAAAAATACTGGAAACAGCCAGGACTGCCTTCATTCTAATCTCATGTTAAGATGAGTGTATTTGGCTTAGATGGCTGTGAACAGCTGCTAGAAGTTTCCCGTATGTCCAATAAAGCCAGTGTCAGCTGACTCCAAGACAGACCCACTGCTGGACAAAGCTGAATCTGCCAGTGACATAGTAGCACTTCTGTGGTAACATATTTAAGAGGGGAAAAAAAACCCTACACAACACCAGCAGCAGTCAGAGAGGAGTCAGAATATGTGAGAGAAACAACCCTGCAGACACCAAGGTCAGTGAAGAAGGAGGAGGAGGAAGTGCTTCAGGCACCAGAGCAGAGATTCCCCTGCAGCCCTTGGTGAAGACCATGGTGAGGCCACCTGTCCCCCTGCAGCCCATGGAAGTTAACAATGGAGCAGGTGTCCACTTGCTGCCTATGGAAGGCTCATGAAGAATTGCAACCTGTTGGAGAAGTTTATCAATGACTGTCTCCTGTGGGAGGGGCCCCATGCTGGAGTAGAGGAAGAGTGTGGAGAGTCCTTCGCTTATGAAGAAAGGAGTGGCAATATATGATGAACTAACCTCAGCTCCCCATTCCCTGTTCCCCTGTGCCACTACAGGGAAAGGAGGTAGAGAACTCAGGAGTAAATTTAAGCCTGGGACAAAGGGAGGAGTGGGAGGAAGGTCTTTTAAGATATAGTTTTTATTTTCTTATTATTCTACTCTGATTTGTATTAAATTAATTTTTCTGAGCTGAGTCTGTTTTGTTCATGATGGTAATTGCTGAGTGATCTCTCCTTGTCCTTATCTCAACCCATGAGCCTTTTTTTAATATCTTCTCTCCCCGTCCAGCTGAGGATGGAGAGTGATAGAGCAGCTTTGGTGGACATCTGTCCTTTCTGTGATTTGATTTCCTCCAAAAACCTGGTCTGAACATGAGTTGCCACATTCAGGCTAAGTCTCTGGTTTGAAGGGCTGGAGAGACACCCTCTGTGTATGCGCAAGGCACAGGCTCACCATTTCTAGGCTATCTGCTGGAGACAGAGAAATGGAGGCTGGAGAGAGCACAGCTGGGGGTTTCAAGATGCCAGGTTCCCAGATGTGAAGGCTTTGAAGAGCTCTGCACTCTGAAGCAAGGCAGAATCACAGACTGGGTGGATTTGCTGTAGAAAAGAGGAGCAGGGAACAAGCTTGAGCATGCATGCACTGATTATGCATATAACTCAGCTGTTATTTTGTTTTCCGTTTCCATTTAGGTTTGCTCTGACTAGGTCTTGCTAACACATTTCCTAGATGCGGACCTTTGGGGCCACATATTGGGGAGCTACTGTCAGGCAGCAGCAACAAGGGAAATGTAATGGGGAATCAAGGGTGACAGCAAGGCAGATGGGGCAGTGACCTCAGCAACCAGAGCCTGCTCCCTCAGTACCCATACAAGAAAAGCAGGGCAATAATAACCAGGGCCAGCTTCTGTCCAGTGATTGCTGGACAAGTCTGTAAGTGACAAGGCAGATCTGAAGCTACAGGATGTCAAATTGGTGAGTCAGAGGAGGATTGGCAAGATCTCCATCCCAGCAGGTGGATACCAGGTTACACAGCCAGGCTGCAGCAGAGCTGGCCTGTGCACAGGCAGCCGGAGCCTGAGGAGAGGGTGGCAGAGCTGGGTGCTGTGCTCATGGCCTTGACACAGATCTCAAAAGGAAGTACTGACAAAACACCAACAGTCTTGGCTTTTTCTCCCTTAGACAATCCTCCAGCTCTTTCTCAAGAACACTGTATGCTCAAGCAACCCATAGAGCCTCATGCCCCACATTTCCAGAAATAATACTCTTTTTGTCAAATAGAGCACAAAGGACCCAGGGGAAATTCAAGGCAGAGTGCTTTTCAGTACACACATGGGCAATTTGCTTTACACAAGACTAGTTTTAACAAGCGTGGATGGGAATCAGTTCTTGCCACATGATTTCAGGGTCATGGATCAGTCCTCTTCTATTTAGTAGAATTGACTAGGTCTAGTTTTTTGGTGTTGTGGCACACGAGTGGTCATGAAACCGTGAAAAACTTGCAATTACTTCTGCCTGTACTCCTTCAGACGGTTTTCATAATTGACACTGTTTCGTTGAAATAGTTTAAATTAAAAAAAAAAAGATTCATCTGAATGTTTGGACCAGCTGAATTTTTTTATGCTTTTAACAATTGCAGAATTCTAGTGAAATCTAAAATTAGTTATTTATCTATAATTATACCAGCATGGTGTAATTATATCATAGCATACATTTTCTTTAATTCACCTGACTCTGTGAGTTCACCAGGCTTCATCTACATCCATCTCCTGACAAGAGCACATCTAACCCATTCTTCTTTCTGCAAACCCAAAGACTTTATTGGTAATAGTATTGACACTGTAATTCTATTCTTCTTGCCAGCTTATATCAGACAAAAATACGGATCGTAATGTGAAAACATGTAAGTTACGTGATGTGTTTTACAAGGACACTAGCCATTTTAGTAAGGATAATATTACATGTCTGGAACAGAATTATTTTCTGCGTTATGGGTACCCTTAAAACATAAATGGAAAGTTCCATTTTCCAGGCTGGAGAAAATTACTGTGTTCCAGAATAGATTAGTTTGAAGTGAATGGAATAAGGTCATGTTGCTTTTTATTTTTTTTCCCAATTCTCCAAGCAGCTTGTAACATTATGGGCACACAAAGTAGCCATTCCTTCATATTTCTGACTGCAAGTACTCAAATTGTCTTTGATTCTCAGTCTGCAGTCTGTGAGAATATGATTGTGTTGTTTAAACACAATAAAACAACAGAATAAATTTCTGTGATGCATTCCTTCTTAAATGTCTGATGACTTTTAACAAAAAATTTTATCATCTGAGAAGGGCATCAACTCCATATACAGATATTTATTTATTTTCATAAACATATGACAGTTGCATAAACCAGGATGAAATTCTTTATTGCTCAGGCTTGTCTCCAGCAATGACCAACAGTAAATCCTGGGAGAATACTGAAGTGAGCAATATAAGATCAGGGCAGTCAAATGATAATATTTTACTGTGATATTCTCTCTACTTCAGCGATTTGTAACAGGGGTGAGAGTGTGTGTTTGAAGAGAGATACTGTTTTTGTATTTAATAGCACTGATGGATTTTCTGCTGTAAGTTTGTCGTAAAGATTTTGCTTTCACAGCATCTTGTAGTAAAAATATAACTATTCATCGTGTGAAGAAATAGTACTATTTTTCTTGTTTCAAACCTGAGATAAAATGATTCAATTTAATATTTATGGATCTTTGATTAGAAAAGACAGAGAGCAATTGTTCATTCTTCACTCTTTTCTTCATATCACTCACCATGGTATACTCTAAGTGCTCAGTATTGGTTTACTTACATTCCCATTGAAACTATCAAAAAAAGTTTCGATAGAAATAGTTAGGTCAAAATCAAGAACTTTTGAAATCTCAGTTTTATTCTTAGTTCTTTTCTTAGTTTCTGAACTTCTTAGTTTCTTAGTTCTTCCCACTTTTGAAGAATTTATACCTTCAAATTTCTTTTTCATACTGTCTTCTTGCACACTAGCTTCTCTTCCCCTTTATTTTTTCTTTTTTAATGTTACTAATTATGTTATGCTACATGCTACATGCCATAAATATACATTGAAGTTTATCAGCTACAACCAGAGAGTTGTACCGAGAATGTAATAACCATGACAATCAAATCTTTGCAGTCATTCCTTCTTGTAAAGAATTCTATATGTTTGCTAGGTAACCTGCAACATTTATAAAAAAAAAAAATACACAAAGTTTGTCTTTGTATCTGCAGTGACCAATGATTTTCGAGATGAAAGGGATTGTTCGTTTCTGCGTAGTAGCAAACAAAAGCAGCAGTGGAATAAACTTTAAATTCTTGCTTCCTTTTCATAATATTTCATGGATGGCAGGATGATCTCTTATTTAGTATATCAGACTTTGTCACAAAAATAAGATCTGCATTCAAAATAAAAACAAGAATAAAAGAATTAATGAAATCCCTTGTATAATGACCATTAAAACAATTTATTTTCCCCTGAGATCATTCAATTTACTTTCTAGTGATTTGTCTTTCCTCTGGTTAATTTTTTTTCCAATAGTCCAAAATTTAATCTAACACTTCAGTATTAGTTTAATCATTTATCAGTTAAAGATTATGAGCTAACTCCCCATTTAATGAATATCAAACATCATTTAGTTATTGAATGATACTGCTTAAAGATTAGCATGTTTTTTACTCTTGCAACTCCTCTAGAATGATGCTTTTCATGTTATCACCATTAACTGTAAAATCTTCAGTTAATTACTCGTCCTTTTAACTAAGCTTGATTCAACTTTGACTCCACTGCTGAGTTTTCCAGCTAGCTTTAAAAAAATTAAAGGAGATCTTTGCTTCTTGGGAGTAAATGATTTATAAAATATTTTGATTTGTCTTTTAACATGAAAGAACAATGTGAAAGACACATTGTCTCTCTCTTATGCGAGAGATAAAAATCAGAACATAGTAAAAAAGGCAACAGAAATATGAACCAGTACAATGATATGGTTACTGATTCTATAGGGATAGACTGTTCCAAAGTGGCTATAGGAACATTTGTTTTTTTATTTTCTTTCCATATTGACAAATTATTTAAGTATGCATACAGCTATGATAAGCATATGGACCACCTTTTTAACTGTCTGTGCAGGCAAAACAGGACTAAATGCATTTATTATGTGGGAAGAGGGAAAGAGATTTTCTATCAGATAGGCTTTAGTACAGTAAAAGGGAGAACTTTGGAGTGCAGATAGCAGACAGCTGTCAGAGTGAACCATTTACAAATGCTGACTTGTGCTTCAGCAGCGATGATCAGCTCCTGCTCTCACTACTGCATTGTAATTAGCACTCCCTGAAACAGTTGACCAGAGATTAGAAGACTACCAAGCTCTATACATCTTGCCCTGGCCTAGTTTAGATAGCTTTTCAAGCCAGTGTTGGGGAAAGGTTAATGAGGAAGATTCTGCTCATTAGGAACATGAAATATTAAGGGACTTCTTGTGTTTTCTAGTACTTGTGTTTTTGAAGCAATGCATTCAGGTGACTGTTTCAAAGAATGAAAAATCATGTTAAAAGCAAAAAAAAAAGACTGAACCGCAAAGATCATTCTCCTATTAGTTCTTCTAATGCTCTTGATTTTTGGGTTGTTTTGGGGTGGGAGGCTTGATTTTTGTGTGAAGTCCTCATCTTTCAATGTGATAAATATAATATATCCTTTCCAATACAGTCCCATTGGATTAGAAAAGAAAAGAAAACAAAACAAAGACCAAAACAACCCACACAATCAAAATGCTCTGTGTACTTAAAAACAAATGATTAATTGCATCAAAAGATGTCAGCTAAAATCAAAGAATAAACTTCTGGGATCTGCTAGGGACAAAATTAAAAACTAGGAGGTCTACATTTGTTCTTTTCTTCGGCATATGGTTCTTCAGAGGGATGGGAGATTTTCTGGAGGTTCTAGTTCTCTACAAATATTGCAAAAAATTCTCCATCTATTCAGTTGGAAAGATTACTTGCAAATATAAGAAAATTATCTATTTTCCTCTTTGAATCATACATAAAGAAGACATGAAATACCCTATTAGTGTCTGTTGATTCATGATGCGTATTGGATATACCTAGAATAACCATACCTCACTGTCAGGGCTCCTTGGGGCTGGTGACTGTGGCAGGTACAGCCTCCCCCACAGACAAAACACATGGGCTGTGCTGAGCAGCTTGGCGCCCTGGCCATTCAGTTGCCATTCAATTGCACCTTGGGGTGCTTAACTGGCGCCTCAGGGTCTGGACCCCCCAGCAAACAGGCTCAGCGTGTGGGCTTTTCTGTATTTTGTCCGGCCCGTCCCTCAGCCAATGAGAATGACCACAGTGCACCTTCGACTAGGGTATAAATGGGGTCCTGCCTAAGACCTGAATTGAGTTGGTTCTTCGCAGAGCCCAGGTCTAGCCATTGGACCCTCCTCTTGGACACGCCGTGCAAGGATACTTCCACGGATCGAGGGAGTCTCCATGGATTGAGTGAGCCTCGCCCCCTCTTTGGGTGAGTGGTATCTTGGGCACTCTGGTGTGGGAGG
>VWZK01001325.1:0-36734 GCA_013396935.1 Baryphthengus martii | reverse complement strand
CCCAGAGGGGAGCTGAGCAAGGCTGAGCAAGAGCTCAAGGGCCCCCGGGGGGCAAGAGGCTGGGGCCAGACTCTGCTCAGGGGTGCCCAGCGACAGGACGAGGGGCACCGGACACCAGCCAGAACCCAGGAGGTTCCCTGGGAGCAGGAGGAGAAAGTTGTTTGGTGGGAGGGTGTTGGAGCCTGGCCCAGGCTGCCCAGAGAGCTCCTGGAGTCTCCTTCTCTGGAGAGATTCCAAAGGCGCCTGGACCCTGCGCTGCTGGGCCCCCTGCTCTGGGTGACTCTGCTGGAGCAGGGTGGGGGGGCACCAGATGATCTCCAGAGGTCCCCCCCAACCCCCACCAGTCTGAGATTCTGGGATTTGCCTCCATCCAAAGTCTGGGGGAAGCTGTGGCAGAGGAGCTCGTCTCCCACCCCCCAGCACTCACGCCCGTCACACCTGGCGTGCTGGAGACCCTCTTTTAATTCGTTTGGGCCCCTCCTGCTCCTTGAGCTCAGCCCCTGACGGGCGCTGGGTTCGCAGGGCTCCTCCCGAGCCACGGAAGCTGCCTGGGGGGCACCAGCGTGNCAACCCCCACCAGTCTGAGATTCTGGGATTTGCCTCCATCCAAAGTCTGGGGGAAGCTGTGGCAGAGGAGCTCGTCTCCCACCCCCCAGCACTCACGCCCGTCACACCTGGCGTGTTGGAGACCCTCTTTTAATTCGTTTGGGCCCCTCCTGCTCCTTGAGCTCAGCCCCTGACGGGCGCTGGGTTCGCAGGGCTCCTCCCGAGCCACGGAAGCTGCCTGGGGGGCACCAGCGTGGGTTAGCTCAAGGTCACCAGACTGGGCGACCACCCCTCCTCGGCCAGCTCCTGGTTGAAGTCACCGGTGCCGCCGCTTTTGGAACGTTCTGCCCGTCAAGGGCTCTTTGCAGCCCTGGGGAGAGCGGCTTTGGGGGAAGAGGGGACGGGAATGGGTTTGGGATCCCCCTGAGCGTGGGGTGGGGCCTGACATCAGGGAGCCGCGTCTTCCTTCATCAGCTGCGTGGTCTCGCCGTCGGCGTCCTCGGGGGCTTCGGCCTTGCCGGGGAGGTAGATGGCCCCCGTGGGCTGGAAGGCGGTGGCCGCGGCGCTCTGGTCCCTGGGGCGCCGTCCGGCTGCCGGGTGGAAGGGACGTAGGGATGGCACCGAGCGCCTCATCTCCACCATCCCCCGGGGCTTTCGGGGTGGGGGCCGTGAGCTGGGATTGGTGTTGGGAGAGTGGGGGGGAGGACACGGGGATGGGGCCGTCACCTCCAGGTTGGGCTGTCCCCAGGCACCTCCTCCGCAGGGTGAGCCAGAGCAGGACCCCGCTCAGCAGCATCAGCAGGACCAGCAGCACGATCAGCACCCAGCAGGGTGGGGGAGCACCTGGGGGTGGGGGGAGAGCGGAGTCGGGGTTCCCGTTGCCGGCCGAGACCGGTCACAGCGGGCGAGAGAACCTGACTCCAGCCCCGGCCCCTCCGGCAGGTCGGCGAGAGGCGGAGATGGACTTCCCTCGGTCAGGCTCCCCGTGAACGTCCACCCAGGCCGGTTCCCTGGGAGGACGATGGGATGGGGAGGTCGGAGCCACCTCCCGCCCTTCCTGCCGCTCCGACAACCTCGCTCAGCTCTCAGCTGCGCGTCTGGGGCAGGGGGGCTACGTCTCCCAGGAGCCTATTTCTGACCCTCCTCCGACCTTCCAAGTTGGCCCAGATCTACCACAAGCTCTCTAAGAAACAAGGGCAGGTCCTGGAGGAGCCCAGAGGGCTTGGGTGGGGGATAAGGGACGTTTGGGCTCCAAGAAGAAATGGGAGGGACGAGAGCATTTGAGGGTCAGAGGAGCGTCTCCGGTGCTCCGCGGGGTGATGGAAAATGAGGCGCGTCCCCCAGGAAAGGCCCCCGAGAGCAGCCGGGATGAGGGTGGGTCACCTTCCCGCTTTCTTCTCGCCTTGGGGCCTTTTCCCCACCGCGGAGGATCCCGGTGCTCACCCTTTGGCTGGGTGCACACCACGCCGGCTTCCCGGCCCTGCCGGCACCGCCCCAGCCCCGTCTCCTTCTGCTGGCACTCCAGGAGCAGCGTCTCGGTCCCCTGGCAGCTCAGNCGCGTGCGCGAGGACGGGCGCGCCGGCCGCACGTCACCGGGGCCTGCTGCACCGGTTCCCCCGCCCGGCTCCCATCGCTGATGTCCCACCAGCAGTGGCCAACCTCCCAGTCTCAGATAAAACCCTTTTTGGGGGCGTCTGAACGTTCTCCCCCTACCCCGGCCCCGGGGACCACCTGAGCACACAACTCCCGCGTCTTCCCCGTGGTCACAGTTGTGTTGTCCCCAGCTCCTGAGGCTGCACTGGGAGAAGGTGGTCTCGGTGCCGGTGCACTCCACGTCGTCCAGCCAGATGGGGTCCAACCCTCGCCCAAAGTGAGCTTGACCCCGGACCGATACGGCCGTCCCGCAGCCCAGCTGCCTGCAGACCACCTTGGCGTCCCTCAAATCCCAGTTGTCGTCACAGATGGTCCCCCACTGCTGTTCGTGAAGCACCTCCACTCTCCCAGCGCAGCGGTTCGGGCCGTTGGCCAAGCGGACCTGAACCTCCTCCGTGATGTTGGCATCTGCCAGGAGAAATCCTGGTAGGAAAGGAGAATAGGATGCTCATCACATTGCAGAAAAAAACTAAATTTAAAAATCCCCAAAGCAGAAGCTAAAGAGCAAATGGAGAGTCGTTCTGGTCCCCTCCAGCAAAGGATGCAACCTCACAACCCTCCAGCCCTTCCAGAGGCCTTAGGAATGGTCTTCAGTTGCACCTTCATATCCTAAAATCCTCGAATCGTACAGTGATTTGGGTCGGAAGGGACTTTCAAGATCATCTTGTTCCAACCCCCCTGTCGTGGGCAGGGACCCCTCCCACTAGTGCAAGTTGCTCAGAGCCCCGTGCAACCTCACCTTGAACACCTCCAGTCTTGGAGTACCTACAAGCTCTCTGGGCAACCTGTTCCAGTCCCTCCCCAGCTTTCTTTTATCCCCTTCAGATACTAGAAGGCCCCAAGAAGGTCTCCCCAGAAACTCCTCCAGGCTGAACAACCCCAACTCCCTCAGCCTGGCCTTGCAGCAGAGGTGCTCCAGCCCTTGGATCATCTTCATGGCTTCCTCTGGACCTTCTCCAACAACTCCATGTTCTTCTTGTGTTGGTGGCCCCAGAGCTGGATAAAGGCTCCAGCCCTTGGATCATCTTCATGGCTTCCTCTGGACCTTCTCCAACAGCTCCGTGTTCTTCTTGTGTTGGTGGCCCCAGAGCTGGATAAAGGCCTCCAAGTGGGGTCTCACCAGAGCAGAGCAGCGTGGGCAGGATCCCCTCCCTCGACCCGCTGCCCACGCTGCTGGGGATGCACCCAGGGCACAGTTGGGGCTCTCGGGGCCGCACTCACCGTTGTTGACTCACGTTGAGCCTTTCACCCACCAGCACCCCCAAGTCCTTCTCCTCAGAACTAGCTCCATCCATCCTCCGCCCAGCCTGCTTGGGATCGCCCCGACCCTGCCACAGGGCTGGTGCGATGGTGGTGTCTCCTCCGTGCAGTTGTGTGGACCAGACAAAGGAGACCAGACTGGGGATCTGGGGGGGGTGGTTGCACCGATCCTCTGGTGCATGGCTCATAAACAAGTTTCGTTCCTGTCCCGTTCGTGCAGGTGACTCACGGTGGGGGAGTGTGGCGGGTAAAAGTGACCCAGGTTTGGGTTGCCTGGAGGCCCTGTCTGTGCTGGGACGACCCGTGGGGAGCTGTGTCGGTGACTCGGCCCCAAATTGTCCATAAACCAGACCAAAGAGGGCAGAGCTGCCCCGTGCAAAGAGCCGACACCTGAGCTGATCTTTGAAACCCCTCCACAGATAAGGTGCCCCGAATCTCGAGCCAAACCAATGTGCAGTTGCTTGAGGAGGTAAGATAAAGAGAACCTGGAGGATCCCAATGTCGGCTTCAGCCAACAAGCTCCTGTAACCAGACGAGAGAATCCGACCACAGATAATCTCGCCACAGTCGTGTAAACCAGGGTATAAAAGTCGTGAAATTTGGATTAGGAATCGAATGGTCCCTCCAACGCTCCATCTCTATGGAGACCCTGCCTCCTTGGTTGGGACACTGGCCAAGGCCACTTTCCAGGGACTGAGAGACCTCGTCGGGAGGGGTAAGCGAATATTTAGTTTGCAGCTCTGGGTGATTAACTAACGCGTGTGGAAGATTGAGTCGCTTTGCAGGAATTTAACTTGGAAAAATGTGTCTTCTGTTGTACCCGTGATGACCTGCAATGGTGGCAGGATGGATCTGATGGGAAAGCTCAAATAAACCATTGGCTTGAGCCTTGGGGTCAGATCCACCAGTGAAGCCCCAGTGGATCGTTGGCTTGAGCCTTGGGCTCAGATCCACCAGTGAAGCCCCAGTGGATCGTTGGCTTGAGCCTTGGGCTCAGATCCACCAGTGAAGCCCCAGTGGATCGTTGGCTTGAGCCTTGGGCTCAGATCCACCAGTGAAGCCCCAGTGGATCGTTGGCTTGAGCTTTGCCACCTGGTCTCTTCTTGCCCCAGCAGCCCCCTCAAGACAGGGCTCAGCTCACTTAGCACCATGGGGATGGGGGGGTCGTGGATGTTTTGATGAGATGTTTTGAGGTTGTGAATGGAGTGGGAACCTGTGGCTGGGTTGGGGACAAGACCGGACCAAAAGAGATTATGACATTTTGCCAACCTCTCTCCACAAAAAACTTGCTGACATCTCCCAAACGCGGCCAGGTGCAGGAGAGGCCTCCCTGTGCCGTTGTCCCCCCAGATGCCCTGTATCGTGGGATGGGACGTACCTGAGCACACCACACTGGCATCTTCTCCGTGGTTGCAGTTACTCTGTCCCCAGGGATGAGCTCGGCATTTGATGAGGGAATCCTCGGCCCCGGTACAGGCCACGTCATCCAGCCAGATGCGCCCCATCCCCTGCCCGTAGCGAGCTCGGCCGGGGGCCGCCTCGGCTCTGCCGCAGCCCAGCTGCCTGCAGACCACGGCCGCGTCGTTCAGGTCCCAGCCGTCGTCGCAGACCGTCCCCCACTGCCCGTTGTGGAGCACCTCCACCCTCCCGGTGCAGTGGTTCGGTCCTTCTGCCAGGCGGACATCTGCCAGCTCTGCACTGGTGAAGTCTGTGGGCAGAGAAGCGGGCGGTGCAGCGTTGAGAACAGGAAGATTCTGCGTTTAGGGGGAGGCTTTTTAGTGGTAGAGCAAACGCAGGGTGGATGCTCAGCCGTGGTGGGGTGGGAGGACAACTCCTGACCTGAGCCCTGCCCACAGAGACATGCAGGCAGGCGCGGCCCTTGGCGCTTCAGAAGCACCACCAGGCACCTGTGTTTGGTCTCCAGACTCGGTCCTTGATGGGGAAGGGGAGAAATAAATCCCCTTTCTAGGACCCAGCAGAGACTCGGTGTGGCCCTCAATCTCAGCCTGGGCTTCAGTTTCCTTCTTGCCCCTTGCCTGCTCAGCTGTGCCAAGGTCAGTTGGGTGGGGGCAGCTCCACAGGCTACTGGGGTGTCGGGATGGGGGCCAACACCTTTTCACAAGGGTCAAGTCCCTGTGCTCTTGAATTCTCCTTCCTACAGCCAATGCTTCTGGGGTCAGGTGGGAGAGGAAGAAGCTTTTCAGGAGTGGAGGGAGAGCGGAGCTCCCAGCTGTGCTTTTAGGACCCCATGGGAATGAGCATCACCTGAGCAGACAACGCTGGCATCCTCTTCATGGGTGCAGTGGTGGATTCCCCAGGGCCTGGCCCGACACTCCGCCAGGGCATTCTCCTCACCAGTGCAGGCGACCTTGTCCAGCCAGATGGGATCCAGCCCCCTTCCAAAGGAAGCCCCTGCCGGGGCCGTGATGGCCTCTCCACACCCCAGCTGCCTGCAGACCACGGCTGCATCTCTCAGATCCCAACCATCATCGCAGACCGTCCCCCACTGGTGGTTGTGGAACACCTCCACCCTCCCGGCGCAGTGATTCGGGCCGTCCACGAGTCTGACCACTGACGTGTTGGTTCTGCTGGTGTCTGGAAGCGCCACAGAAACATCACAATGGGTTGGGGACACCCACGGTGCCGGTGGCAGTGCCCGGGGTTGTGAGGAGGGGTTCCCCCTCCCCAGGAGGAGCTGTAGCACCACCCCAGACGCAGCGAGATGCAGGGTAGACACTCCCTGGCCCCCCAGACACCTCACGCTGCAGGAGTGGGACGTACCTGAGCACACCACGCCGGCAACTTCTCCATGGTGGCAGTTATTCTGTCCCCAGGGACGAGCTCGGCACTTGATGAGGGAATCCTCAGTCCCGGTACAGGCCACATCATCCATCCAGATGCGCCCCATCCCCTGCCCAAAGTAAGCGTGGCCGGGGGCCGCCTCGGCTCTGCCACAGCCCAGCTGCCTGCAAACCACGGCGGCATCGTTCAGGTCCCAGCCGTCATCGCAGACCGTCCCCCATTGGTGGTTGTGAAACACCTCCACCCTTCCGGCGCAGCGATTCGGGCCATCCACAAGCTGGACCATTGATGTGTTGGTCACGCCGGCGTCTGGAAGCACCAGAGAAACATCGTGATGGGTTGGGGACACCCATGGTGCCGGTGGCAGTGCCTTGGAATGCGGTGAAGGGACCCGCCCCACCTCAGGAAAGGTTTGGCCATCCCGCTGCAGCACCACCCCAGAGGCGGCGAGATGCAGGGTGGACACCCTCTGGCCCTGCAGGAAACCCCACGTTGCAGGAGTGGGACAGGATCATAGACTAGTTTGGGTTGGAAGGGACCTCTGAAGGTCAGTTAGTCCAAATCCCCTGCGGTGAACAGGGACATCTGTAACTAGAGCCCCATGAAGCCCTGTCCCCAGGGATGGAGCCTCCACCAGCTCCCTGGGCAACCTGTTGCCGTGTTCCACCACCCTCAGAGTAAAGAACTTCTCTCTAATGTCCAATCTACATCTACTCTGTGCTAGTTTAAAATCATTAACCCACCTCCTGTCGACAAGGCCTTGGAAGTAGCCCCTCTCCAGCTTTCCTGTAGCCCCCTTCAGACCCTGAAAGGCCCCAAGAAGGTCTCCCCGGAGCCTTCTCTTCCCGGAGCTGAACAACCTGTCTCAACCTGGCCACGCAGGAGAGGTGCTCCAGCCCTTGTATCATCTTTGTGAACTCCTTTGGACCCTCTCCTCTCCAACAGATCCGTGTCCTTCTTGTGTTGGGGACTCCAGAGCTGGACGCAGAGCTCGAGGGGAGGTCGCACCAGTGCAGAGCAGAGGGGCAGAATCACATGCCTTGCTCTTCTGGCCACGCATCTTTTGATGCAGCCCGGGATGCAAGTGGCCTTCTGGGCTGCCCGCACACACTGCCAGCTGATGTCCAGCTTCTTATCCACCAGTACCCCCAAGCCTCTTTCTGCAGGGCTGTTCTCTACCACCTCATCCCCCAGCTTGTGTTGACAGGGAGGATTGGTCTGACCCAGGTGCAGGATCCTGCACTTGGTCTTGTTGAATCTCATGAGGTTCACCAGGCCCACTTCTCCAGCTTGCCCACGTTCCTCTGGATGACATCCCATCCCCCTGGCACATCTGCCACACCATTCAGCTCGGTGTTGTCTGAAAACTTGGTGGTGCTCTTGATCCTGGAGTAGATATCATTGATGAGCACTGGTCCTAGTACGAAGCCCTGAGGGACACCACTTGTCACCCATCTCCATCTGGACATCGAGCCATTGACCACTGACCTCTGGATGCGACTACTCAGCGGATTCTTTATCCACCAAAGAGTCCACACATCAATCCATATCTCTCCAACTTGGAGACAAGGATGTTGGGTGCGACCACGTCAAAGGCCTTGCAGAAGTCCAGACAGATGCTGTCCGTTGCTCCTCCCCTGTCCACTGATGTGGTCACTCCATCCTAGAAGGCCTCTAGGTTGGTCAGACAGGACTTGCCCTTGGGGAAGCCATGCTGGCTGTCTCCAATCACCTCCCAGTCATCCGTGTGCCTGAGCAAAGCTCTTAGAGGATCTGTTCCATGACCTTCCCAGGCACAGAGGGGAGGCCAACAGGCCACTAGTTCCCGGGCTTCTCCTTTCTACCCTTTTAAAAAATGGGGCCAATGTTTCCCTTCTTCCAGTCACCACAGACTTCCCTGGACTGCCAGGAATTTTAAAACATGGTGGAGAGTGTCTTGGCAACTACCCCAGCCAGTTCCCTCAAGACTCTGGGATGTGTCTCGTCTGGTCCCAGAGACTTGTGTGTGTTCAGGTTCCTCAAGTGGTCACAAATCTGATCTTCACTTACAGCGGGGGAGGCTTTGCCCCCTGGTCCCCATCCTGTGGTCCTTCAACTTGAGAGGTGTGAGGGGAGAGGCTCCCAGTGAAGACCAAAGCAAAAAGTTGTTGAGAATCTCAGCCTCCTCATCATCTGTTACCGGCTTGTCAGTCTTGCTCATCATGGGGGGTATATTTTCTTTAACCTTCCTTTTCTGTTTGACATACCTGTAGAAGCTCTTCGTTTTTCCTGGCATCCCTGGCCAAGTTCAGCTCCACCTGCACCTTGGCCTTCCTGACCCCATTCCTACACAACCAGGAGTCACACAGAATCACAGAATGTTAGGGATTGGAAGGGACCTCAAATGATCATCAAGTCCAATCCCCAAGAGTCTGTGCTCTTCCCAAGATGCCTGTCCCTACTTCCACTGCCTGTGCAGTTCCTTCTTGCCTTTTAGTTTGACCATCAGGTCTCAACTCAGCCAAGCTGGTCTCTTCTCTTCCTTGTTTTATTTCTTACTTCTGGGGCTCGAGAGCTCTTGTGCTTTGTGGAAAGCATCCTTCAAGATCTGCCAGGTCTGTTCTATTCCCTTGTCCCCGAGAACCATTTCTCAGCGGGTCCTTTTGACTAACTCCTTGAAGAGCTGAATGCGCTGCTTTCCTAAAATTCAGAGTCCCGACTGTGCTCCTCGTCTGACTCGCATCCCTTAGGACTGTGAACTCCACCAGGGCACGGTGGAGGCCCAGGGTGTCTCCAATCTTGATGTCCCTGCTGAGCTCGCCCGCAGTGGTGACCAATAGATCCAGTATTGCATCTCCTTGTGTTGGGCTGTCTCTTTCTTGTCCGAAGAAGTTATCTCTGAGGCACTCCAGGAGTCTCCTGGATGGCCGACAGCTCACTGTGTGACTTTTTCAGCAGATGTCGGGGTGGTCGACATCCCCCAGTAGGACCAAAGCCTGTGAGCATGAGGCCTTCTGGAGCTGGAGCTGGAAGGCTTGCTCAGTCGATTCTCCTCCATCAGGCAGCCTGTAGCAGACACTGACCATCAGGTTCCCCTTGTTGCCTCAGTCTCTAATTCCTCCCCACAAGCTCTCGACTTGCTTGTGGCTGTTCTTTAGGGACATCTCTTCACACTGTCCCCATAGAGGGCAACACCTCTGCTCCTTCTTCCCCTGCTGTCCCTTCTGCACAGCCTGTATCTGTCGATAGCCACACTCCAGTCACAGGATTCGTCCCACCAAGTTTCGCTAATGGCCACTATGCCATAGCATTCCAGCAGCACCGTAGCTTCCAACTGCTTCTGTTTGTTGCCTGTGTTGGGTGCGTTGGTGGAGAGGCCCTTCAGCTGGGCAGTGTCACCTTCTGAGAGAAACACCCCATAATTCCCTTCAGGTGTCTTCCTGATGTTTCCCTGTTGGCTGCTGCTACCTCAGGAGCCCCTGGCTCCTCTCTGTGAGACTTTGACTGCGCTGCTGTGTCCCCGGCAGGCTTCAGGGCAGCAGGTTGAAAGCCATTACTAGCTCCCCATCCAACTAACCCTGGTGTGTCATCTCATAACTTGTCACAGACAGGCCTGATGTTATTATCCTCCTCCCCCTTTAAAATCCTGTTGGTCAGCCCCGCAATCTCTTGAGCAAAGACCCTCTTCTCACTTTGAGAAAGATCTCTCTCATTCGATGCCAGCGAGCCTGGTGCCATGTAGACTATCCCATAGTCAAAAAAACCCAAAATTGTGGTGGTAACACCAGCCACAGAGCTATGTGTTCATAGATAGGATCGGTCTGTCCCTTCTGAAGTTTCTTCCCCCAGTTGGAAGGAGAGACGAAAAAATGACCTGTGCTGCAGGTCACTACCCATCCCAGGGCTCTGAAGTCTCTTTTGATTGTTCTTGGGCTATCAGTCACAGCTTCCTCTCCACCAAAATGGAAAATCAGTAACGGGTAATAGTCTGAGTACTGTACCAAGCTGGGAAATTTCCTAGAGATGTTCTTAACCCAGGCTCCAGGGAGACAGCAGATTGCCCTGGGAGGAAGCTCTACCCGGCATATCGAGCCTAGGAACATACCTGAGCACACCACGCTGGCATCTTCTCCATGGTGGCAGTTATTCTGTCCCCAAGGACGGGCTCGGCACTGGGCGAGGGAATCCTCGGCCCCGGTACAGGCCACGTCATCCAGCCAGATGCGCCCCATCCCCTGCCGGAAGCGAGCTCGGCCGGGGGCTGCCTCGGCTCTGCCGCAGCCCAGCTGCCTGCAGACCACGGCCGCGTCGTTCAGGTCCCAGCTGTCATCGCAGACCGTCCCCCACTGCCCGTTGTGGAGCACCTCCACCCTCCCGGCACAGCCATGTGGCCCGTCCACCAGCCGCAGATTGGCTGAGCTGGAGTTGCCTGCCGTGATGGAGACAGGAAGAAGATGGACACGTGACTGGAGGACGTGGCCGCATTCTGGGGCCACCCCCCACCCACAGCATCCCAGGTGCCTCCAGGAAAGAGGGCGGCAGGGCCATCGCTCGGGCATTGCAGCTGTGGCTGGAAGTGTCATTGACGTGGCCAGGTGCTGCCCTTTTACCTGGGGGACAAAGGCCTGGGTGGGACGCAGGGTTTGGGTTCGAAGGGACCCTTAAAGACCATCAAGTCCAACTCCCCTTCTATGGGCAGGGCCGTCTTCCACTAGACCAGTTTACTCCAAGCCCCACCAGATGGCTCAAAGCCCCATCCGACGTGACTGTGAAGACTTCCAATAGAAACTCTGAGAACGATTTGGGTTAGAAGGGACCTTGAAAGACCATCAATTTCTAGCCCCCTCTCCCCCTCCCGCGATAGGCAGGGACGCTGCCTACTGGCTTAAGTTGCTCAAAGTCCTGTCCAACCTGACCTTGAAGACTCCCAGTGATGGGGCCTCTGCAACTTCCTTGGACAACCTCTTCCCATGTTTCACCACCCTCATTGTGAAAAATTTCTCCTTTGTGTCCTATCTAAACGTACCCTCGTTCAGTTTAAAATTTCTGCTCCTTGTCTCGTCACTACAGGTCTTGGTAAAAATTCTCTGTCCTTCTGAGTGTCTCCTTGAAGTCCTGAGAGGCCTCAAGAAGGTCTCCGTGGAGCCTTCTCTTCTCCAGGCTGCACAAGCCCAACTCTCCCAGCCTGGCCTCCCAGCAGAGGGTTCCAGCCCTCTCAGCATCGCTGGGGTTCCTCTGGCTCTGCTCGAACAGGTCCCTGTCTCTTCTGTGCTGAGGACTCCCGAGCTGGACCCAGCCCCGCAGGGGAGGTCTCCCCAGAGCCCTGGGACCAGAGGGGCAGGATCCCCCCCGGACCTGCTGCCCACGCTGCTGGGGATGAGCCTGGTGGGGGGGCAGTGGTTGCTGGGCTGCGAGCGCACGGGGCCAGCTCAGCTCCAGCTCCTCACCCCCAGCCCCCCCCAAGTCCTTCTCCACAGGGCTGGTCTCCATCCACTCATCCCCTCACTAACACCAGGGCCCACCCCGACCCAGGAGCAGACCTTGTGGTGAAGGCCCAGGAGATACCCCTGGGTGAGAGATGCAACAAGAGGTCTGCCTCCAGCCAGCCCCGTCTCGGCTCTCACCTGAGCACACCACGCCGGCGTCCTCCCCATGGTGGCAGTTGTGGATGCCCCACATCTTGGCTCGGCACTCAGACAAGTCGGTTTCGTCCCCTGTGCAGCTTACATCGTCCAGCCAGATGGGGCCGTTTCCCCACCCAAAGCGAGCCGAGCTGAGGGCCGAGAAGGCCACCCCGCAGCCCAGCTGCCGGCAGACCACCGCCGCGTCGTTCAGGTCCCAGCTGTCGTCGCAGACCGTCCCCCACTCGTTGTTATAAAACACCTCGACCCTCCCGGCGCACTCGCTCAAACCACCCACCAGGCGAAGCCTGGGGATGCTGGAAACCCTCAAGCCTGAAAAAGACCCCAAAATGGGCGGTATTTGGGATACGCTTGTGCATTGTAGCACCTGCTGGGTTGGAGAGGGCAGGACACCTCCGTGGCAGGTCCGGGTGATGTTATTGCAGCTCATCCCATCCTTGTCCTCAATCGGGGACTTGCAGCAGAGCGAGCACAGGGGTTTTGCAGGGTGGAAGGAGCTGCGGAAGGTCCCTTCCACCAGTTGCACCCTAAGGGTGGTTTCACCCTGGTTCAGAGGTCGGGACAGGAGAAAATGCACATGTCTCCACCTGAGGGACACTGTGCTGGGAAGAAGGGATATACAAGGCTCCTTCCCACTGTTTCTCTGTCCTTTCCCTCCCCCCTGCTTGGAAGCTGCATCACTTAGGTTGACCCGACACTACCCATTTCTTGCTCTAGAGGAAGGGAAAAAGGATCTTTTTCTACTTGTCCAGGTCCTGACAACTTCTGACTGCCACCTTGACCTGTTCATGGAGGTTGACCTTCTAAGGCCAACTAGACTGGTATCAGCCATCTCCATAGCACTGAATCACAAGAGAGCCGCTGGCTCCGGTGCATTTTTCTACATTTATCTGCAGGTAGAGGCTGTTGTGGTAGCACGGATCAAAAATAACCCACCACAGGGGAAGCTGCACCCCTGCTGTGCCAGGGCTCTGTGTGTGAGGGAAACCTACGTTTTACAGGCTTGGGGTTTCTGAGAATGCCAAACTTGGACATGCCAAGCACTTTTCCTGAGCCTAACAAATGATAGAACAAGAGGACATGGCCTCATGTTGCACCAGGGGAGGTTTCGACTGGACATGAGGAAAAACTTCCTTATGGAAAAGGTTGTCCAGGTCTGGACCAGGCTGCCCAGGGAAGTTTGTGGAGTCCCCATCCCTGGAGGGGTTTCAAAGCCATGGAGATGTAGTGCTGAGAGACACGGGTTAGTGGTGTCCTGGAAGTGCTGGGTTAAAGGTTGGACTCGATGATCTTAAAAGTTACATCCAACCAAAAGGACTCTGATTCTGCAAGGGAATCCAGGGACTGGTGGACCTTGAAATGGGAAACATCTTGTGCTTCCTGGTGGGAAAGCAGGAGCAAGGGGTGGTTAAGGCAGGACAAGGAGGAGCTGGATGGACAAGTTGGTCAGACTGCAACGGCCTCCAGCAGGGGAGGACTGATCCCCGACTCACCGCCACTGACCTGTGGCCACAGAGCACGAGACACCTGCGTGTTCCTTGGACTTGCAGCTCTCGGCGCCCCAGAACTTGACCTTGCATTCGAAGAGGGCCCCCTCCGTCCCGCTGCACTCCACGGCATCCACCCAGATCAGGCCATCTCCTGCCCCAAACTGGGTAGACCTCACAGCCGACTGCGCGTCCCCGCAGCCCAGCTGCCGACACACCACGTGGGCTTCGGCCAGGTCCCAGCCGTCAGTGCAGATGCCCCCCCAGCGCTGGTCATGAAACACTTCGACTCTCCCAGAGCATGAGTCTGAGCCATTCACCAGGCGGAGGCTTCCGAGGTCGGAAATGCCCGATCCTACAACACCAGAGAGCAGACACACGTTAAGGAAGTACCTTCTGCCCTGTGAAACCGCCAGCTGCCAACAGTGGGTTCACACCAGAGGCTGAGCAGCCTTTGGGCCAAGGATTCTCTTGCAGCAACACCTTGTGGGTCAAGCGTGTTCCTGTGATGACAGAGAGGACAAATCTTTGGAGACGTGTTGTGAACTGGCCCAGGGAGTGCCCAAGGCTTGAGTAGCGTGGACCTGACCAGACTACAGTCGATGAACCGTGTATAGTTTGTCCTCCCAAAGCAGACCCAGAGGGCAGGGTCCAGTAACCAAGATGTGGACATCTCCTGAAGGGCACAGGTTTTCCTGAAGGATCTCTTAGCCCAGCTAGAGTGAGGTGCTACCTTCCCATTGTGAGGTGACTGAATTCACCACTGGTTGTCTTGGATATTAAGCAAAGTCCATTCTGATATTAAGCAGCCTGGTCAGGTTTGCCGCAGTGCTCCCGACGCCGTGCGGGGCGGTAATTACCTGAGCACACCACGCTGGCATCTTCTCTGTGCTTGCAGCCATGGTCACCCCAGCCCTTGGTTCTGCACTCAGAGAGAGCTGCCTCGGTCCCCAGGCAGCGAACATCGTCCAGCCAGATGGGTCCCTGTCCCTGCCCGAAGTGAGCCTGCCGCGGAGCTGATACCACCGTCCCGCAGCCCAGCTGCCGGCACACCACTTTGGCATCCATGAAGTCCCATCCGTCATCACACACCGTCCCCCACTTCTCGTCATGAAACACCTCGACCCTCCCGGCGCAGCGACCTGGGCCATCCACCAGCCGGACTGGGGTGAAATCCGCAACAACCGAACCTGCAAACAGGCAGGGAGATGCTCAGAGCATCCGGCCCTTCACGGGAGGAGGAAGGACCCTGCGTTTCGGCAGGTAGCCGGTGCTCTGCCGTCTGGGGAGGAATAACCCCAGGCACCAGTACAGATTAGGGGTTGTCCTGCTGGGAAGCAGCTCCATGGAAAAAGCCCTTGGAGTCCTAGTGGACAGTGAATTCTCCATAGGACAGCAATGGGCCCTTGTGGCCAAGAGGCCAATGGGCTCCTGGGGGGCATTATGAAAACTGTCCAGCAGGCCGAAGGAGGTTCTCCTCCCCCTCTACTCTGCTCTAGTGAGACCACGCCTGAAATACTGGATCCAATTTTGGGCTCTCCAATTCAAGAGAGACAGGGAAATACTGGAGAGAGTTCAACAGAGTCTATGAGGATGATGAAGGGACTGGAACATCTGTCCTGTGAGGAAAGGCTGAGAGCCCCGGGGCTGTTTAGTCTGGAGAAGAGAAGGCTGAGAAGGGATCTTATTCATGTCTATATATTTCTGAGGGGTGGGTGTCAAGTGGAAGGGACCAGGCTCTTTTCTGTGGTATCCATTAATAGGACAGGTAATAATGGGTACACGCCAGAACCCAGGAGGTTCCACCTCAACGTGAGGAGAAACTTCTTTGCTGAGAGGGAGTCAGAGCCTGGAATGGGCTTCCCAGAGAGGTTGTGGAGTCTTCTTCTCTGGAGACTTTCCAACCCGCCCTGGATCTGTTTTTGTGTGGCCTGCCCTGGGTGATCCTGCTCTGGCAGGGGGGTTGGAATCGATGATCTCCAGAGGTCCCTTCCAACCCCCACCATTCTAGAATTCTATGATTCTGTTTGCCTCTGAACTCACAGCATTTCACCCCCACCTCACAGAGGAACTTCTCGAAGGGTTTAGGGATACTTTACTCAGCAGCAAGTGGGGTGAAGCTGGCATCTTGCTCCCAGCGAGGAGCGGGTAAATTCCTGGTGCATCCTGACCCACTGCTGGTGCTGGAATGGAACCCACCTGAGCACACCACGCTGGCGTGCTTTCCGTGGTCACAGCTGCTCTCTCCCCATGGGCTCGCCCAGCATTTCATGAGGGCTGGCTCCGTCCCCTGACAGTTCACGTTGTCCAGCCAGATGCGTGAGGGTCCGGTGCCAAAGTCCACCCCCTCCACTGCCGTCAGCGCCGTCCCGCAGCCCAGCTGCCGGCACACAACCTCGGCATCCTTCTTGTCCCAGCCGCGGTCGCAGACGACTCCCCACTCATCCTGGTGAAGCACCTCAACTCTGCCAGCGCAGCGGTTCGAGCCGTTTGCCAGCCGGAGATGAGCCGGCTCGGGGATGATCGAGTCTGCAAAGCCCCGAGAGAGTTATTGATGCCCTCAGACAGCCGCTGCTTTCCCTCCGTGCTTACCCGACTGCAATTAAGCCCCCAGCCCCACTTCAAGCTACCAAAAGGCACAGAGAAGGGGAGAACAGGAGGGATTGAAACCCAAAACTGCCCCCAGGAGCACCCTGCACCAGAGCATCTCTCTGCAGAGGATGGCCCACGCTGGTCCTGGAACCTCCTGACCTCAGCCTCACCCCCTGCAAGAATTGCTCGCCAGGTAGGTTGCTTTCAACAAGCTTCCCAGTAACTTCCCAACTTTGTTGGATCTGGAGGGTTCCTGGAGAGTTGGGAAATAGGGATCCCTGGAGGAACGGCTCCCACTGCCTTGAATAAACACCTTGAGATGGGAAGAGTGGCCCCCCTGATGGGGACAGCGGGTTCAGGGAGGGTCCAGAAAAACCCCACTGGCTGCTGATACTGAGCCCCAGTCTTCCCTGGGGTTGCAGAGCTGTCATCGTGACACCCTCCCCACCTCCCACCGCCTCGTGCGGAGCGATGCCGAAGGAGCGCTGATGACCTGAGCAAACCACGCCGGCATCTTCCCCATGGTAGCAATTATTGACTCCCCAGAGCCGGGCCCGGCAGGCGGACAGAACGTTCTCCTTCCCCGTGCAGTTCGTGTCGTCCATCCAGATGATGCCGTCCCCGGGTCCAAACTGAGCCCTGCCGGGGGCCGACAGCGCTCGCCCGCAGTCCAGCTGCCGGCAGACGACCTCAGCGTCCAGCAGGTCCCAGTTGTCATCGCACACAGTCCCCCACTGCTTGTTATGGAAGATCTCGACCCTGCCAGCGCAGCGACTGCTGTAGTTCACCAATCGGATCTGGTCACCCTCGAAATTACCTAGAGGAGGGAATTATGGAGAAGGGCCATCGCACCGTGACCTCTAGGTAAGGAAAACTGCCCTGGTGGCTTCTCAGGCCGCTGAATGTTGCCCCAAGTGCTACAGGCTCGTCTAATTCCCACGAAGAGGAGCTGGCTAATCCCCAGTACCTGCTGGCTAAGGGGCGAGGGGCTGCAAGCTGCACTGCAGCACCGTCCCACCCACTAACATCACCACTGATCCCTCCACTAGGAAGCTCAAAATTTCTCCAGCCTCCCAGATCTCCCCCCTCTCCCTCACCCCACCCCGTGATGGAAACGCCCACAAAGAGGGCATGTAGTCCGGGGCTGCTTGCAGAGGCAGAAAACCAAAGGGATGCGCCGAGACCCACCACATCTCGTACCGCGCGGCTCCCGAGGGGGTTACCTGCACACACCACACCAGCGTCCCTCCCGTGGTGACACGTGCTGTTGCCTCGGGGCTTCGCCTTGCACATGGAGAGGGTGGTCTCCGTGCCTGTGCAGCTCATGCTGTTGGGCCACTTTTTCCCGTGTCCTTGCCCAAAATGTGACCTGTCCGGTGCCGACAGCACTCTCCCGCAGCCCAGCTGCCTGCAGACCACGCGAGCCTCGGCCAGACCCCAGCCCTCATCGCACAGAGCTGCCCAGGTGCCCTCGTGGGTGATCTCCACCCTGCCTTCGCAGCGCGTTGACCCGTTGGCCAGGCGGAGCTCGGCGGCCACGGAGACTCCTGAAGCTGCCAACGACATGCATGAGTTAAGTGCGCTAGGGGAGCCACGGTTCCTTCTGCTGCAGCCTGAGCATCCTCCATGCGCGGGGAGTGCCCAAACCGGAGACCCTGTGCCCACAGTACTCAGCATCCTCTTGATGAGGATGAGTTACTCCTGCAGGAAGCCTTGCGTGGTACAGCCTCGGTGCCCCCAGGGCAAAACAGGCTTTGGGGTAGGTCTTCAGAAATTCCTACTCGGAACTGCAAAAGATCAGCCCTTTGCTGTTGCTGCAGCTGGATCCAGGGCAGCAGGAGGTGGGCGGAGGCTTTTCAGGGTGACTTGCGCACCTGTGTGCTGCAGGTGCTCCGCAGAGCTGCACAGGGAATGCCGGGGGCAAGCACCCTTAGAGGGGACACAGGAGTCATCCCACAATCTCTTTGGAACCCCTACAAGGCTGCCATTGACCCCTCTTGCACCAGAAGGTGAGTTACCTGAACATATCACGCCAGCATCCTCCCCGTGGAAGCAGTTGTTGTCCCCCCACGCGCTGGCCCGGCAGTCCAAGAGAGTGTCCTCGGTGCCGGTGCAGTTGACCTCGTCCAGCCAGATGGGATCGTGACCCCTCCCGAAGTGAGCCCCGCTGGTGGCCACCAGCGCCGTCCCGCAGCCCAGCTGCCGGCAGACCACCGCCGCGTCCGCCAGGTCCCAGCCGTCGTCGCAGACCGTCCCCCACATGTGGTTGTGGAGCACCTCCACCCTCCCGGCGCAGCGGTTGGGGCCGTTGAGCAGCTGGAGGGTGCCCAGGGTGCTGATGCTGGAGTCTGCGGGTACCCCAAGGAGGAGGACAGTCGGAAAAGGGTTGTGCATCACCGCTGGTGCAGCAAGAAGGGATGAAGGGGTGGAGATGGTGCACAGCCGGGTGGCTGCTGTCTCAGGCTACCTGAGCACTCAACGCTGGCGTCCTCCACGTGGTGACAGTTGTGCTCCCCCCAGGGCCTGGCTCGGCATTCAGAGAGGTTCCTTTCCTCCCCGGTGCAGTTGACCTCATCCAGCCAGATCTGTCCCGTCCCTTCTCCGTACCGAGCTCCTGGTGCCACCGACAGCAATGTCCCGCAGCCCAGCTGCCGGCACACGACCCGGCCTTCTGGAGGACCCCAGCTGTCATCGCACACTGTTCCCCACGTCCCATTGTGGAGCACCTCCACCCGCCCGGCACAGTGGCTGGGGCCACCTGCCAGGCGAAGGAACCTGTCTGGACTCTCGGCAGCGGCACCTGCAAAGCCAGGAGGGAAGGTGAAATCCTGGGGGTGGATGGGGCTCAGCTGCTCATGCATTTGAGATGGCTTCTTCCCCCAAAAAAAGGGTTTCAGAGGTGGTATCGACCGTCTCACACGTGCCCTGGGCATCTCAGGTGGCCTTGGGCATCTGTAATCAGCGCAGCTCCATCTCTAAACCCTGAATTTAACCATCTTAATCTCAGTGTGGATCCCACACCCCAGGAGCCCTTTTCTTGCTCATCTAAGAGGGAGCAAAAAAGATGTGCATTGGATCTTGTGCGTGTTTTCGGACCATGGGTCAGCAGCACAGACGTAGTGTCACCATCAAGAGCAGGTAAGGCCTTGGGGTCCAGCTGCATGGCAAGCCCACGGGGACACATGGGAAAGCGTTTGAGCCGAGGGTCTCAGCAAAGTGCAAGACCCACAGCGTGAGATTGATGCTGGTCCCAAGACCCATGGCGTGAGATTGGCGGTGGTCCCACAGCCACGCTTTGGCAACAGCGCTCACCAAAGGCAGATGGTGCAGAAAGGAGCCGGAATTGGGTGTTAGTCATGTGGAAAGCTCAGCCAGGTCAGCAGGAAAAAAAAAAAATGTGCAGAGGGATAGGATTGCATTGTGTAAATAAGCTTTTTGACCATGGATAATGATTTCCGAAGTGCTCAGGCACTGATCTGTGCGTGAGTCTGACTGTCAGCAAGCGAGGGGCCAGATGTAGCACTTGGGAAGTGACAGAGGCCAGGAAAAGGATGAAACAGGTTAAAAATATTGACCATTGAAGAGTCAAAGGCTGTGTTGGATTTTCTAGGAGCAGGATTTCACAAAAAAAAACAACAAAAAATGTGGGAAGATTGTGCTGTTTGAGAATAGATCACCGACGGAGCAGGAAACCCAAGCGAAGAAAAGCAGACTTTGGGTTCCAGGAGGCTGTGGTGCCAATTTGCCTTAGCAACTCATCAGCCTGGAACTTCAAATGAAACCTCTACCAGCAGGGGAAGCACGCTCCTGATTTTGCCCCTTCCAAACCTGATCAGAAGCCGAGTGTCGTTTCTGCTCGTGCCGGTTGACGGTGTGAGTCAGCACAAAGAAAGGTGACCCAGATCAAATAAGCGGCTTCTGCTCAGAGCTGGGACAGCTCGGACAAAGCCCTGAGCCCTTCCTGAACCGTTTCCAAAGCAAAGCTGCTGTTGAACCATCGCTGTGCTATTGCTCCTGAGGCAGAGCTCTGCCCCAGCCTCCCACCAACGCTTGAGGGCAAACCCTGACTGCGGATAAGGGACCGGCAGGGTCTCCATCTTCCTTAGGGCTCTGCCTGAGCCCAAGAAGGGACGCGTTTCTTGCCACCACCTTGCCTGTCTGCCCTGTTAGGCCCCAAACTGTTCAATTCCTTGTGCTGCACATCCCCGAGCCACCCAGCCTGGCCCCAGCGGTGTGGCTCCCTGCTTCCTCCCCCCTCCATCGTACAGAGAGCAGCCCCCGTGAACGCGCACGGCTGTTGGGTTTGGCCAAGCCCCCTCCACGCTGCAATACCGTGAGTTTGCCACGGACGGCCTGGGAGAAGCGGAGATTACAGCAGAGCAGGATCCCATGGCCGGCCGTGAGACGGCTTCAGGATCAGGCATGGGTCTCTCCACTTTTGGAATGCTCACAAGCTTTTAATTATGGAGCACAAGCCTCTGATGGTGGGGTAAAACCACGTGTGGAGAAGCAGACCTACCGTGCACGGCTCCCAAAGCACAGCAGAGACAGCTGAGCTCCCAGCTTCACCTAAAAACCCTTTCCTGTGCCTCCAAAGCCATCATAAGCCATTTCCCCCTGTCCCAGACCCCCAAGTGAAGCCCAGGACCCCCAACCAGCCTCTGCTGTGCTCCACAAAGTGCCAGCTGAGCGGGCTGGGGGAGCCGACGTGGCCAGTGGGCTCCCCACAGTGAGCAGCAAAGGCGAACTCCACTCACCCCAAAGACACGTCATCAAGAGGAGGGTCCCCGCGCTCCTGGACCCACCACGGGTGGGTTGGTTTCTGCCACTGGAGCGCCTGGATGGTGGATGGAGATCGCCCGGCATCCCCATGTTCGCAGCCTGGCCACGGGCTGCAGGTCGGAGTGGGCTGTGCTTGTGAGAGATGCCAGCTCCCACTGGCCAACTGGGAGGGCAAACTGGGATTTCGGTAGCGAGCCCTCCTCTTCCTCTGCCCTGCTCCCCCCTGGGAGTTTTGCCTCCTGTGAAGCTCTGCCAAGAGGTGACCCGCTGCCCCACACAGCGGCCACTCTTGTCATCAGCTTGCGAAACGGCTGCTGTTCCAGGAAAGCCTGGAGCAAACAAAACCCTCTCAATGCTCGGGTCCCGACTCATACGTGCCAGTCCCTGCGGCACCTTGGCTGCCCCGACGCGTCCCAGTACAACGTGTCTACTGTCGACAGGCTAAATCGAGCCTCTGCGCGCAAACCTGGGAAAACAGCACAGAATCGGACAGGATCACAGAGTGGTGGGGTCGGAAGGGACCTCTGGAGATCATTTGGTGCAAACCCCCTGCTCCAGCAGGGTCATCCAGCGCAGGGGGCCCAGCATCATCTTGTCCACGTGGGTTTGGAATCTTTCCAGAGAAGGAGACTCCACAACCTCTGTGGGCAGCCTGAGCCAGGCTCCAGCACCCTCAAAGCAAAGAAGGTGTGTTTATGGCGGTGACAGTCTCCACATCACCTTGAAGGTGGCCACCGTTTGAGGACCCATCTTCCAACTCATGGGCAAGAAACACGTGTGTGTTTGATCCCCACATATCTTTATTAATTCCAGCTCAGCTTCGGCTGGTGAACAGCTCCAACTGGTGCTCTGGAAGGGTCGAGGTGCTTCAGCAGCCTACAAGAAAGCTGGGGAGGGACTTTTTCCAAGGACTTGTAGTGACAGGACAAAAGGCGATGGCTTCAAATCAGAAGAGAGGAGATTTAGATTTGAAATAAAGAAGTTCTTCGCTCTCAGAGTGATGAGACATGAGCACAGGCTGCCCAGAGAAGCTGTGGATGCCCCATCACTGGGTGTGTTCAAGTCCAAGTTGGACAGGACTTTGAGCAACCTGCTCTGGTAGGAGGTGTCCCTGCCCATAGCAGGGGGTTTGGATTGAGATGATCTTGAAGGTCCCTTCTAACCCAAACCAGTCTATGATTTTATGAATCTATGATTTTATGATTCTATGATTCCATGATTCCATGATTCCATGATTCCATGATTCCATGATTGATTCCATGATTCAGGGGAGTGTTGGGCTGTGTGGCTGGAAAGGGGGAGGGTGGTTTTGCCAGTGACTTGGTCTTCTCTGAGCCTGGGTCGCACCAAACTCCACAGAAGAGCTGAGGTCGCTCTTGCAGAAGTCTGTCCATTTTGTTCCGTGACTGGTCTTGCTGATGAAACCCCAGGGGTGTGGAGGAGCTGAGCAACCTGAGAAGTGCTGAGCACAAGAATCTGAGCAGAGAGACTCATGAACGAGCCTTCCCGGGGGCGGGAGGAGGGAGGTTTTACTTGGGGACCTCGAGCATGAGATGTAAAGTTTGTTGCAATCCAGAAACCCACCCAAAGCTGCTGGGTTGAGGGCAGGGCAGGAAGAAGTGACCTATCGCACAAAGACACCAGTGGTGAAGAAAGGAGGAGTTCTACAAATTCTACTGCTTTTCTCCCTTCCCAGCAAGCGTGTTTGAATTTTCTCTGTTTTAGCAGGTTGCTTGTTGTATCTGGTGTTAATTAAAGCCTAGCGTTAAATATCGGACATCCCTCCGGCAGGACTGAGAATGTCCTGCTCCAAGCATGTCCCAACCCTGGAAAAATTCGACATCGGGTTGGACGGGGCTCTGAGGAACCCAGTCAAGTTGGGTGTCCCTGCTCATTGCAGGAGGGTTGGACTAGGGTCTAGAGCACAAGTCTAGTGAGGAGAGGCTGAGGGAACTGGGCTTGTTCAGCCTGGAGGAAAAGAGGTTCAGGGGAGACCTTCTGGCTCTCCACAGCTCCCTGACAGGAGGTTGGAGCTGGGGTGGGGGTTGGGCTCTTCTCCCAAGGAACAAGCAACAGGACAAAAGGAACCGGCCTCAAGATGTGCCAGTGAAGGCTTAGATTGGAGCTGAGGAAGAGTTTCTTCCCCTCCAGGGTTGTCCAGGCCTGGCCCAGGCTGCCCAGAGAAGAGGTGCAGTCCCCATGATGCCTGGAGATGTGGTGCTGAGGAGCATGGGTTAGTGGGGACCTGGCAGTTCTGGGTTAACAGTTGGACTTGATGATCTTAAAGCTCTTTTCCAACCTAATCGATTCTGTGATTCTATGACCTTTATCCAGGTCCCTTCCAACTCGAGCCATTCTGTGCTAGTGTGATGTCCATGTTTAAGCTCAGAGATTTCAGGCCTGCCCGTGGCTCAGGAGACAGAGACGGGGATGTGCGCACTGGAGAGTGAAGATGGGCTGTCACTCAGCCCAACCTGAGTCCTGTGTTTGTAGACCCCACTGGAATTGTCTTGAGCACCATGGCCAACAGCGTCATCTCAGGATGGAGCAGAAGTTGGAGGACAATGATCCTGATTATAGGAATTGTTATGATAAAAACCTTCCAAGAGGAAAAGCTACAGCATGGGGAATATCCTCATGGCTGAGCTGAGAAGATGGGAGACATGGCTGGTGTTGGAAAGACTTGACCCAGCATCCAGCTTTGTCCTTCTCTTCCCATCTGACTTCAGACAAACCTCAAGACTTCTGTGGTCCTCTCAAGGCCAGTGGGAACAGAGGTATCTCCACGTCCTTCTGAGAAGGTTTTGTGCATCCAGTGAGTTGCTTGGAAACCACCTGGACTCAGAAGCAGTCTCCTTGGGGAAAGCACCACATGGGTACATCCTACAGGCACCTCTGTCTTAAGTAGTCACCCAGGCTTCTCTGAGGAGAGAAACATGGCAAGTAATTTGCAGAAGGGACCATTCTGCACTTGTCCAGCTCTGGTAGGGCCCACCAGGAATAAGCTGCACTGCAGATTGCACCGCTTGGAGCAGTCAGTGGTGGCACTTTGAGAGTGCCACCAGAGGTGTCTCCAGAGGTGCATCCTTGAATGATAGACAGTTGTGATGCACCAGATGGTGCGTGGATGTGGGCATTGAGTGGCCACGACTGGTGCAACCAAGGAGAACATGCCTGATGGTGACAAGATCTTAGCAGAAGCTTTCTTTGTATCTCCTTCCCTGATCACGTGCTCACAAAACAACACAGATTGAAGAGATCTCTGGAGAGCTCTGGTCTGATCTTCTCTATTAGACCAACTAGACCACGTTGTTCACAGCCTTGACCAGTGAAAGTCCCCGAGGATGGAGATCCAAATGCCTTTCCTGTCTCTGTTGCAATATTTAGCAATCCTCAGGGAGGGAAAGAACATTTTCTAACACTCAATGTGAATTTGCCAGGGTGCACACTGGGACTGTCTCCTCATGTCCTTGGGATGTCCCTTCATCTCCTGAATTAGCTCTGGATGAAGAGATGTCTCTGCCACTGCTCCCACTGCTGGTCTTGACCATTCTTCCCATCTCGATGTTGGTCTGTGGAGCTCTTCTCTTCCAGAGGAGAAGACAAAACAGGGCTTTTAATTTCCCCCGAGATGAGCTCCACTCTGGGTGAAGAGGGCAAGAGAGTTTGCAGAGGAAAGGTGGGTCACAAATGAGTTTTATTGAAAATATCGATGTCAGCAGATCTGGGGCAGGTTTCTTTTTCCCCGTGGCTCATGTTGAAGGGAACTTCCTTTTCTGATTTGACCACTTCTCTCCCCGTCCCTTTGCCCTTTCTCTTTCTTTCCACTCTTCCTCTTTCACTTTCACACCCTCTTCACTGCTGGGTTACGGACACGATGGGAGGTGGGACAGCCCTTGAAGCCTCCTCGAATCCTGCCTGTGCTTCCCTCTGCTGCCTGCGCTGCCGGAGCAGGAGCTCTGAGAAGAGGATGGCTCTATGGGTTCCCAGCTCCCCAGTGGCAAGGGATGTTCCACCTTTTGACTGAGGGGTGAGAAAAGACCGGGAACTGTGTCTATTCCTGAAGTGTTAAGGCTGTGATGGAGACTCCTGGGAAGTGGGAGTGAGTGGTTGGGGTTGTCCTTGTTGAACATCCCCGTGTTGCTTTGGTGAGCATCCATCATGTTGATGGAAGGTGCTGCGTGTGGACTGAGTGCTGGATCAAGGGTGGTTTCTGCCGTGTGGAGCGAACTGTCGAGAGAATCACAGTGCTCTGTAGGCTTCGTGCGCGTGGAGGAGCTGCTTGTTTCTGACATGTCCATCTTGACACCTGGAGAAGAGCAAGCAGCAGCCAAGGTGGCTGGTGCAGGGGATGCCAACAAGAAGAGAGCTCAAAACTCCGGTGGTGCAGCTCTGTCCCAGCACACGACTCTTCCACCAAGCGCCCTGGACCACTTCATCTCTACAGAGTTAGGTCACTAGACCTACCACCCATCTCCATGTCCACCTTGGTCAGTTACTCTGGACAGTACAAGGCACAACATGCACTGTGCAGCACCGACTCTCTGAACACAGAAGACATTTGACAAGTAGAAATTTAAAATTTTTAGGGTTCAAGATTTTCTTTCAGATATTATTTTGGTGCATTTTTGAAGCTTAAAAAAAAAAAAAAATCTCAGGCTTGAGCAGAGGTTTACTCCTGGTGGAATTTTTTTATTTTTTGTTTTTTTCCTTGGTTTTTTTTTTTATAGGAGGTCAGTGGAGGCTGCTGAGTTTACCCTGAAGTATTTGCCAGGGGCTCGTTTTCCTGCTGCAGTTAAGTCAGACAGCTTTGTAAACTCCACGGGAAAACTCAGGTTTGAGAGCCCCAGGACACCCCTGGATGCTCCACGGGGACAGTAGTAGGGACTACAGCAGGGCTGGATCCTTCCCCCCACCTTATCCAGTCCCTCAAAGGTATCTCAGTAGGTCTTGTCCCACCAACACCATGACCTGGTGTATGAAGCACATGGTCTTTTCTGAGCTGCAGGAACACCCCGTAGTCAGCTGAAACGCACCTGATTTCAGGCCCTTTGGGATGAAGACATAGAGGAGAGTGAATAGTTCTGCCTTAGGCCACGAGGACATCCTGACTGCCTTGGTCCTGCTCTCTGCTAACGAGCAGGGTGACGGTCATTCCTCTAATGACCCTCGTGAGGGTGACGGAGATACTCGCAGCAGGCTTTGCCTCGTTAGCTTTTCTTTCTTCTCGTTCCTAAAGCTGTGGCCCAGGGTTAAGCTTCGCCTAAGGAAGCACAGTTCCCTTTTCAGCCTTTTCCCACTATGGTTTAGAGTTCAGCTCCAGGGTCCTCCTTTGTACAGCTGGGTGGTCATCTCAGGCTGCTGCTGAGCCTCCCGCTCCTTCATCTCTTCTGTGGATGGGCCATTCTGGAAACATCCCTGGGTTGCTTCGGTTCGATACAACCTGGATAGTCCACCAGGAACGCTAAGTTGGCTCCTTACAGAGGGCTGGGAGGTGGGACAGGTAATCCACCCACTACCCAACCTCAACTCTACAACCCATCTATCTTCCAGGCTGTGTTTAGAACCTATGGAGGTGGCAAGAAAGGTTTAGGAAAGGGGTAAAGCTCTTTTTAAGGGTAGAAACGGGAGCTGGGAAGCTGAGTGCGTGTGTCTCACAGCACCGAGGGACATCAGAGCACCTTCCAGCCTGTCTCTGCAGTTCCTTTCAATGTCCTCTGCAAATGGGCGCTGGGGTAACACCAGTCCACGCCCTGCCGGCTCGGGACTCTGACAATAGAGGTCAGAGGGTTGAGATCAGTGGTACAGAGTCCAGTTGGAGGCCTGTAGCTCGTGATGTTCCCGTGGGGTCAGTACTGGGTCCAGTCTTGTTCAACATCTTCATCAATGACCTGGGTGAAGGTATAGGGTGGACCCTGAGCCAGTTTGCTGTTGGTACCAAACTGGGAGCAGTAGCTGATCCACCAGAGCTGTGTTGCTGTTCAGCAAGATCTGGACAGGCTGGAAAGCTGGGTGGAGAGAACCTCATGAAGTTCACCAAGGGCAATGTAGAGTCCTACACCTGGGGAAGAACAACCCCCTGCACCAGTACAGGGGATGGGTGACCTGCTGGGAAGCAGCTCCATGGAGTGCTGGGGGACAACAAGTTGCTCATGAGACAGCAACAGACCCTCCTGACCAAGTGTCAAATGGACTCCTGGGGAGCAAGACGAGCGTGACCAGCAGGTTGAGGGAGGTCCTCCTCCCCCTCTACTCTGCCCTAGTGAGAATACCTCCAGAGTCTTGTGTCCAGTTCTGGGCTCCCCGCTTCAAGAGGGACAGAGAACTACTGGAGAGAGTCCAGCAGAGGCTACGAGGATGATGAAGGTACTGGAACATCTCTGTGCCAAGGAAAGGCTGAGAGCTCTGGGGCTGTTTAGTCTGGAGAAAAGACTGAGAGGGGATCCTACCAATTTTTGTAAATATCTAAAGGGTGGATGTCAAGGTGATGGGGCCAGACTCTGCTCAGTGGTATCCAAAGCCAGGACAAGGGGCAACAGGCACCAACTGGAACCCAGGAGGTTCCCTCAGAGCAGGAGGAAAAACTCCTTGGCTGGGAGGGTGCTGGAGCCTGGCCCAAGCTGCCCAGAGAGCTTGGGGAGTCTCCTTCTCCAGAGAGCTTCCAAACCTGCCTGGACACTGCGCTGCTGGGCCCCCTTCTCTGGATGACCCTACTGGAGCAGGGGGGTGGCACCAGATGACCTCCCAGAGGTCCCCCTCAACCCCCGCCATCCTGTGATTCCGTGATTGTGACCCAGCAGCCATGCTGCCTTCTCCATGGGGTGATAAATAAAGCAATGGCCCTTGCCAAGGTCGAGGGGGTAGCAGAGGACGAGTTCGTGTTGCATTGGCCATGGTGGGCTGAAATGTCACGACCCAATTGACGAGCTACCCTGGATGCAAGATTTGAAAATTCCCTTGAAGTAAATTAAGGTGCAATGACACCAAAGTGCTGATCAATTTGTTAATTTCATTGGAAACAAGAGGCGTTCTATGTAGTTTGGAAACTTTTTGTCTCTGATGCTTTAAAGATTCAAAAAAAAAAAGAGAAGTTTGTTAGCAGAACAAAAAGGGGAAAGAGAGAAGAAGAGAGTGAGATGTCACCACCCTTGGTTCCAGTGACGTCTTGCAGGACAGGTCCAGATCTTGAATTCTTGTGTGGTGGGTGCAAATCCAGGGACCTCTTGCAGAACTGGTCCAGTTCTTGGGTTCTTCCGTGGTGACTGCCCATTGACCAATACACCACTGTCCTTTTTATACACCTGGGACGTGGGTGGAGTGACCACAGCCGTGTAATGAAAAAATTAACTCAGCAAAAGGCACCGTCCCACCTTGGCAGAACTTGGCGGGTCATCATATTTTCTCAACACCACTCAAGGTTTGAGACGTGAGTCCTTCAAGGAGCTGTCAGGCTCATGCACAGGTACCTGCTGCCGTTACAGTCACCAGGAGTGGTCAGTAGAGAAAAACCCCACGAGAAGATCCTGGTGACTTTTCCCATCTTGCCGAGAACAGTTGGTGATGCTCAACCCTTGGGACATACTCGATCCCTTTGCTCTCTCTGGATGTTGGAAGCAAGTTTGAGGACTTGCAGGGCAGCCACAGGGTAGAGTTTCCAACTCTTTGCCCTCAAATAAGGTGATTTTCTGCCATCTAGCTACACATCCATGCAATGCAAAGCAAGGAAACACGGTGCACCACGTCTGCCTTTACATGCTCTCCTTCTCCAGTAGGCAGCTGCAAAGAAGTTCTCCAAAAACCATCACCTCCATGTGCTGCAGCATCCAGAAACCCCGACCAAAAAATGGCGTATCCTAAACGGACCACCGAGGAGGAGACAGGTGGTATAATTTTGCTGTGACAGACAATCCTGGTTCCTCCACAGCTTTTGGAACGTGTGTCACGCAGGTCACCACACCTCAGGAAGGGTGTGCTGCAGGTCAAGCACGAAGGGCTGGCAGCTTCTGAAAGCTGCTGCCCCAGGGTGGGTTGTGTGGGCCGATGCTGTCAGATAGTTCCATAAGAAACAGAAATGAGGCAGAAGTATGAACAATGCATCAAAAAGCAGATGATAGAGCTTAGCTCAAGAAGCTTAGATGCCGGAATGTTAGAGGCCACCAGAAATGGCCTGGTTTACATGTTGACCACGTCACCTCTGCCACTTACAGTGCGATTTCAATCAAATCCTTCTCAGATCCAGTGGGAAATGTCGTATAACTTACCTGTCGCTCTTGTGTCGGAATAAGAGTCAAAGGCAAGTTATACAATCACTTCTTGGTCAAATACTTGGTCAAAATGGGCATCTCCCAGCCACAAACCGGCTTCCGTGTCTCTGCTTCATAGAACCCTTTCAAATGGGTCCACGAGGGATGTCAGCAGGGCTTGCAGATTAAGCAAGCTCTGTCATCTGCAAAGAAGACGCAACCCCCGACTCCCACCCCACTTTCACTTGCGCTCAACAAATGCAGCGAGGGTTAAGTTTCAAAATGCAGCTGCTGGGATAGAGATGCTGAAAGTGGAGCATGGTTTAGGGGCTTTCTCTCCTCTGTGTCCTGTCGTACTGGCCCAAAACAATTTGTTTACTTTGGACGTCAGTGATTTCCGTGTTTCCATCATGCATTTGACACCTCGCAGGACTTCACAGCCCAGTCCATCATACACAACCCTACAGAGATGTAATCTCACTGCTTTTTTTTTTGTTTTCTGGCTTCGTGGCTATTGAGTTGTGCTTAGGTGACATCACAAGGAGGTGTGGGACCATCCAGGTTTATGTTTCCAGGCTGAAGGGTATTCGTAAGCTGCGCAAGCAAATCACAGGGGAAGTGGCCATGTCTCTGTGTGGCATTATGCCAAGGGCTGCACCTTAATTACCAGGGGTATGTTGAGGCTGGGCTGGCCACAAAATGAGTGACAGATGCTCTCTATTAAGCCTCCTCCCTTCCCAGAAAGGGAAAAGAAAGGGAATAAGGGAGAGAGACTGATGGTTTGGAAAAGAAACTGAAACAGCTTTAATGAAACAGTACCAATAAAAAGAAAACACAATATCAATAAGAAAATAAGTAATATTTACAGATTTATACAGAACCAATATGGAACTCCACCAATGGTGGGCAAGTCACTGCTGATGGTGTGGGGCAGGCACTGGGGAAATCCCAGACTGGACTCACTAGGAGATGGGATCCAGATTCAGAAACTGAATTCAGGAACTGGATGCAGGAGCTCACAGGCTGAGACCGAGNGGGTGAGGCCTTTTACTTTCTGCAGCCCCAGCGTGATGCACAAGATTCAGCAGTGACCAATCCTTGGTAGCAACTCGAGACAGGGAGAATCATTGCACTGTGAAGATCTGCCCTCAATTTCAGGAAGCGCTGTTGCTTGGAAGAGACTGAACTGAAAAGTAAAAGCACTGAACAGAGAATCAGTTCTGTTCCAGCTCAAACCAGGGCAGGGGGCAACAAACCTTTCTGCAGCCCCTAAGGTGATGCTCAGACCGCACGGAGCTGGAGGTGGGCAGGGAAACCGTTGGGGCTTCGTTTCTTGGCATGGGACTCCCACGGTGACAGCAGTGAATTGAAAAGGTGGGAGAGCTCTTTTGAGGAAAGGCTTTGACATTGCAGCAACAAAGGGCTGAAAATTAATGGTCATTTTCCACCACAAGGCAGTGAGGATTTTATACAAGGACGACGTGGACAGTGTGGGGTCAGGAACTGCACTCTCCAGGTGCCCAGCTCAGCCCTGGGGTGCAGGCTCCTGCCACAGGGTGAAGATGACAATGCTGTGCGCTCAGGCAACCCTTCCCCAGGCCACGTGCACCCCTGGGAGCAGCACGGAGCATCCTTTCAGGACTGATTTCTTGCTGAGACTCTTTATACTTGGTTCATCGCACCTTGCATGGCCACGGGAGCCCATGGCCTGGCAGCCCAGAAGGGGATGTAGCCATTGCCCACCTCACTCACCATCATAAAGAGGGGTGGTTGCTGTGACTCATGAGGTCATCTCAGAAATGTGGATGCCTGCTGTTGTGGGGGCTGCAGGCTGGATTTGAGTGGAGACAGCCCAGGGAGGGCGTTTGAGGAGAGGCCTCGTCGCTAGAGGATGGATGACCTTCCTCCGCGGCCGGGAGCTGAGAAGGGAAAGGAGCTGCAGGGTGCTCAGCTCCCCTCTTTGCTCTCTGACAGGCATGACCATGCCCAGCTCCATCATCTCTGACGATGGCACACCCAGGAGTCCACCCAGCCCAGTGTTCTGGTCTCAGGGCTCGGCGATGCTCTGCTTCCCTTGGACCAGCACCAGGGTCTGGGCAGGCTCCTTGCCCCGTAGACAGGCCTCCCACCTAAGCCTTGGGATGCAAAACCCCACATGTGATCCCCATCACCGCCCCGCCCCGCCCCCGCCCGCTGCTGGCAGGTGACAAGACTATTCACTGAAAATCCAGAGAATGGGGATGTTTAACAGAAACCCCCAGGTTTGTGCTCAACCATCAGAGATCGGTCTATAAATTCCTTAAATTCCATTAAACCAAGGACAAGAATGAACACAACGAGGGGGGTGGGTGCCTGAAACTTGAGCGTATTTGCAGCTCCTTCTCAGCATCTGTGGCACCGTTTCTGGATCACTTTTCCCTTCGTCTTTGTATTAAGTGATACTCCCAGAGCACAGACTGCATTTTACACGCGCGACAGCTTCAGCGACGTGACTTCGGGACAGCCTCCAGCCAGAGCTCGCTACTCGATGTTCGCAACCCCTCGGAACTCCTTATTCTGGGAGGGGAAGGGAGGCTTCTTGCCCTCTGCAAGTGCCCTGGGGCTATCTCTATATAGCAGGGGTTCACCTTTGGGTAGATTCGAGATAAAGCTCAGCTTTTCCCGAGGGTGCAAACCTCTGTACGTGAGCATTGCAAACCCTCCTGCTGCTGGATCCACAGCCCAGAGCTGTCTGGAGACTGGGGAGCTGGGGGTGAAACGGGGCAGACACAGCTGGGAAGGGGGGACCCTCCTACCAGGGATAGTTCAGGTGCTGAGGGGACACTGAAGCCACTTAAAACCAGAGGTCAAAACCCCGGGGACAGCAGGGAGGAGGGGTCAGCGCGGGAGGTGGGCTGATCACCGGGCGAACACGGGGCACTTTGCTGCAGAGGAGGGGACAGAGCAGCTCTCACCACCCACGGCACCCAGCTCAGCTTCCAGCTTGCACCAGAACGGTCACGGTCACCCATCCTAAGGCGCACGTGAGGGACCATGGGGTTTTGGGGTCGTTTCCTCCCGTCCCTGCGCGGCAGCCTGGCTGGCTTCACCAGAGCTGGGCTCCTCATCTACCTGATGTGCTTCTGTGGTGAGTGGCTCTTGCACAGGGGAAGGGCCGTCCGAGGAGACAGACTGGGTTGGTGATCTGCAGCAATGGGGAGGACTGGCCTCGCAGGTGGATGGGGCAAAGCTTCCTTTCACCCATCGGCCTTAAAAATGGAAGAGAAAGTAGCGGATGGGGAAGGAGATCTCGTTAGCTGGGTAATTATCCTGGCCTCTGTGCTGCTGCCCTTGCATGGAGCAGTTGGGAAACGCTTGGAACCTTCTCAACCGGTGACGGTCAAGACCAGGAATCGTTTATTTGTGTTGGCCACCTCTTCAGAGCCGGCCAGTTCATTTATGAAAGGCACAAAGTCCTCTTCCCTCAGCGCAAACAGGAGCATTTTATTCTGCTCTGTGCCCTGCAGACACGAAGGCTTTCTCGGAGGTGACCGCTTCTGCTGAAAAAGGGATGCCCAGGTGCTTTTCTTGTTTTTCTCTGCCTCTCCCTGCCCTGTTTTGCATCCCCTTCTCCAGGAGATGCTGCAGCCTCTACCTAGACCCCAGCCTGGGCATCTGACAGCAGCTTGGTCACTCCAGCACTCACCATCCCGGCGATTGAGTAATTCCTGTTTACCTTTCTTGCTCTAGTTCCAGTCCGTGTAACGCCCTCCTTTAGGACACAGCTCCACTCGGTCGGGGTCCGGGGTCAATTTGCTCTGCAGGGTCCCTATCACATCATGTAAATCACTGATTAAAGCACCAGGTTGCTCGCAGACAGACCTTCCCTTTCCATCAGACAATGGGCAGCTACTCCCTGCTTCAGTTTCCCAGAGTTTTCAGTCCAGTCAGTAGTGTTGTTATTGGTTAGGAATCACGGAACGGTTTAGGTTGGAAGGGACCTTCAAGATCATCGAGTTCCAACCCCCACACCATGGGCAGGACCACCTCCCACTATAGCAGGTTGCTCCAAGCCCTGTCCAACCTGACCTTGAACACACCCAGTGATGGAACATCCACAGATTCCTGGGTCTCACCACCTGTCCAGTGAAGAACTTCTTCATTACATCTAAACCCTCCCTCTTTCAGTTTCAAACTACTTGCCCTCGTCCTATCCCTACACTCCCTGATAAAGTTCCCTCCCCAGCTTTCCTGTAGCCTTCTTGAGATCCTGGAAGGCCCCAAGAAGGTCTCCCTGGAGCGTTCTCCTCTGGGTTGAACAACCCCAACTCCCTCAGCCTGGCCCCACAGAGGAGCTGCTACAGCCCCATGATCATCTTTGTGGCCTCCTTTGAACCCAGTGGTCCCTCTACTCCCACTGGAGGTAGATCTGTGTCTTTCTTACGCTTTCTTATGGGCCACAGAACTGAGCACAATGCTCCAGGTGGGATCTCATACACTCCAGGTGGGATCTCATACACTCCAGGTGGGATCTCACATACTCCAGGTGGGATCTCACAAGCAAAATACTAAGCAAAAAAAGTACCTACAGCTCCTCTAAAGTCTTTCAGAAAGGGGCTTTGCAGAGCATCTCTTCTCCTAGCCTAGGATTTTTCATTTTTTGTTTGTTTGTTTGCCTTTGAGCCAAAAGGAGAAGCACGTCCATGGTTCACATAAGCCACCACCTTTTGCAGAGGCTCCGTGAAGCTCGTCCAAGCAACGCAGACTCTCCCATTGCTGCTCTTCCACACCAAACTTTCTCCGTATCCCTCCTGCAGGCCCAGTTGCTTCCCAGCGGGCTCCCCTCCGCCTGTCAGATGGCCCCCACCGCTGCGCTGGCAGGGTCGAGATCTTCTATGAGAACCACTGGGGAACGGTGTGCGATAACCACTGGGACCTGGAGGACGCTCACGTGGTGTGCCGGCAGCTGGGCTGCGGTGTGGCCCTGTCAGCCCCCAAGGCCGGGCATTTCAGGGCAGGGTCTGGTCCCATCTGGCTGGACAACGTCAACTGCACGGGGTTGGAGGTCGCCCTGTCTTACTGCAGGATGAAGGGCTGGGGAGACAACAACTGCCACCATGGAGAAGATGCTAGCGTGGTGTGCTCAGGTAACGCCCCGTGGAAATTATGGGGTGGGACGATGACACACGGTCAGCAAAGCAATTCCCTTGCAAGAAGAGTTGACCCCCCGGTTTTCCAAACGCTCCCTGTGGCCCCAGCAAGGGATGGTTTTGTGGTTTCTCCCATGCGAGGAGCTTCAGACTGGTGAGGAATTTGGGAAGCAGGCTTGGAAACGTTATCTGTGCTCGCTCCACCTGCCCAGGGTGCTGGACCTGAGGCGTAGGCACCTCTCACCCATCGCACAGCGCAGCGGTGAGCAGGACCCCGCGTGCCCTGCTTTGGCTGCGTGTTTTGGGAACGTGGGTGGGTCTAGAGACCCCTTGTATCTGTGAGGTGCATCCTTAGGCAGGGGAGAGCCAGAAGGAGACACCCAGACTCCTCTTCCCCACCATGGACATGAAAGATGGGATGGCTTCCATGCCCTTGCCTCTGGTGAGCCACAATCAGCTGGAGAACACTCTCTTATGGCCACAAACTGTGAGGCTCTGAAAGCTCCACAAGCTTGGAGCTTTGGGGGCTGGCTGAGGTGTAGGCACTCATGGCAACTGGTAGATGCTGGAGGCATCAGTGCCAGAATTGTCCCAATAGACACGGGCACACAGGCGTGCTGAGCTCCCCTCGGTCGTCACCTCCACCTGCAAAGAAAACCTGCTGCCCCAGGAACACCGGGAAGAAAGGCTTTCTCCCTTCTCCTGTCCCAGCATCCTCAGAATCTCCAGCTCCATCTGGTTTCTGGGATCACGAGGCATCACCCTCTCCCTGGTCCTCAGGTGGCTGCAAGTTGGTAACAATTGAACGCAGCCCAAAACTGTAGTGGAGCGCAGAACGGTCCTGCAGAAATAAGGAGCAAGGAATATTCATGGTGCACCTCTTGTGCCTTTCCCCCCCACCCCGTAGACTCCTCCAGCCACCCCACGTCCATCCACGAAGGTCCTTCAGAGCTCCGCCTGGTAAACGGCTCGAACCGCTGCTCTGGAAGGGTAGAGGTGATGCACGAGCACCAGTGGGGAACCGTGTGCGACGACGACTGGAGCTTCCCCGACGCCAGCGTGGTGTGCCGGCAGCTGGGCTGCGGGGCGGCCGTCTCGGCCTACGGCGCAGCTCACTTTGGCCAGGGGACGGGACGCATTTGGCTGGACAACGTCCAGTGCAGCGGCACCGAAGCCACCCTGTCCGAATGCCCGGCCAGACCTTGGGGGATCAACAACTGCGACCATGGAGAAGACGCCAGCGTCGTGTGCACAGGTAACATCACGCTGGTGAAGCAGGAGGAGAAGTTCAGTCGAGGATGCTCTGCCCTGGGGGCTGGTACTGGTTTCACGGCCACAGCCGAGGGCTGGGCAGCAGACATCTGGGTGGGTGGCCTTGTGCCCCTGGTCCCACCTCCAACAACACGCCACGCTGGCACTCTTTAGCACACAGGTCCATGAAAATGAGGGGCAGGAGGGATAACGGGAAGGGAATGATGCCCTTTGGGCAGCCACACACGAACTGCGCTCACATGGACACCCAGGAGAGAGGGGAAGCACCAGACTGGGTGCTAGAAGCTTCTAGCAAGGTCCTCACCCACCATACTACGGGGACCAGTAGCCCACAGGCTGTGCCAGGATGGGCTGGGGGGGAGGCCCGAGGTATTTTTTGAAGACGGGAAAGTGTGGCCACAGGGGTCTGCAGAAAGTGTCTCCCTTTGAGGGGCTGCTATGGCCACGTGAAGGGTTCGTGGTCGGCCACTGGTGAGGACTTGAGAAGGGATTGGACCTGTCCATGGTTTGCTTGTGCTCACGTTGAGTGTGCGCAGGCTCTGAGGTTGCATGGCTGGTTTTGCCCCCATCTGAGGTGTTTAACCCCAAACTTCAGATATTTCTCAATGGCTCTTTGTGGACGTGGGAACCTCCCTGTGCAAAACCCGTCAGAGCATCCTCTGCCATGGGTCTCATTTCTGGGGACTGGAGCAGCTCTCTTATGAGAAAAAGCTGAGACATCCGGGACTATTTAGTCCAGAGAAGCCTGAGAGGGAATCTTATCAATGTTCACAGATGTCTGAAGGGTGAGGGTCAAGTAGAAGGGGCCAGTCTCTTGTCAGTGGCGCCCTGGGATAGGATGAGGGGTAAATGGGCACAAACTGGAACACTGGAAGTTCCACCTCAACATGAGGAAAAACTTTGCTGTGAGGGTGATGGAGCCTGGCCCGGGCTGCCCAGAGAGGCGGTGGAGTCTTCTTCTCTGGAGACTTTCCAACCCCCCTGGATCTGTTCCTGTGTGGCCTGCCCTGGATGATCCTGCTCTGGCAGCGGGAGTTGGACTTGGTGATCTCCAGCGGTCCCTTCCAACCCCTACCAGTCTATGATTCCATGTTTCATCATGGTGACAAGAAGCAGGACCTCAGAGTAGACCTGGTCTGATGCTCCCCTCTGTGTCTTGTGTCAGGAGCCAGCACAGCCCCCCACACGCCGGCCCCCGACACACCAGCGCGTCTGCGCCTGGAGAACGGACCCGGCCGCTGCGCGGGGCGCGTGGAGGTGTTCCACCACCATCAGTGGGGCACCGTGTGTGACAACGGCTGGGGCCTGGCCGAGGCGGCGGTGGTCTGCCGGCAGTTGGGCTGCGGG
>VWZK01001323.1:168936-197061 GCA_013396935.1 Baryphthengus martii | reverse complement strand
CCCAGGGCTGGGAGCGGGTCCAGGCGGAGTCGAGACCACGGAGAGCTCGGCCCAGGGCTGGGAGTGGGTCCAGGCGGAGCCAAGATCACGGGGAGCCGGGCCCAGGGCTGGGAGCGGGTCCAGGCGGAGCCGAGACCCCGGAGAGCGGCGGCATGTGTGAAGGGTTCCGGGGAGCGGGGGGCTTTCGCGGGACGCCGGTAGATGTCACTGTGAAGAGAGGGAAAGAGGCAGGGTTGTGGTAAGAAGGAAAAAGGGTCACATCCCGTCCCGATCAGAGGGATATCTTCCTTTTTTTTTTCTGTCAGAATTATTTCCTCGATTTGAAACTTTACATGAGCGAAGAAGAGTAAGAAAAGAGTGTTAGAGCAGTAGTGGAGCAGCAGATTTGTAGTTCAGTCTCCTGATTACTCCAGAAGTTTTACCACAAGCTTTCAGAAGCTCCTTTGCAGTTTAGGAGACTGGTAGTTGCGTTTTCTTAAGCTCTTTTTTTTTTTTTTTTTTTTTTTTCCTAAAGATACTGAGCAAACCACTTGGTTTGACTGAGATTGGTACTCTTGTGGCAATGGGACAGCTTTGAAATTTTTAACCAACATGTGAACTAGCTAGGTGGTGTTGTGTTGGGTCGTAGGCTGGACTTGATGATCTCGGAGGTCTATTCCAGCCTCAACAATTCTGTGATTCTGTGAACAGCAGCATAGATCCATTAAACCCCCTAGGACTTTCCAAACAGCAGTGTTTGGGGCCTGAGTTAGATTTTTCCAAAGTTGTCTTCCAAGCATATCATTCACTGGTCTGACCTGCTAGGTGCAAACTTCTTTTGAATCAAGATTTCTGCTTTTGCCGAGAGGTGTTCCCTGATGCAGCAGAGCTGGTGCAAGTTGCACAGCAGGGCACTGTTGTAGCAATACTTCAAAAGGAGCGTATCTCAGGGTACACTTGAAGCCATGTCCCACAGGCAAAAATACATTAACAAGTACCCACAATGAATCGGTGCACATGCTCAAATTACAGTTTTGTTTCCAGCTATTACACATAACTGGCCATACCAACCGAAGCAGTCAATAACAGTAATGCATTACAGCCAGAGAACAGGGAGTAGCTGGAGTGCAGTGCCCTTACTAAACAAATGTTTATACATATGAGTGTCTTTATGACATGCATCTGTAGGTTACTTAGTGTGAAAGCTGATCTATGTGAGTTAGGGTCACACGTATTTCAAATACAGTTTCTAACCCAGGCTTCAGTGCCAGCCTAGCGAAGTTAGTGCTTTTTTCCAGCAAGAAATTCCAGTATTATAAGGCACTTGTAATCCCAGAGAACACGGAAGTATGGGGTGCTCCTTATTCTGAAATGAAACGTCAGACTGCGACAAGTGCCAGAAGAGAAATAGGCCCAGATTGTATCTTGAGGATGAAATAGCTGATGCTTTCAGATGAGCTAGGCTCTAGATCATGTGTCCTTAAAAGTACTGATCACAGAATCACAGAATGGTAGAGATTGGAAGGGACCTCTGGAGATCATCTAATCCAACCCCACTGCCAAAGCAAGGTCACCTAGAACAAGTTACACAGGATTGCCTCCAGGTGGCTTTTGAAAGCCTCCAGAGAAAGAGACTTCACAACCTCTCTGGGCAGCCTGTTCCAGTGCTCTGTCATCCTCACAGTAAAGTTTTTTTTCCTTATGTTTAGGTGGAACTTCCTGTGTTCTAGTTTGTGCCCGTTGTCCTGATGCTTCTCCTTAGCACAAACTGGAAATGCAGAAATGTGTGAACATTTGCTGTCCTAGAGAGCAGTTAAACTAAGCCATCAGAGAGCTTGTTCTCTCAATGGACAGGCAATGTGGCTGTGAGCATGATGCTGCTCATCCTCAGAATGTGATGATGTTGAAATGCCTGTCTGACAGCAGTACCCTGGCAAAAGAAGTCAAATGTCTGTTTTGGAAAATCCCCACAACTAAGTGCAATTAGAGATCACCACACCAAGCAACAAAAGTGAGTCAGCTGTTTCAGTATTCTCCCTTTTGCTGTGGTCTATCCAGGGTGATTCAGAGGAGAATGCACCTAAAGCCACAAAACAAGCATGAAATAGCCTCTCTTTTAAGGAGACTTTTGGGAGATGTGTGATCAGTGTCAATACCAGTCAAAGAAAAAAGAGCATACTACTATGAAATACCAACACTAAAAGTTGTTATGATTCTAACTGTCCTCTCTGAACATTTTTGCCTTAATTAAAAAAAAAAGTACGATTCTACTCTTTATTCTTAAAGTTCATAATAATAATCTTCCGGGTAAGAACACAAACACATGCTTATAATATAGCATTAGAAAAAGACAACAAAAAGAATATGCTCAAGCATGAATCAAAATCAGCATTGGTTAAAGTCACTTGTGTTTATTGGTGCTGTTTTATGTATGGACACTGGGGAGCCATCTGGCTATCTGCATTTCTTTTTCACGTGCTAGCTACATCAGAGATAAAAAGGTAAAATGGAACATTGAGGAAAATTGTGGGGCTTTCCGACACTCCCTCAAGGACTTCAGGTTTATAAAATAGCAAATGAACTACAAAGAGACAAATGCAAAACTTTAATCTATGAGATACTATCACACTCATATATCTGTTAGGCAAAGCAAGAGCATGCTAATTTTAAAAAACAAAAAGCAAATTGGAACAAGAATAAGCATGCCATATTGATTTATTTGTATTTAATATGTGCATATGTGCAGGTCAGAGCGTGATAATTAACTTTAAAAAGCAGTTTGAACTTCACAGCTGGGCTGAGTGAAATGGTTAAAGTTTTACTTTAGATGTTTTGTAATAGCCTGTATTAGCTTCAAGCAAAACTCATGGAATGGAAATTACTTCTCCAAACTATGAGATGGGGTTTCAGTATTTACTGGCATGAATCAGGCCTGTGAGTGAAATGAAAAGTATGCAAGACACTTGTTTTCCAGGCTGCGTATGTTACAGGCTAACACGGGGATGAGGATAAAGAAGTTGGACTCTGCTTTGCAGCTGGTTTTTAATCTTTCTTCTATTACAGAAAGCACACAAGGTGTTGTAGAATTTGCTTCTAGTTCTGATTTGGTGCATATGAGATTTATAACTGTGTGTGGTTATTCCACACATATCAGAACAGCATCAGGCCCTTGCTCTAAGCTTTGGATTCAGAGCAGTTCTGACTCTTGCAATGTGATACGAGCAGGCAAACCCTCATGGCCAAAACAAACAGAAGCTGATTCTGTTGTATCTGTGCATGGTATCTGCTTATTACCCAAACAAATCATTCTAATGGACCCAGGCCTAGCTTTAGACCTAAACACTAACTGAAGCCAGGAAGGAGAAATGCAAGAGTGGATTTGGGCGTTTGCTTAACATTTTGGTTTGGGGTTTGGCCATTTTGTTTTGTTTCTCCTCACTTAGATTTTAGTCTCCTGAAAAAGTGAATAGATTATGGGAAGGAGAATGACCAGAAGGAAAGCAGCTTTAAAAGCGGGAAGACAGGGAAAAGAAACCAAGATAGATGAAGATGGCAGAGGAGTAAGACAGGAACCTCCTGAGACACATTTGGATGGATAAAGACAGCACAGTGGAAAAGAATCAAATAATTTGACTGGATTGGCAATGGCTAGCCATTAACGAGATGAACAGATTCAATAATCAGTTACTGCTTTGAACACAAGGACAGACTTACAATTTGGACAAGATCAAATACTGGCAATTATAAAGAAAAATGTAGTCACTATCAAACGTAATCTATTCCTTTCTTAAAAAAAAAAAAAACACAAAGGAAATGTGTATACAGTAAGTGCCTGGATTCCAAATAATGAAAGAAAATGTTATTAACTTCTATTTTCTCTGTCCTCATTTATGAGCATCAAATAACCCTATAGAAATGCAAGGTTATTAGGTAATGCAATTAGTTCATCTTTCTTTATTTTCTTTCTTACAGTTACAAGAATTGAAGAAAGTATGAAATGTATTAGCAGTTTAATGTGAGAAAGCTATTAAGTGTTCATTTTGAAGATATGCTAATATGAATAGCAATTTATATTCTTTGTCACAAAAAATAGTCCAAAGATTCAAAAGACAGTCAAGATAAAGCTACTGGTGATACCGCTGTGTAATCAGAGATGGTGTAAGGTGCTTGATAAGAGTGTGCCTTAACTGGTCAACGGGCTTACTCATGTGGGTCAAATAAGGACTGCTCATGAAGAGTGAGGCTTCATCACCAAGGTCAAAGCCTTATAAAACTGCTGGCATATAACTAACAATGAGTTGTCAAACTGAATTAATCAGTTTGTTTTTCACTGCTTAAGGGTCTGTAAAAGTCCATTTGCAGGAGACAATTTGTCTTCTCTCATCTTAAGAAGAATTAGGTGCTTAGGAACAGGATCAGTGGAACCATATTAATGAAGCACTATTACCTATATGGGAACAGAGGAAAATATTAAGCTCTTATTTTGTTAAAGCTGTTTGTCTTCAGTCAAATAGACCCATCTCTGAATGGCTTCCCTGGAAGTCAGTGAGCTAACACTTCATAGTGACCTCTGTCATTGAATAGACTGTGATTTCTGTAAGTTCATTATCAAGTAAGTGCTTCTGTGTCTGTATAAATGATTTAAGCTGTTTCCTAGTATGCTACGAGGCCTACATGCTTCCTCTTTTCAGTGAGGAAACCACATTATTGCTGTTGCTAGGAGAAGTACAATGTTTTGGTCAGATTTTCCACCTTTTTAGCCACCATGACTAAATGAAGTTAGCAATATAATCGGAGTCACTGGGCTTACACAAAGATAGGTTTGAGTTTTTGAGAAGTAAAACAAGTCATCATTATTTTGCAAGTTGATTAGTAAGAATATGTATTAGGAAGACTTGAATGAGAAGGAATGGGCTGTGGACACACCAAGGATATCTTCAGGCCAAGCAAGCTATAAATACAAGAAAGCACAAGTGCACTGAAGATGCAACAATGTGTAGTGTGTGTATTGGAGAGTCGTATGGTGCAAGGAGCTCTGCAAACATACGGGGAAGTAAAGCAGGAGTGGTTATGGAGAAGCTTTTTATTCAAACAAACAAATTGAGTTAGGGTGGGAGGAGAGGTGAGAAGATTACTGTAGGATAGAGAGGGGCAGTGGCATAACCTTGGGCATCATGGCTGTTCTAGCACAACATGCCACTCCAGCCTGGTACTTGATCCACTGCTACATGTTACAGGGCTCACATCATTCAACGGAGTCCTGTTGGAATGAGATTTTGGAAAGGTAACTTTTTGCTAATGATTCATCTTTTTCTTTGTTTATAGAGCATTATGTGAATCACTGGTTTGGGAAAAAAAAAAAAAGGCTTATGATTTTTTCCCATTCATCTTAGATTTGAAACATACTGGTAGATTCTTGGTTATAAAAACCCACCCACTCCTAGTCTGGTCCCACATAATACAGCAGTGCAGTTCTATTTACCACCGTCCTTCATCTCCAAATGAAGAGTAATGACTGCATACCTTGCAGTATTCGATTTGCTTTGTTCTCTCTAAATACAGACTAAGCTTTACTGATTGTATTTGTCAGCTAATTGATCACTGCATATTGTTTGCATTCTGCAAGCTGTTGCTTTAGAGGAGGAGCAGAAGGACCGTTGTGTATATGCCATGTCCTTTCCTACAGATGATCTGTTGGCCACTGTCCCTATTACTTTCCCTAGGAGGTTTTTCCTCTGGACAATAAACAAAAATTAAAGAACTTGTGTCTCCAGATGAAAGAAAAACAAAACTAATGAAAAAGGTTATAATTTAAACAATGCAGGCCAAGCAGAGCATTGACTGAAACAATCTGAGTAATTCCCACTGTCCCCTGGAGATGTCAAGAATCTGTGCCTATGGACCAGAGGATGCTGAGGAATGGAACAGGCTCCAGAGATATCTCCTCTTCTACTTCTCGAGCCTGATCCTTTGATCCTTTTGTAGTACATCCCAGCTATCACCGGAGCTGGGATTTTAAACTGGGGCTCCCAAGTGACTCACTGTGCCTATTCTTACCTTTGCTTTAGGAAACTGAAGTAGCAGTGGCAATTCTAATGTAAATCCAAAGTACCCTGTAATTTCCCCAAGGTGGAAAACATTGAGATGCTATAGAATTCAAATCCTAATTCTTAACCATAGTATTATCTTAGTATTGAGGAAGATATTCGTTCTTCCAGCAAAGCATTTTTTTCTGTTACTTAAAGAGGCTGTCCTATTGTTTGCTGTGAACCGAGGTTTGTCTCTGGAATCAGCATGGAACAGACGGAATTGTACTGATGTTTTAGCTGTAATACTGATCATTTTAGTTCTTTCTTGTATGGATACCACTGCATTCTTATAAGGTCCCAAAGATGATAAAATGGAAGCTCTGGTCTTTAATGTGTTCTGTGCTGTATTCTTGATTGTGTGAACTCTTTCTTTTTCACAGGTATTCATACAGCACTTCCGAATGCTCACGATTCATGGGGACAGGAGCTCTGGTTTCCTTTTTTCCACTGTCGGTGCAACAGATATTTTGAAAAGCTATTAAAAATTCTCTTTTGCAATATATTAAGTTATCATATTTCAGTATCAAAACCCTTCTTGAAAGACACTCCATTTTATTTATTAGAATGTGTTGCATAAAAGGCATGAGCAAATACTTGGCCCAGACAGTGAAAGCCTGTGAAGTCAATGTATGTTCAGTGGGGTTTTAGAGTGTCTTCTGACTTTTTTTGGTACGTTTTTTGTGCCTCAGGACAATCAGAATTTGAGTTAATTTAAAATAGCATTAAGTCGTCAGGTTAAAACCATATTTTATTAGTTAAAAAAAAAAAGATTGAGAAGCAGTTGTAGAATCTGATCTACCTATGTGTTGGCCATTATGGATTAAAATATGCTTTGTGCCTATTATTTTATTAATTCCCCACTCAAAGTTACCACAGGCTTGATGGAAATACCTAATGCATGAGAAATACAGTATCACATAATGTAACATTGTGAATTAAGTCTCAGAATTTTATGTTATACTGAAAAAAATTTGTTGCTTGAACTTGGTTCTTGGCTTCTTATTGAAAGATCTACAATTTAAAGTGAGTCTACATTTCATTTTTTTTCTCAAACAACATAATCATTCCACTAAATATTTATCTTTTTTTTATATGTCTCTCCAGAACATGTGTTAATTGAATCTTTATTTGAATCTATTAACAATAGTTTTAAACCAAGAAGGCAAAAAAAATCCACAGTTTGAATGGCAGTTAGAACACAGTATCTTCTTCACAATTACACCTTTATAACTTAAAATCTATTTATTCATTGTCAGTTATTCAAAGTCAATTAGGAGGAAGAAAAGGCAAAAGAAAAACAGAATAGATACAATATGTTTCTAAAGAACTTTATTATTTGCTATTTTTCTACTACTCACGTTTGAAACACTTGTACTGCTTCATAGAAACTTATCTTATGTACTTCCAAATAAGTATTATGACTGTAATATCATGCAGAGCATATCTTTCTTTTTCATTATTTTTTTCCTGCCAGGATAAGTGTTTTTTTTTTCTAAACATAAATTCATAATGGAAATTATCTTTAATCAGATAAATTTTGGGGAATCTCTAAATTTTGCTGTAAGAGGGCATTATTCATGCACTTAGAATAGAAAATGCATCTCAACATAAGCACATACATTTTAAGAAATAGCAATTATCTACACTCATGCACCAAAGGTGTAAAAACAATATGAACACTTCTGTAATTGGGAATACCTTACATGAGTTACTGGGACAGGCATAGTTCACTATGTTGGGTTTACTTACTGCATATTCTGAAAACACAAGGGAAGACCAAATAAGAGGCAAAGTACTACTTTTGCAGTTTAGATGAAGACAAAGCCAAAAGTTGGTGGTTTGTCCTATGGACACAATTCAGAAAGTATGCCTAGGCATTTAACACTTGTTTATCCTTTCCATGCACATGAGAGTTAAAGATAAATTCAAGAGCTTCCCTTGAAACAAGCAGCAAGACATCAAAAATGAGACCCTTGAAGCTTTATTATGAAAAAAGGACTGAAGAAAAAATTAGACCATATATGAGACAAAGAACATGAATTCTTAAGTTCCTGTTGTGAATAAAAAGGAATAAAAATTAGAGAAACAAAAGGTGGGGAGCTTAAACCTGAGCCTCTAACATTTTTTATGAGTGATGCATGTTGTGAGAATGAGAGGAATACAAAGATTTGCCATGTCAAAACACGGACCTGAGAAACCTTTGAGATAGAAAAGAGTTGTCTCCTCTCTCCCCACCAAAAAATTCAGACTAGAAGTTAGATCCTCAAACATTCTGTAATGACTTCTGCTAATGTCGGTGAATATTGGATTGTTTCCCAGAAAGACAGAAAATCTTCATTCTGGAACAAGAAAAGATATTTTTGTTAACACAAAAAAATATGTACTATGTGGGGCCCCGAAGGATTGTTACCACATAAGCTGCAGTTCTACTCTTCGTGAACAGAGACTCACATATTGGGTGTCTTGGGCACCATCTTATCCTATATGCCTGTTCTATCAATTATTGCAAAGGTCTCTAGACAAGTATTTGGTTGTATCATCCTTGTCAACTCCAACAAGCAATGAGTCTCTCAGAACATCATTTTCTGACTATTATTTAGCGTATATCAAGGATGTATTTCATTGTCCTGTTTCCTGGAATTATGACATCTATCACATGATCTCTACCTCTAAACCATTTTCACTAACAACTATGGAGAAAAACAATTTGACAAGCAGCATACAAATTGCTTTCAGATATGTTTTGGATATTCTCCAGCTTGTCAGAATTTTTTTTTTCATTGGCATATAACAGAAAAGCTCAGAGATCCAGCAATAATGTTATTTGCAGAAATTTGTAGTTGAAACGAAGAGGTGAATTTGGTCATTTTGTCATCTGGGTAGTTCTATTAAGATTTATTAATTAATATTAAAAGAATTCTGCAGGGGAGAGATTTATAGTCTTGAATTTCAAGCCACTTCATCATTGCATTGACATTACACGAAATGTTGAACAGCTAGTGCTGCAGTTGGCACAAAAAATATTCTGGTGAAGTGTTGTGGTTTAAGAGTTAACAAAGCGGGGGTGGGGGGGACAGGGACGGACTCGAACACCTGGTAGCTGTAGGACCTTGAGGGGTCAGAGGGCAACTGGTATTCCCTCCCCTTCCCTGCCACACTCTATAAAAGGACAGGAAGGTCGAGTTTTCACTCTGGTTTCTCTCTCCCTCAGACTGTGGTGGTGCTGGGACTGCAACCTAGCTCTGCCAGGCCTGGCTCCACGTGCTCTGCACAATCCATCACCATCCCAGGACTGTTTTTGTATATTTTTGTATATTCCCCTTCTCTTAATATTTCCTTCTCCCTGTTTATCTGTTACCTATTAAATTTTGTTCATAGTCTTAACTTCCAGTTTGGTGCGAGGCGCTTCCCTCCTCTTTTCCCTTTGTATCCTCCCTTGGGAGGGAAGGGGGAGGGAGAGAGAGGGCCGATAGGAATCCTGCTCTGTGGGGGCTTGCCCTGAGCCTTAAACAGAGGCATGAAGCCAGCAAATCCACTGAGTTATGAACTGACAAATAATTCGTGTTAACACCTGCAGAACTCTATAAGAACTGGCTATATTTCCTAAGGCAGTGACACCTCAGTATCTGTACTGGAATCCCTGTCATTAAAAATCGAAATTATATCAATCACATTCTACCTCTGTAACCTCAGATTTTTCACCTTCTTTCTGCTTTAAAAAAAAATGCCAGGATTTTTGTTAAATTCATCAGGTAACGTATTTGAAATGATGGACTACATGCTGGCTAAAATCCAACATACAAACTGGCATCTCTATAGGGAACAGGTTGAAATAAGACAGCTCCATGATTGGGGGCTTAGGGGTGCTCTACGTTTGCTCTACTTGTGGAATGACTTGTGGAGCAGCTTTTATGGATTCACATATATGCCTGAACAAAATCGTAAGATTTTTAATTGTCAAACGACCAGCTACTGCTTCTCCAAAATTCTTCCGGTTTTTCTTTGTCTTTCTTTTCTTTTTCTATCTTTGTTGTTATTTCTGTGATTATAATTAGTACCTACATACTTGGAGATCTGAAGCAATAGATAGAAAATGGAAGCTTGTAGTTCCATGTAAATAATTGGAAAATTACAGTGACTAGCAGAGAATTATAGTAATGACTGTTTGCCCTTTTAGGTGCAGCAAATTCTATGGCTCCTAGGAAGGCAGGCACTTCTAAGACTCAACTGGAGATGGCTGTGCAATAGTGTCTCTATGTATTTGGTAGCAAGGAGCCTTCTGCCAAGCAATTTTCTCCGCTACGTTATAAGCAGGTTTAGGTTATTATTTAATAATAATAGTTATAAGAAGATAGTGTACCTCTTCTGTTGGTTTTGTTCTCTCTTTAGCACAAACAGTATGCATCCTGAGAACACACATTAGGCATAGGCTTCAACGTTTTTCAGTATTTTCCCAGTACCTTTAAAGACACGACTACTTCATAAAATGTTATTTTAGGCAGTTCATTGCAACTGCTTTGAAAACAAGATGGGTGGTCATGTATGAAAGAGCTATTACCACTCACTGGCTTCTACAGGCCAGCAGATACAATTTCCCTCAGTCTCTTTTGTAGCATCATTCTGAAGGAAAACTACAGCCTTCTATGTACTTCAGACTTGTACTCAGATGTCCCATTCTCCTATTTCTACCTCAATTTCAGGACAAAAGCTTTATTCAGGTTTGGACTGGCAAAAATCAAATGAGATTATAAAGAAGTATTTTCTATTCACTGCCCTAGGTTTTGGATTAAAAGCAAGCAAAGAAACAAACAAACAAATTTTCCCCTTCCCCCAGCTAAAACCTGATACAAATGCAAAACTCTTAAGTCTTTTCTGTGATGTTGATGATTAATTCCCAAGTGTCACAATTTTACTTTCATTTCTATGTGCCTTGATTTACCTCTCACAAAAAAAGGAGATAAAGAGATTTCTTTTCCCCAATCTTTCTATCTTCTCTATTTTCAGAAAGGATCTGTTTCTTGATGTGTTCTTCACCTAATGCTATATTGCCTTTAGGTAGATTCTTAAAGCTGAGTCAAAGCAAACACTGAAGAGCTTTTAAGAAGCCTTCAGCAAAATCCAGAACATACCAATTGTTTTTGAAGCTGAACAAATCGGCTTTGTCAGAGATAGTGTCACACATTTGCTGTATTTGTATGAGACATCCTTTCAAATCAAGAGAAAGCACGAAGTTAGCAACCTAGCTAATATGAAAGGAATTGCTGTAGAAAACTGAACATTTACCAAGAGTATTTTCTATCCTCTTTCAACCTGTCTGTGAACATTTAAAGAACAATTCTGATGTGCACAAAAAAATTAAAATCTTTTAAAGTGCAAATGAATATTTGTGAGCCACCTCAAACAGCCTCAGGACTTACTCCTGCTTATCTTCACCTTTGAGTAATAACTGGTTAAAATATTTTGAATAATGAGGGCATTATCAAAAATCAAGTCTATTCACAAAAGTTGCATGAAAAGAAAATGGGGCTCAACTTGTTGAATACATTTTAGTGTGGTTTGTCAGACTCTATTTACATCTTAGTGAAGGTGTTGATTTCCTAGTTGATTTTAAAATACACTTTCACTTTGTAAATATTAAAAGATGCTAATTTTCTTTTCCTGTCATAGAAACTTATTTTTGACAATAACATCTTTAAAGCATCTTTGTTAATGAAGTATTTTGGCCCTCACTGCCGACTGCTTCATACCTTGTTTTGTGGTTTACGCAGGTGCAGGATGATGCAAATTGCAATCCAAAGAGAATGTTTTAATTTTCAATTTTAATTTTATGTTCCCTTTGCACAATTGCAAGAAGTGAAAAATACATGATTTCAATATATGGGGTTAGTAATTTCTTATAGAAATGTCCTGGGTTGGAAGGGATCTCCATTTTGTCCAGTCCCCTGCAGTAAGCAGGGAACTGTGAGAACAAATCCAGACACCAATGGGCAACTTATTTCTTGCTGACCAAAGTTAATCTAAACAAAGAGGAATCAACGCCTACCTTTTGTTACCACAAACAATCAGTTCTGAAGCTTCTACCACTTTGATCACTCAGCTTCTTCATCAACCATCATATATGATACAGGAACAGAGAATTTGTACACAGATAAGCTGCTTTCAGTGAGCGGATGGCCATCATTTTGTTATCACCTAGATTGGTTTTGGAGGTTGTATTATCTTAGCTGATATTAATGAAAAATAAACTGCAAATGATAGCATTGAAGGGAATTCAGAGTAAAAGGTTCACTTTCTGTAACACTAGAGGTTATGTTTGCTCACAAATATAACGTCTAATTATCATCATAAGCTCTAGAGAAGTTAGAAGCATGTTTTACTAGAATTTACAGATCTAAAAAAGCATATCAAAATAAAATGAGCAATTAAGCCTTCATTATTTATTCTTCAGTATCAAAAGAAATTCAAAATCCTATGGTATTTAAAATACACAGAGAATCCCAGACACCTTCCAAGATATTAGAGCTTGTGAACTAGTTCTGGAAAAATGTATTCTGTAGTGAATAGCTGAAAGTGTTATCTCATTCTTCATGTCTGCCTAAATTGTAGATTTTATCAGAGCGTATCAGAAGAATTAGTCTATCATGTGTTAGAGAGAGGAGGCTTAAATGAAAAAATTATACTGTATGTTGTAACATCATATCCTATTAAAATATATAATATACAATATAATTCAAGCTGTAAAGGAGCACATGAGTTTTGTTTTAAATTATATTCATATTAGTGCAGTGTTACTCACCTGCAGTCACTGGAGCTGTAACTTGTTGACACTTTTATCACCTGAAAAATGAATTGAACTAATCCACAGAATCACAGAATGATTTAGGTTTGCAGGGATTTAATCTTATTCAATCTGCTCTCAAAGCAGGACTAACTCCAGAATTAAATCCAACCTCAGAGTGAGATCATGTTGCTCCTTATACTGTCAGGTCTTGAAAACCTCCAAGGACTGATGTTCTGCCACCTCCCAGCAGCCTGCTCCTGCCCATAGGCACTCTCATATTGATGAATTTTTTCGCCTGTCTAATTGGAGTTTTCTTATGTTGGTTTTAGCCTGTCTTTTCTTTGATCACCCCCTGCCCTTTCAGTGTACTCCTGCAAGGACTATCTGCCTCTGTCTTTGTGATTCTTTTTTGATGCAGTCAGGACTGCTATTTGATTCCTCTTTGTCTGTCCTGTTTTCTAGTTCTGTTTTCCCTCGCTTGCCTTTAAGCCAGGAGTTGGATGTCAAACTTCAGTTGTTTCTGCGCATGGGCTGGTGGCCATGAGGTAAAGTGAAAGACAGGGTGTGGGGCAGGAAAAAAACCAAGGTTTTCTCTTCCATATACAAACAGCAAGAAAGGATTTCTTCATCTATGACTAAGTGGACCTGGAGTAGGAGAGAAAGAGCCAATACAGTTGCCCAATCTATGCACAAAAGGACAGCTGCAGCACAGAGTTAAACTTTCTGAGATTAATTTTTAGATGGAAAATTCAAGAATCGATGTTGGTTTCGAGAACTGTTTCCACCAGACGAAACTGCCTCAGCACATCCTTGATCTGAGCAATGATATATATTTGAATTTAAAATTAAGGGCTGTAATTTACAGCAAAAGAGTATGTATGAGTAGTCTATGAATGAATACCTCACTGGCAATCTGACCAAATTTGTGTAAGGGAAGTGAACTGATGAATATATACCATATGTTTAGATTGTGTAAGTGGAGGCAATCCTCAGTGACTTCAGAGAAGCTATCCTTGTTTACACCATCTAGGAGCTCGACTCGTGCATATAATTTGCAGCTAAATAAATGCAGATGTTAGCATTATACAAAGCCTACAGAGTTTCAGGTTACTTTTGTTAAACAAGGCATCTAGCCCGCAAGTTTGGATTTGGCAGCATTGCATTGCACTGCTGTCTGACAAGAGACATAGGTTTGGAAATGAACGTGGCATTTTTGAGCCTTTGGGAAAAACAAACGTTCATATGTCCAAACTGTATAAGAAGTCTTCCAAGGCACAGAAAATAAGGAAGTGAGAATATATGGACCTTGAAGCAATGAAATATGACAGGATAATGTGTGTACCTGAAACTTTGCATTGTGCACGCCCGTCTTTTTGCCAATACCCGTGACTAACTGCATCACCGACGGCACTGACATCTTAAGGATGCTTTAGTTTACCAAAGGCAAATTGAGTTTCCTTCAAGTTTGTGTTCAGTGTATTTACATCCATTGTAGAAAAGACTGTGCTTCCTTCAGATACTGACATTATCTTATGACAGATGCTGTGATAAAGTCTTGATTGGTGATGAATAATTCTAGCAATCTCCCCGAAGTCAATGGGACGGCTCACATAATTTAAGTGCTGCCAAGCAAGGAAGTTTGTAAGGACCAAACTTTTAGTTATTTAACAGCACTGGCAAGATTTTAAAGCTCGTCAGGGCATGTTAATAATGCATGAGAGAAATAGATGTCACGATGATATATTTTATTTCATTATGAGAATATACAGTGTGTTAAACTTGGCTGACTTTTTCAGCAGTGTTTGTAAACAAATCTTCTGGGATAAACAGAAAATGAATGATACTACTGACAACAATCTAAGCAGGCGAATGTCTTTTGGTACAAACTAACATGTACAAAATTTGCTGTTAATACATCTATACTGTAGCACCCGCAAATGGTTTCCTATTTCCATACAAAGGAAAGTTGGGTATTTGGCATAAAAGCAGAGACTGTGTGTCTGATTGTGTGCCAGCTTAATTGACTGATGGATTAGGATCCCAAGGCTCATTAGAACTTTGGGAGAAAGTAGGTGAAGATGCAACCTGTATCTTCACTATCACTTATATGCTCATCAGTATATTATCATTGCTCGAAGACTTTATGACTCATTCTCTGCTGTTTGTTTGTCGTTTCTCATGTTTATTTATCAGGAATATTTGTATGTGCAATTAACTTAATCATAAAGCTTATAAAGAATCAAACTTCAATTTTGTTTCAATATATTGTGAGATTAAAATTGTAGTCCTGGCTTTATGAATCTGCAAAGAATGATTAAATGAAAGTCAGTTTAGAGAAATCCTAAGGCCCATGTCCTGCAGAAGGTTAGAGTACCTTGGCAGAGTGAATCCTTTTGCCCTATAAACATACTGATCTAAAAGTTTACTGTGGAGAAAATAATTATTCCACAGTGCAAGAGACCTTGCCACTGACAATTTTACATGACTGGGGAAAAAAATAATCCTTCTTATTCAGTCAACAGATTTTTCTACAGTATCATGTGCTTCTCTTCCCATTTCTCCTCCATTTCCTGCAAGGTTTGCTCAACCATTTACTTACTGGAATAAATTCACTGGGTTGGCAAGATTCACTAATGAAGATAAAGACATCCTGATCTGCAAAGCATGTTATGGTTTTTCTCTCTGCTTTTCCTGCTAATAGGAATTCATTTCCATCCTGAGTTACGGGGTTACAGACAGATCTGAATGCCAAGCAGGGACATGCTGTATTCATCTGTGTTTTAAAATAATTGCACTGTGTCTTTGACTTTGGTTACCTTGACTGTAACTTCCTGTGCTGGTAGCCAACACACCATGCAATTGCTTTAAGTGCTTCTCTTTGATCTTCTGCTCAAACTACACCTTATTCTGGCTTTCCATCTAAAGCTAGCTATCCAACCTGGCATCCTTGTTCTTTCTTACAGTATTTTAAAAGCAGTCACTCCCAATTTAAATGCTGGTTTTAACAAGGAACATGTCAATTGCTTTTTGCAGGTATTTTAGTTTTTACAGTACTCTGAACTTTTTCCTCCTTTGGAAGAAAAACCCCAGTCTATATTTTGCCTCTTCACATTTCATATTCTCAGGACTATATTCTCTGAATAGAAGTCTTTACACTATGTATTATAATAGTTTCACAATTACTAGTAAAAGTAAAAAGTATGTCACTGATCTCCCTTTAAGTGGTCAGGTATCCATACTGAATTTCTTTAAAACCAAAGTGAATCAGCAGGATCTAATAAGGAGTGATAACATTGCACACACTATGCATGGGAACAAGAATCTCTGCCAAAAGCTCTAGCTGGGGCTTTGGAGGAGCTATATCGATATGAACTAAAAGCAGAGTAGTGAAATATTCAGACAGTTCAGGTCTTATCTCCATTCTTTCTTCAGCAAGAGCAAACATTTACCCATTCTAATTCATATAAGAAAGAATAAGACCAGTGCCTTTGAGAAATGGCATAAACTTATGCCTTCATTATCCAAAAAAAAAATAAAAAAAATAAAATGTGAGCACAAAATGAGAGATACTGACACTTTTGGCTGCAGATTAGTACAAAGTGGTGTTGGATTTAGATACAGTGTTTCAGTGGTGGGTTAGAAAGTTTCTGGAATAAATACATTTTTTGTTAACTAACAAAGAAACCACCATTTGCAGCACATAGGAGGCTAGTGACTACCAGAGTGGTTCTGCAACACCCAGAAATTAGTCATGTCAAAACATCTCTTGTCTTGTGTGGCTGTTTTAGTACAGTTTTTACCACAAAAGTCACTTGAAACTTTTAGATTGAATTCCTAAACCTCTGTCCCAATTTTTGACTGAACTTTTGTTTCAACAATGAACCTGCAAGAATTTCAAAATGCTGAGAGTGCTGTTGTTTTCCTCAGATATTTCAAGACAAAAAGGTAGAAATTAGCTCTTGGGACTTTTTATAGGAAATACAGCTAAGGTAATTGTAAATCTGGATGCCACATAACAATACAAATGTGTTATAGAAACGTACCATTTGCCAGTAATTACTTATAGGGAAGTCTAATACTTCCTTATCCTTTTCATAATATCACATCTGAATATAGACAAGCGTGACTACTCCAGTATCAGAGCTCCTGTAAATGGTAAATTCTTTGTCAGCTGGATGTTTCTCTCCCATCACTGAAACATGACAGCTACATTTGACAATGAAAGCTCTACTACATAGTCACATAGTTATTATAAGAACTACTTAGCACATCACTATTTTGAGTAAAGTCTTATAGTTTTAAAATATTGGTCCTATAATTCTTTTAACCTCACGGATAAATAATTCTATGGAAACAAGAGCACAGAATGTGTCAGGGGTCAAAAATGTAAATAAAATATGAGGAACTGTTAGGAAAGGAATAAAAGAGAAACAAATCCCTGTAGGTAAGCTAGTGTACGGTCCCTTGTTTTATAATCTGTGTACTTGGGCATCTCAAAAAAAAGAAACATGGGCAGTAAGGTTGAATGAAGATATAGAGCAGCTTTAATACAAGCCACAACTGAGTAGGTTGGACCTCGTCAGCCTACAAAAGAGAAAGTTTTAGAGTATGATAAAGATCTGCAAAATAATGAGTACCATAGAGAGGCTAGATAGGGATCTGTTTCTGGATTTTCCAGTACAAGATGCATCAGATGTTCCCCCCCTACTATCGTCTAGGAGTAGAGAATTTCAAAACAAACAAAAAATAAGTGATACTTCATGCAACAGGTTTTATGACTGTGGAGCTCTTTTCCAAGAAGTGCTTTGTTTCCAAAGCATTTATGTGGGTTAACAGACAGATTGGATGAGCACTCAGAAAATAAATCTGAAAGTAGCTGGAGGCAACAGGAACATTACGGGTGAAATCTCATACGTGCTTGCTCTGATGCTGTTCTTCCTTATATGTACACAGAAGGACACTTCTGGAGACATGGGCTAGATGGACTTTCAAAGCAGTGTGGCTGTTTCTAAATGCTATGAAAACTATCACAAAAGATGTGCCTTAAAGTACTTATCTGCAGTGATGCTGCTGACAAAGAATGTGGCTTTCCTGGTAGCGTGGAATCTACAGAAAAAGAGAACATGCAAATGACAGATAATATTTTATGTTTAAACATATGTGATCAGAAAGTTTTCCACATGGAAAGTTTGTAAGGTGATCACTTTTCTTGCATTTCATTTTGTTGTCTTAAGAGGACCAATTTAATGCAGAAGTCTAGCATAGTATGCCTGACTCATATAGCACACAAACATACAGGAGCTCTGAAAATGAGGCATAATAAGTAAGTCTTCTTCAAACTTTGTAATTAAATTGATCTTACCTCTCCTCTGGTAGTTTGACGATGATCCATAAAGCTGTATGAGACATAAAGCTGATCATTTGCCATTAAGTACCCCATAATTTATATAAGTTCTGTTCTGGAGAAGTGAAAACACTTCTGCAACATCTGAAGACTTGCAAAATTGCAGGGCTTAGCACTTACCCAAATTGGTGAATAGCAAGAACAGAGATGTTAGACCTATAGTACTTGACAAATTCCAACTAAGTGAAAGTACTGTTTATAGCAGTGCTTGCATTTTCCCTCTGGTTTTATATATATGCAATATTTTTCAAGCCTCCTCCCAGAAAAGTAGTGTGATGACTAAAAATGATTCATGTTTCATGCCCTATATGTGGATGTATTCCAATAAAACTGAAATCTTGAGAATGATTGCAGTACTGCCGAACTGAGCACTACTAGATAACTATTAAAGTATAATGCACTGGCTTTGTACAAGAGAACCAAACATAAAATAATTTTTCTCATGTATCTAATACATAGAAAGATAATCATGTTCCACTGAATGGCTTAAAATCACAGCCACACAATAGATACTGAGTATGCTAGAATAAGAACAACCTTTTTTTATACAGCTCGTAAATATGCTTCATGAGCTTTTGATGAGGGCATGTTGGAACAAAGAGCACTTATGAAGGCAAAGGAATCCTTACAGCATAATAAAGATCACTTATTGACATTTCCTATAATTCAAGGACAAAAAGAATTAACCAATCACACACAGAGAGCCTTTATTTTTTTCCCTATGTATTTTTTTTTTCTATATGTTTTTAAAAATATATATAAAATTTACTAGGATGTGCCGCCCATGTTGGCTCTCTGAGCACCTTGGCTATAGACAGTGCAGTCAGCAAGTTCAGTAGGATGATGTCAGTGTACTTGATGGAGTCTGGGTATGATTTTTAGAGCCTTTGTAATCTGTCTGGACCACAAATACAGACATATATTTTATATGACATCTGGATACATTAAAAAGCTTTTCTGGATGAAACAATGACATGATATAGTAAAATATTAGGAAATGGCTGCAGTTATTGAAAAAATGTACCTTTTCTTAGAAGCCATCTCTGGAATCTTTTGACTACCAAAATAAGATCTAAGATCTTCCAAACCCAAATCTCTCAGCAGGCCCAGGAACGAGTCTAATTATTGCATCAAATACAGAGGGACAACTGTGGATTTCTCCCAGTGCAGGAGGAGGGAGCCTGCCCTTTGGGGATTCCAGAGCAGCCCATCAGCTTTCCCCTGGCTGACTCAGCACATGCTTCCATGGCAGTCTGGGATCCAAGGCAGGGAATGCTGGGGGATGATCAAAGAGGAGCAGTTTTCCATTACCCTCTTACTCCACTGCTATGACTAACTCTTACATTCCTCACTTTTGAATGTTGGCAGCAAGCATTGATACAGATATGAACTTTCCAGCTTGAGATGTTTTTATTAATACAGTTCTCTGTACTAGGCAGCTCTTCGGGGGAAAAAAAAAAACTGAAAAAACAATTCTATATAGTCAGTTCCTATCTGTCTGGCAGAGGCAAAAGAATTCATGATGTTTTATCATACACCTGTATGTTTGACCACATGAACAAAAATGTTAGGCACTAAGCTGTCGATTGCCAAAACCCTGTTTCTGCTTGATGGTTGTGTTTGGTTCACTATGACAAATCACAATGATACCTCACACTCTATAAGTTTTTTATTGATAGTTCCTCTGTTGGGTTTTGCTAAGTTTTTAGTTTTCACTGAGTTCCCTTCTATTCCAGAAAAGATTACTCACTATAGTGAAACCCCACCTAGGTAACCTGTGCTCATCTTTGACTGATAAGAACAAAAGGTTATCTTTTTGTATTATACTTCTGCAGCATTTTATGGTTGTGAGCATCGTTTGATTGCATTGAGTTGATATGAATAAACTATGTGATACCTGACACTCCTTTGTTGGCATTAGATTTTTATGTTCTTATGTCTTTGAGATAATAATATCAGTATCATCCAAGGCAAGCGACTTACATTTCTGGTTTTGTTTCATTGTTGTTTTGTTTGTTTGTTTGTTTTTGTTGTTTGGTGGCTTTTTTTAATAAATAAAATGCTATTTTATATGAGTTGGCATGGAATGGTCATTATCCTCAGTAAATTGCACAAGTGTACCCGAGGATGTACTATGAAGACAATGGGGGTGTAAGATGTAAGCAGAAGAAACACATAAGGGTAATAAAGGAAGAGAAATGTGCCTGCAAAATAATTGTGAATATTGGTAATGCACAAGTGATAAAGAGCAAAGATTAAACATGCAGGGCATTAGCTAAGTCTGAGGAAAAAAGAGGGAGATATAGTTGGGAATTTCAATTTGGCAACAATGAAGATATTCACAAGTTAAAATAAAGTGATTTTTAAAATAAAAGTAGTAAGTAAAAATGAAGTTGTGTATCTGAAGCGTTGGTATCTGTTCAGGTTAAAAAGAGTACTGATTGTTACATCTGCAATATATTCTAAATTGTTTGCTCTTGATGCTTCTGACGGCATATTTATTTGTAGTCAGCAATACATTTTCCAACATAAAAGAGTGAGTTTTTTGAACTCTCTTAGCTGGCAGATCTATTATTTGTATAAAGGTTTCTTGGGTTGTCTCCCCTCCTTTCCCGGTACAATAATTGCGTTTGTTTAAAAGCTATACAGAACTTCAAAAACTCACACACCAAACAGTGTAAATGGTTCTGTGACCCTGTTAACCCACTTAAGCTGACCTCAGTTATTACCAGTTCTTGCTTACGCTTAAGGGAAATTGCTACTTTTTTTCTTCTGCAAACTGTTGTTACATCTTGGGTCAAGTCGGTTGTTCAAGGTCCAAATAAAGAGGAAGCCTGATTTTATGGTATGAGTCATTGAGTTTATGATGCAAGCAGTGTCTCTTTGTTTGGGCTGGGAATTTTGAAGAGTAAATGAATGAGCATAGCATCAAACTGTATCCAGTAAATGCGTGGGGATACTGGCCATGACACATGTGGGAAAGACCAATGACATCTATGCTGCAACTTTCCACTGATAATCAAAACTGGAAAAATACCATGATGCTTTTTCTAATAGTATATAGGACAAAATAAGTTCCTGTTACTGTGTTGAACTTTGTCATGTCAGCTAAGCTTAATGAATATTAATAAGACTTGTAAAGAAATTAAAAGAGCTTTGATGTTTTGTTATTTCCATTTTGGATTTTATCTGCTTTTTGGGATATAGTGCATCAATTTATATCTGAAACACAGATATGAAATTCTTAGTGCCATTACAAACTCCTAAAATTGTAATGTTTTATTTTAATATTTATACTTTTTCTTTCTTTCCTGGGTGAGATAAAATCTATGATGAGAACTATAATCCTTTGTTGACTGCTATCTTCAGGATTTGGATTGATGATGTAGTTGAGAGTTAGATTTTCAAAAGGTATGTAGAAAACCAGAGCTGCCACCAAGGCACTTAATGGGTTTTTCAGAAATTTCTGACCTGCCCTGATTTCAGTGGGAGATAGAACCGTCCTACTAGGCAACTGTAGGCCACCAGACATTGAATTGTTTCTGTGTATCCCTGCCAAAAATGTGCTGTAAATATGGCCTTTGATCCTTACTACTGTAAGTATTTAATCTCATTATGTTTATATACTATTGCACAGGGAATCTGGATCAAATCTCTCTCTTGGGAACCTATTATTTAATTTATTGATCATATTTCTGTATTCTTCCATATGCTTTATCCTGGGTGGTTAGTGACTATTGAGCTTGCTAACGAGTCTAGGTCAAATCCCATAAAAGTATCTTCTCTCTCTCTGACTCTAATTGCCCTTTCGTCTTACCCTTTCCAGATAAGAGAAAAGGGAGGATGATAAGAGTGATCCCCTGGGCCCTTCCCTGGAGAGAAAAGATAACATATTAAGTTACTGTAACCTCATCAAGGGGTAGGCAGCAGAGCTCAATTTAACATTTTTCAGAGGACCAAATCAAGAAATTCTCTGGCATCTGAGAAATTGCACCTGCATTTGGTGGTCATGTGCTATGTAGGTGACTGAAAGATTGGATCTTTCTGCCCCTCTGCACATATACCCCCTCCAGCTACTTTGTGCTAGTATATCCACCTCTAGGCATATTGCAAAGAAGAGAGTCCACTTTAAAAGAGAGGTATGGAATTCTACCTCCTCTCCTCCCTGCAGTTCTCCTAGTTGGACATGTGATCAGAAACTGTTTGAATGTCCTGCCCTTCCAAAGCCCATGTGAAGGCTTCTCCCACGGAGCTATGCTGTGCTTCCCAGTATTTGCAGCTTTACTGGGGAAGTGCTACATATAATGCCATTCTTATGGTAGAGGAATTTTCTTTTTATTTGCTCTTGGAGTTGTTCTGCAGCCATATCGATTTTCCAATCAATGTTAATCCTTAATCTTCACAATTTGTAATTCATCATATGCAAATATATGCTAAAGTCTACAAATTTTGCTTGAATTACTGTACTGCCTCCTTCATAGAATATAATAGTAGGGTGATTAAAAGTGAGGAAGAGGTGCTGACATGGAATTTTTTCTCATTTGTAAAGCAGCTGACAAGACATCAGAGGTTCTTCTGGCTCTTTTGCCATAACTAGCTGTGAGCAGCCAGTTCACATTCACTCAGCAGTGATCTGGTCATAATTTCTTTCTCATGGCTGTATTCCAGAAATCATAACAACTGGAATGTGGTGTTTCTGTCACACATACAGTGTGTACTAACTGCTGCTACGCTGCTTTAAGCTACTGAGTGGCACCAATGTACCATAGAAAGAAAAATTAAAGACAAAAAAAAAAAAAAAAAAAGAGACCTCTACAACAATTCATATTTTGTTACAAAAAGTAATTTCATAATATAATTTTGAGACTAAATCCTGAAGGTTCTCCATACCTTTACTGTTGTGCACAGGACTCTGATTTTTCATGAGCATTCAATATCTAAAGTCCTCCCTCACCTCATTTTTGATAAATATTAGAAAAGGTGTCTCCGCCTCCCAGCTTATTCAGTAGCAGGCTCAGTATCTCACAAAATTAAACCATAAGTCAGCTATCTTTCCTTGTGTGTTGTTATTCAAGTGGAGGGAGCTACAAGAAGAACACTGAGATGTCTCTAAGTTATAATACACACTGGCATTAAGGAAAACTCCCTTATGGTTGAATATAAAATCAAATGTCCAATTCTTTTCTTTTTTACTCGATAGTTCTTGTCTTAATTGCATGCCTGACTGGTTTTTACCTTTTAGCAGCAGTGCAAATACTCTCCACCACTCTTCTGTTCTCAGTGTTTACATCAATGTGGTTTATCAATGATATGCTAATTTTCCTTAACATTAAGACTAAATACAAATTTGCCTGATTTCCAAGGAAAGCACTAATCAAAGCCTCTGAATATTAACATGCAGAACTGCTGTTAGAATCTGTTACAGAGGACAGCTAATGTAAAGGTACAGAAGTGTCCAAGCAATGATTCCTGAAGAAAGTAGAGTACTTGCTCTCCAGCTATGTTATAAAGACAATCCGTAATAGTTTAGAGTATCTGGATTGTAATCACTCCAGACTTATTGAGTGTCTTGCAATGGTATTGTTTTTTATTTGTGTTGTTTAGAAAACTATTGCCAAGTCAGAGAGATCTGGAGCTTATTATAACTGTGTGTATGATATATACAATAAAAAATAGCTGTTTGAAATCTTAAAAGAAAACAAGAAGCAAAAACTGCCTTGATCATCACAGGCATAAAAGAAACAATTCTTTGTGTAACCAGTGTCTTTGAAAATGACTTTTTAGATTTGTCATTACCCTTTTATACAAGTTTGTGAATCACTAGTTTTTTTTCCTAAGAAATTGCCTTTCTTAAGAAAGTGCTTTGTCACTGTTCTGCCAAAGAAGTCTTTCAGATATGCTGTGCATGGTTATTTAAGCTTTTTCCTCCAGGAGTGACAAAAGAGAAATAGTGTTGATTCCACTTTTTATAAATGTTCCTTTATATAATGTGTAGCATATACAGTTCTAATGATGCATACTTGCAAACCTGGCAAGACAACTAAGACAACATATTTATAAAACATTGTCCAGAATTTCAGGTTTATTACAAAAAAAAAAAACCCAAAAAACAACAAAATAAAGAAGTAAAAAGAAGCTTTCACAGAAACTGTGAGAGAGGACAATTTAAGAATGTATGGATAAAGAAAGTTGATAACACATTTTAAATCCTGCTAGTTGTTTTTGATTTTACCTCATTCCTGATAATTCTTGAGGTTAAAAGTATGTTTTTCACTCTTAAGACTTTTTCTTAGTATTTGTAGATCTCTGTGGATAATAAATTATGTCCAGCAGAGGATGGAATTCCATTTTCCTTGGAAATATTAGTGATAAGTCTTGATACAACTTCTAGAAAATTTGGAAAGGTTATTTGTAAGTTATGACAACTTCATACCCCTTCATCTTGAAAAGAAAAAAGAATCCTCATTATTTGACATGTTATCACTATATTAAACAACTTTATCATCTTATGAACGAATCAGATTACTAACTTTTGAACCTGTAATAAACTTTTTAATTGATGGAAGGGCATAGAGAATATAATGACTAATTCTTGCAGTAAATCTTTTTGTATTCAGCTATTGCACTTATTTTAATTACTTGCCCCTGAGCAAAACCTGCACTGACAAGCAATAGCTGCCCTATTGAGTGAGGCCACAATGAGCTACATTTATCATAGAATCATAGAATGGTTTATTTTGGAAAGGATCTTTACAGCTCATCTAGTCCACTCCCCCTGCTGTGGGCGGGGACTTTTTTAACTAGATCAGGCTACTCAAAGTCCCATTCAACCTGGCCTTGAACACTTCCAGTAATGGGACATCTACTTCTCTCCGGGCAACCTGTTCCAGTGTCTCACTACCCTCATTGTGAAAAATTTCTTCCTTATGTCCACTCTAAATCTTTCCTTTTCCAGTTTAAAACCATTTTGCCTTGTTCTGCCACTACAGATCCTGGAAAAAGTCTCACTCCACCTTTCTTATAAGCCCCCATTATATATTTAAGGCTGCATTACAGTGTCCCCAGAGCCTTCTCTTCTCCAGGATGGACAACCTCGACTCTTTCAGCCTGATTTCTTAGCACAGGTGTCCATCCCTCTGATCATTTTTGTGGCCTCCTCTGGACCCACTCCAACAAGTTCATGTCTTTCCTGTGCCGAAGGCTCCAGAACTGGATGCAGTACTCCAGGTGGGCTCTCACAAGAACAGACTAGAGAGACAGAATCACCTCCCTGGACCTGCTGACCATGTTTTGGTTGGTTGGGTTTTTTTTATGCAGCCCAGGATATGGTTGGCTTTCTGGGATGCCAGTGCACATTTCTGGCTCATGTCCAACTTTTTTATTCACCAGTATCCTCAAGTCCTTCTCAATCCCTTCATCCCTCAGGCTGTATTGATAGTAGGGATTACTCTGATCCAGGTGCAGGACCTTGCACTTGGCTTTGTTGAACTTCCTGAGACTTGCACAGGCCCACCCCTCAAGCCTGTCAAGGTCCATGTGGATGGCATCCTTTTCCTGAAGCATATCAAATTCATCACTCAGTTTAGTGTCACCTGCAAATTTGCTGAGGGTGCACTCAATCCTACTGTGTCATTAATGAAGATATTAGTTTTGGTCCCAGTACAGACTCCTGAGGGACACCACTTGTTGCTGGCCTCCATTTGGACATGGAGCCGTTGACTGCAACTCTTCGGATGTGGCCGTGCAGCCAATTCTTTATCCATCTAACCAAACATATCTCTCCAATTTAGAAGTAAGAATGTTGTGAGAGATCATGTCAAAGGCCTTACAGAAGTCCAAGTGAATGACATCAGTTGCTCTTCCCTTGTCCACTGATGTAGTCACTCCATGGTAAAGGGCCACTAGAAGAGTCAGGCATGATTTGCCCTTTATGAAGCTATGTTGCCTGTCTCTAATCACTTCCCTGTGTTCTATACACTTAAACGTAATTTCCAGGAGGATCTGTTCCATCATCTGCTGGGCACTGAGGTAAGGCTTGGTGATCAGTAATTCTAAGGGTCCTCCTTAGTACCCTCTTGAAGTAAAGGATGAAGTTATATTTGCCTCTGAGCTAAATAGCAGCTTCTTTTCAAAACCTTCTGGCTTGATGCAAAAATAAATCCATCTTTTTCAGTCAGGTGGTATTTTTGTCCAGTGGTGCTTCCAAAAGTTAATGGAAAGCCAACTATATAATTTAGGAAAGTTATAAGTTCCTGTTTTAAGGAAAGAATTGATTTTCATCTTACCTCTACCATTCAGACCAGAAGGGGAACGTTAGTTTTATATTTAGCCCCTCTACCTTGGAAAACAGGTGCTTTCTCTGAGTACCTGCAGGTGACTTCTGACTTTTCCAGTCCTGGGATTTTCACATAGCTTTCTTAACTTCTGAACTTAGAAAAAAAGTGAGATGGTTTTAGTTACAATTTTATGGACTGTACAACTTTTCCCAGTTACAGGATTTCTTGATAGTGTGGAGTTTTTTTTAGTCGTAATGAAACAATGACACATCAGTTCCAAGAACACTTTTTCCATAAAATATTTTACTTAAAAGTAGATTAAATGAGTTTGACTATGGTCACATTTTTATGTTAAAAGAAAACTCCAAGGGAGAAGTCTAATTATAATCCAGCAGACTAATGCAAATTAATTTATCTTACTGAAAAATTATAAATGCACTTGTGGGACAAATCAATCCTTAGTTCTGTTGCTAAATACAGTATTTGTTCTCCACAGTGCTAATTTTAGTCTTGTAACATAATGTGGTAAGTAAGACAAGGGAAAACTAATCATGTCATGTGCCTTTTTAATACATTTACCTAGATGATAAACAGTTTAATCTTTCCAGTCACAAATGTAATGTAAGATAAGCCTTGTTTCTCTTCTTCCACACACATACCATGTATCTCAGATGATTTCAAGAGAGTTACTATACCATTAGAAAACCATGTGGTTCCTAGCATGGGTTTGACATTTGCTCAGGTAAGTTCTGGAGAGGATTAGTGTTCATGTGTACCAATGCTATGAGAACGTAAGGTAAGAAATACTAACTATGCAATTCAAGTGAAAACATTAAGATTTGCTCCATATCATATCTACTACTGTAATAGTTCTGTCTTCCTGTGTGATCATTTTTGAACTGCAAAGATACATGACAAACTTTTAGATGCTTTGATAAACATTAGTCTCTTCTAGTTATTTTCTGTCCTTTGGAAGCTGATCTTAATAAAATGTCTATTCACTCAGATGTGCTAAAACTAGCTTTTACATGAGCCAAGCAACAATGAATTAGTATGTGTTTCTTCCAAAGATTTTGTTTGTCTTTCTCGTGGTAATATCGATAGCACTTTTTTTTTCCTGTTAATTTAGTTTAAATTGGCTGGAAAATTTAAAGCTGAAACCAAGAAGTTGACCTGACATTCATTGAAAATGTATGCTAAAACTGCTTACTATAAATTCTGCCATTGCAGGGAATAAAAACAGATTCAGAAAGATGAAATATACAAAGCTAAATTGTTATCATATTTTCCTTCCTACCTGAAAGAAATAAAATTGTAGTGTTCATATGGGAGAAATATGGAACCAAATGCATATGCACGTTGCCTTGCTTTTCCTTCCCTCTCCCACCAAGTATTTTCTCCTTCTTTTCACAGCTGGCTGACCTAGCGGAGGCTCAAAGGCTAATGTAGAAATCATACCCTGAAGGATTAGCTGTGCCCTTTAGCACTGGCTTTCTGTGCGGGGAAGTGCAGCTCCATACCTCTCTGAAAGGCAAGCTTCTTGCACAACTTTCTGTGTATTGTGTCATCAAATAAGCCATGCCAGATCTTTTTTTT
>VWZK01001323.1:144349-162081 GCA_013396935.1 Baryphthengus martii | reverse complement strand
AAAAAATATAAATAGTTTGAAGATCAGGTAGCAGTCCACAATTTTTTTTTCCTGCAGGCAATTGCCAGGATACTGTCATTCTTCTGGATCCCTAAGACTTGCATCACTGGTTGTGTAGTGGCTAGATTAAAAAAATCAGAAAAGGAGTCTACCTAAAAGTTTTATATACCTTCATTCTTCATTATAACCAAAGCTCAACTATTCTCAACAGCATGTCTGTTAGAACACTTTTCAGAAAATATCAGGATGAGTTTGAATGTCCTCTGGTTGGAGAGGAAATTGAAGTCAGATTTCTCACTTTAAAAAAAAATAAAGAATTTACTTATTTCCTTGTTATTAAATAATTAATGAGAGGAAGATCACTATCACATAGAAAAAAAGTAAAAGCAATGGTTCATGCTGAAACCTGTATTTGGAGGCACTCATAATGAACCATATTTTTTGATGCACATACAGATTTGGATATTTCTTTCCCTTGGCCCTGAACTGCAGTTTAAGCTGCTCTTTAGGCAAGAGCAAGAGCAAGATGTTTCTCTGCTGGCAAGGGTGGGCAGGAAATGTGGAAGATGAATTAGAAAATGTTTGATAAGCATAGAGTGCAGAGCTAGAGTAGGGATTTTATGGGTTATGGTACTGGACTGAAGAGCATACCTTTTACTGAAATTCTGTCTTAGATGTTGAGTTAAGCACTTTAGGTCCTTTCCTAAAAATCTATCAAGTTATGCCAATAACTGCAGTTTAACTCTATAAACTATAGAATTTAACTTTATATCTGGTGATGACTTGTTTTCCTAACAGGTAAAAATAGACTACTTTAAGAACCTTCAGTCATTACATTAAAACAGTTTGATGAACTGAGACTTTAAATCTTCCATATTAACTTACATATATAAACATGGTGTTATATAATGAAGTGATCAGAAGATATGGAGATTTGCTGTGGACATACTCATTCCAGCATGACAGGGAAGGTGAAACACTGCAAAGGCAACTTTGGTATTTCAGTAATTTGCAGATCATTACTTTCACAATAGCTGAAATATAGAAAAGGTTTAAAATTTTTGTTGCACAAAGCTTCCTTGGAGAAAAGAGCGGTAATAAAATACTGAATCTGAGAGATGATGTCATCACTGGAGGGGAAAAAAAAAGTTGAGAATGATTATTCTGAAGTTTATTTAATTATTTTATTTAATGAGATAGAAAAGCAGTTGGCACCTGTGAAACAGAAATGAAAGGTAACAAAGCCATTAGACTAGTCTTGTGGTACAAAAAGAGAGAGAAGAAAGGACAAGGAAGGAGAAAATATTTTTTAAGAAATATAATGTGATTTTATTTTGCATTCGATGCTCTAAAATTTTGTCTTGGTCATTAACCACTATTCATAGAATTGTGTACTACATCCTGTGGGAAAGAGCTGAAATCACAGCCACCAATTTCTGTGGATTTCGTTGGCACAGTTCCATCATTTTGTCATCTACATCACAGTAACTTCTTTCAGAAAGAAAGAAGGACACAGAAAACCTTGCAGAAAAGGTGCTCTGCATCACTTTGTTTTGTGAGTTCATAATTCCACAGGATGGTGAGTGGCACTTCTCATTGTGGTTCACTTCTGAGTGACATGAAGTGAAGTAAACATACCAGGCTAATATGACCATTTCTGTATGTAACTCCTTCCTTTATTTGGGGATAATTCAGGTATCATTTTTAGCTGAATCATAAGGGTGTCTAAAGAGAGATATTAGAGATGAGTTTTTATTTTGGGAAAAATCTATTTTCCCCATATCCTAATAAACCCAGTCATGTAAAAGAGATTGTAGGTGCTGCTCACTATTCTCTTACAAAGGTTGGACTTAACCCAGGTCAAAACTTTGGCTCCATGAAGTCAGTGAGAAAGCTCCCACTGACTCTGCTGAGATCAGGAAGGGTAACATTAGATAATTTTCTATGCTGTCTTCCCTATTGTCTCAATAAAATAGGCAAAAAGTAGTTCTAAATCAGATTTACAGATGCATAGTTTTCAAGCCCAAAACAATTGTTCAATGAAAGCCGAGACATATTCTCTAAATGACTGTTGCATGTTTGGGATATAGTTAAGTTACAGGGTGTGTACAACAGGGAAAAACACTGTGTAGATAAAGAATTGTTTACTCTGCAAATGCTAGGCAACAGCCCTCATTTTTAGTGTTATATGTGGGTGATTGATACAGGATTTCTCAGAACTAACAAGAAGGAAAACAATAGCAGTAAGACATGTAGATTTGTATCATAAAAATGTACCTATAAGTTGTAAGGAATTTTTTTTTCTCATCTCATTTGGATGGATAAGTTAGCATTTACATTATCATTTGAACTAAAATAGAATAGAGATTCTGACTATGTTGGCTGCTGAACCAGCTAGGGAGTAACCAAGCAAAAGAGGAAGAATAGAGACAAAGAAATGTGGCTGAAAGTCATGGAGTGTCTAGGTCAGCATCATACAGACAGATAGGGACAAAACAGAACCAGTGCTGAGAATTAAGGGTGTTGTGTCCTAGAGCATACAGAGATGTTAATGTACAAACAAAGTGAAGTCTTATAATACTATACATTGACCTATATGTTACCTATGAAGTAGTGCCATTTTTCCAAAGTAAAACTATTAGATTGGCTGAAATTAATATAAATGGGATTTTGAATGTATTGGCAGGTATATAGCAGGTAGTTTTCTGATTGGGCGAATTTGAAAAGATCACAAAAGAAACCTGATTTGACATGAACTGTAGGATTTCTGTTTGTGCTCATGTTGATGAATGATGGTTTTCAGCTACTTGGAGGTTTAGTCTAAGAAGATGACAGGGTTTTGGTGAAAGAAGAAATTTCAACAACCAAAAACTTTAGTCCAAGCCATTGAAAGGATAAGTTTGTACTAAATAACCCTTAAGGGAAACAAAACCAAAAGAAATATCTTTTGATGTTGGAGTTTAGAGTAAGAGTATTTCCCTTAGAAAAATGCAGTTTATGCAGAAAAAAAAAGGCGTAGCTAATTTCTCAAATAACAAATAAAATATAAAATGCAGAAATCACGTTTCTTAAGGGGATAGCTACAAGAAATCTGTGTGCTATCTGGGCACTAGACCAGAGCAATTTGTGTGTGGTCATCTGAATGCAAAACAAAATGCAGCTCTAATTGAAGGAAGGGGAATTTGGCCCACAGAGTCACTGTTTACTAGTCAAAAAGAGGTTTAAGAAAATATAGACTTGTCTTTATTCTAATTTGTAGTTTTGGAGTAAATCAAGGAGTGCTCTGTTTATATTAGTTTTTGCTGAATGCCCCTGTTTACTTGAACTAAGTGCTGCTCAAGAAATAGAAGAAGACATAGACCAGACATTCTATAATTTAAACAGTCTGATAACAGAAAACATACCGTATGCTAAAGGAAAGTATCTGTTGATTTAGCTTTACTTTTCATTCATTTACTAATTTAAATAGATTTTAAGCCACCTGCATAAATTTGAGCATATTTGACTAAGAGTTGGCCAAAGACCAGAATAGCAGCAGAAGCAGCTCAAGAGAGTGAAAGTTCTATTGTAGAGCTAGAAATTAAGATGAACTTTAGCAGTACAAATGAACCCATAAAGACCTGCAGCCTAAGAAAAATGAAGTTCATGACACAGGAACTGTTTAGTCAGGAATTATACATAAGTGCTCTGCTGAATTAAAGCATAAGGAACAGGCATATACAAGTTATGTAGCATGTTGCCCTAAAGAGTGTCAGCATGGTCCCCAAATGAGACAAAATCCTGAATGAAGCCAACTGACTCTCTCACTGCATGGAGAGAATTAGAAATATCAGGAAGATGACCCAAAATTTGCACTTATCAGAGTGGTATTTAGCATAGAGGTACATCTGCACTTGTGCTTCATCTCTGGAAGATCCCAGATCTAGGCTTCTCCCTCTGCTCAGCACATGGGGGCCCAAATCCTCTGATGGTTTATATGGTAAAAGCAATGTTTAGAACAGACTTCATTCTACCTGCTGAAAGTGAAAGATCAAAGCACAGTCAAAGCCAGACAGCCTATGAGAAAATGTGACTCTCTATTTGGTGTTTAAGGTGCTGAACTTGGTAGTTTAACTTGGTACAAAACTTCCATAGTTATGATACTGAGCTGATCTGGGCTGCGATCCCAGATGTTGGGACTGCAGCCTGGAAGGAGATGTGCATTCCACCCGCACCCTGTGATAGCGCAAACATTAGCAGAGGGACCGTGTTTTTCCAAGGTTAATGCCTTACCACAGGAATACAATCTGTTTCCCATCTGCCTCTCTGACCTCTTCTCCTTTCACCAGAATCTTGGATCAATTTCAGCAGTAGGCATGTGGAGCGTGCTTCCTTCCCTGAACCATAAGGTGATTAGGGCACTCTGCTGAAGTATATGGGTTTGAATCCCTGTAAGCAGGTTAAAATATTGTAACAGTCCTTTTTCATCCAAGTCCTGGGGTTGAAAAGTAACTTCAAAGCAATATCATTTCCTTCTTATGCGCAGCAAAACTTCTAGTAACATGATGGGCATACAGTATTCATACAGCTCAGTTTGATCTTGATGCCAGTGTGGAAGATGTATGCTAATTGTAGTGAATTCAATCATCTGTCACTCAAAATGACTTACTTTGGGTATGATGGAAGAAAAAAATGTCCCTTGGGAATCCTTTGCCTTGTTTCTTTTCTGAATGAATTGTTTAGGAAATAATTTTACTCAGTGTTGTGCCAGATTAGGAGACATAATCCTCTCTTCTGAAGGCACAACCCCCTCTAGGCGCTTTCCACCCCCCTACCCTGACCTTCATTTTTTAGAGATCTTTCTACTTGTACTGAACTCTCTGTGTTAATACTCTCTCTGTTGCAGTGTACTGGTGGAACATAGAGTCCTGTCCCAGATACAAATGTCTGGCACAGTGCTCCCAGCTTGGAATTGGCTGTTTATGACTTTCCTCAGCAGCATGACAGCGCCTTGTGATTAAATGCATTCTGATTCCTCTCTGTCCTACTTCAGTTTATGTTGACCAAAAAAATGACATTTAAATTCACCTACTTGGAACCTCACCAAAATGAATCATCACTATTTTGTTTGAAGTCTTGGCTCGGGGAACATGCCAATAAACTCCTAAGAAAACAAAGCTACAATGAGATATAAATAATAGGCAAGAATCTTTCTATATGCAAAATGTAGATAGAATCTGAGAAGTACAACACTGGACTCATACTGGGTCCATGTACTGGACCAGAACTTTCATTTGTTACCAACAAACTTAAGTATAACAAGATGATTCTCAAGAGTTGTGTGAATTTGGTCACCCTGAAGGTAATTTGCTGTAAAGTATGATTAAAATCAGTTCAGTGCTATTTACAGATTTACCAACATTTCCAAATAATTTTGTGTAGGAAAAGATGGAGAGAAGCAAAAAAAGGAAAAGGAAGGGCTAGTAAAGGAAAAAAAGTCTTTATTCTTTAGGTCAGACATCAGAATGGTCATGGTGTTCCTAAACTTGTCCGAAAGAATTTCCACAGCTTCCATTTTCTCAGGAAGGTTTTTTTTGCCATGTGACAGTGTATATAGCGGTGGAGTTGTCAGAGTTTTTCTTTTTTTTTTTTTTTTTTGTATCNAGAGTTTTTTTTTTTTTTTTTTTTTTTTTTTGTATCAAGTATTTAAATACTTGTTAGAACACAGAAATATGTAATATAATGATTTTGTTACTTAATGGTTTAAACATTGATACAGCGCATAGGAATCTGGCTTCTTTCCTTTAGGAAAATATGTGTGTTTGTACAAAGTATAACTAGAGCAAAGGAAAACATTTTCAATCAATGAAAATTATCCTGAAAAAACAAAATTATTTCATAGAGGTTACTGTAGGAGAATCATGAAGTGACTATTCTTCAGCTATGTAACACAGAGTACCACCCCTAGAACAGGCTGCCTTGTAAGTAAGCACCAGCTGCTACTTATTCTATTACTTGAATGATAAACTTTGTAAGGACAAAGTGTGACATCATCAGCTCACAAAATCTTGTTATGTCAATTTTGTTTTGCTTTCAGGTCAAGTTCTGGTTTATTTGGATGCAGTTCATTTGACTGGACTCATAAGATGAATCTTTCACAACATTTTCTAAAGCACTGGAGATTCAACATTAAGAGGCAAGGGAAGCGTGATTTAACAGCGGAAGGCTGAAAACCAGACCATCTAGGATCAGATTTTAAAGTTTTAGGTTTTCAGACATTCCTCCTTGAGAAATACTCCAAGGTGACCATGCAAAAATTAGCTATCACACTCCTGAAAGACCTTTTGCTGGTTTCTGGTTCCAAGCTTCCACTGACTGCTGTTAAAGTTTAATTCAAAATCCTGTCATTTGCTACTTCTCTTCTCCAATGCAAATTGCCAAAAAGCCCTTAGAGAATTGCTATTTACAAAATGTTTCTTTTACTATGGCAGTTTCTGCAGAAGCAAACTACCAAACCTAATAATTTATCTACTTTTAAAACTGATATTAAAATCAGGCTGATATAAAAGATAGGTTTACTATGAAACAGGAACACAGCAAGATCCAAAAGCAAAGAACTGCCGTAGCCAGGAAGCCTATTTGTACAAGTCTTGCAGTGTTCAGGATAGACAGATGAAGCCTGTTTCATAAAATACTTTTTAAGATTTAGTTCCAGATTTCAGTTCCTGCCTATCCTGCTCCACAGGCCAGGGATAGCCTGATCTGAATGGCAGAATGATCCCAGTGAAAGGAAATGACACTGAGAGCTGGATCTCCTGAGGTCAGCATGTCCACCACCAGCCATACAGTCAGATTGTCTATCTCCTCTTTGTCTTGAGCTGTTTCCCACATGGCAGCACAGCAGCACGCACCAGCACTTTGGAGGTTGGGTGGCTGCTTGTGATCCTTTCCTGCAAAGTTAAATAGGTTCTCCTAGAAAACCTAACAGATATTCCAGTATATTAGTAAGAGAAAAAAAAGAAAACACACCACCTGTCTAATTGACTTCCTGGGCAAACTGATAGATCATTACAAGGACAAATAAATCCTTTTTGGAAATCTCATGGTTCTTACTGTTTTGGCTCTCACTGCCTGGCACCAAAGTCTCCACACCCAGCACAGAGGGATTCTGGACATCTAATATGAAGTTTTTTTACTCCATTTCAAGGGGCTGGAGTCCTGTCTGGGCTTGACCTGTGAATCCTTTTTTTTTTTTTTCCTAAGAGAATTTATATAGGTAGAAACGTTGACCTGTCAAGAAGTAGATTCCTCAGAGAAAGACAAAATGATGAAGCTCTCAACTTCATGACAAATGACAGATGATATCTTAGCAGGACATCTGTCAGTAATTTATGGCATCATAGGTGCACAGAAGACATGGAAGGCAGGAAGGCAGGCAGGCAGGCAGGAAGGCAGGAAGAAGGAAGCAAGGAAGGAAGTAAGGAAGGAAGGAAGGAAGGAAGGAAGGAAGGAAGGAAGGAAGGAAGGAAGGAAGGAAGGAAGGAAGGAAGATTAAACTGTGAAGGAAAAACATTTTTATCTGTATCATATTTTTTTCTTGTTTAAAATGTTTTTAAAAGGCAGAGAAAATATTATCTTCTATTATAATAACCAGTAGGAAAACATTGAACAGCTGTAACAGCTAAGATGTAATACACCCCTGTAGCAAGCAAAATATGTACTCGAGATGAACATTGGACAGCAAGTGCAGCCCGACCCAGTTCAGCAGGGGATGCCTATATAAGATCAAAACTTCTCTTCCATGATTTTACAACAGTTTAGCACTATCTTCAAGAGCATGTCTGCCTGCTTCCTTGTGACCTGGAATAAGCTAATTAAATGAGATAGAAGTAGTCTGATCTTTGGTTTGATTCAAGCCCATCAAAGCAAGGGCCTAAGAGCCACTCCTTAGTATGTCTTCCAGATCCCTAAACATGAATTAGAAACAGATTTCATATACAATATGACCAGAGCGAGTGGTAAAAGTAATAACAATTATCACTGTTAATTTTTGGTTGTTTACTGGCCAGAAAAATAAAAAAAATAATAAAAAAAAAAATATTCAGACAAATAATCAAACCCTAAATTAATTCTATTAGCTTATATTGTCCCTAGAAACCCTACTGGGTTGCCACTGAGGGCCGGAGATTCAAGAGAACTCCATCTAATAGTCCTGGAAAAGACATCTGTTACAGATTTCCTTGTGGAGACCATCTCAGTGACTAAACCACTCCAAAATATGTCAGTTTATCATAGAATCAGTGTATCTTTAAGTAGAGTGCCTAACAAGGTGTAGGTATTGTACCTTAGCTTCTCTCTGCAGACAAACCCTAGATTATAATCCTGCAGTAAGTTTTACATAGATTGATCCAATTTCATGCTTATGAATTTAACCAGCATTTTCACTTTCAGTTGTAAAAAAATCATGTTCCTCTTCTAAAATAATAAGATTAGCCATTACTGCATGCACACAAGAAAAGGAAAAAAAAAAACAACAGCCAAAACACCTTTCTGAAATACTTTTATTTATATATGGGTTTTAACCTTTGTTTTTATATTTCCTTGGTTTTCACAATCAGAAAAATATTGAAAGACTTTTTAAAGAAATTAAATTTAAAAAGTCATCTTAATGTATTAGATTGTTTCAAAAAATTGAGGTACCAAGAAAAACCTCTTGAGTGATCTTAAAAAAAAATGGTTATTTTCATTGCCACATCACAATATAATCAACAAAAGAGCAAATTATAAAAGAGAGAAATAGAGATTTATTTTTTTGAGCTTGAAAATGCAAAAAGAACATCACAGGCATTAACATATTTGCTTCATCTTCAGTGAAAATGTTATTAGTTCACCATTATTTTACTATGTATTTTTTTCATACAGAAAGCTCATTTCCATGGAGCTTCTTTTTGGTGATTTTCTATTTCCTGATTTGAGTGGTCTGTGGTTAAGGTGATTGTTGATTATTGCTCCTTCACTAGCTGATCTTCTCTGATTTAGTCGCAAAATAGGTAAAAGCCACTGGTTTTGCTCTTTGTAGTAGATGATCTGGTTGTAATAATGTTTTTTGAGGGTATGCCACAGTAAAATATCTTTTTTTTTCAGAAAGGATTCAAGGAGCTCCGGAGATGGTATTTAAGCAAATAATCTCTGTTTGAGTAACATTTCCCCAAGGTGAGGATTGGCCGAGGGAAAAACTTGCTTCCCTGATAAGTCATCTTTGGACATTTTTGCAGGTAGTGGAACTTAGTCATATGATGCATTTTTATGCAGCTACAATCAAATTTGATATGTTAATCTATCTTTTTTTAAAAAAACTGTTTTAAAGTTCCACTGCTAAGCCTGCAGTTAAAATTAATTTCATTATCCTTTCTGCTGTGGCATGTAGAATATCTTATCTCTAGATTTTTTTTTCATTGCGAAAGTATTTGAAAATACAATTTGTTATAAACTAACAAATAGAAAATAAGCAGTGTGATTTCAAATTTAATCTTCAGGTACTTTTGAAAGAAACTAAAACCAAATGCATCTCTAATATAATGTTTTCCTTATTTCCATTGGAAACAGCTTTAGGTGGATGAGGTTTGCCAGTGATGTACATATGAGAAAGTGATATTTCCCTGCATCTGGATCATCTTATACTAAACAATAAATATGACTGTGAAGAAGAATAGCAGCTTTATAAATATACAGTAGAGGTAACAGACTCACTAGCAATGATGTGCTTGTGCTTACTCAGTTTTCCTGCTGGAGGGGAAAAAAATAGAAGATAATAAAGTCTTCTACCTGCATGGAATTGATAAATATAGCATTTATTGCATAAACACTCAGTTAACTCTTGACCTGGGTAGACTTTTAATCATAAATCACATATTTAGTTCCTTTCTTTGTCTTCTTCCTGAATTATGGATTAACAAATAGTGACTTTGGCCTGTGGACTGTATGCTATCTGATTTCATTGTTGCCTCACTCTTCTTTCTCTGTGTTGCCATGTTTTTTTAAAAAAGTACTCTCTGCTCTTTTATTTTTCTACAGGATGTCTCAAAACATAGTTCAAATGCAAATTGTCTTGTAAAAACATATTTACCTACATAATGTTCTGGCTTTATACAACAATCCAGAAGAAGAGTTATTTTAATGGTTTGTAAAAAATGAATAAAGAGTGACTGTGAAATGTCAACACAAATTCCTAGGATCACAACATGAATTCTGGATCAGTATGCCAAAAATAAAGGATACATCTAAATCACTTTATGTGTCTCCTTAATCTTCAGATCATAGAGAAATAGAGGTGAGATGAAGAAGCATTCAGGCAATACACACAAAGAAGTAAAAAAAGAAATTAATACCTTACAAAAATGAAAGACGAAAAGTAAAGTCTGAGATTAATGTCAGGTCACTCCTCCATTTCTGTCAAGGTCTCTGCTAGCAGTGTTTTTTCCTGTTCCTGCCAAACCTGACTCTGTGTTTGGGGATTAAAATAAGTGCTGTAAGCTCAGCTCTGAATGTATATAGGCCACAAATTTCAAATTAGTATTCAGCCGATGCTGATGTTTGTGTTTCTTGACATGTGAAAGAATGGACCTTGAAGACTCACTACTTCAGCTGGAGCTTTCTTAGTTTGGCTGTCAGGACAAAATTAAGTTTTATTCAAGCTACAGAGCATTAATAAAGCTTTACTTCAAACTACTTTTGCCTAAATTATTGCAGTTGGGTGTCGTTGTATGCAGTGTAGTTGGAGAGAGGGGACTACAGAACAGAAGTTTTCTGCTCTACTCTAAGGTCAGTGGGGGTTGAATCAGCCCATATGCAGTATAAAGCAGTACTCAGCTGTTCAGATTCTTTTCTTTTATTTATTTATTTTTTTACTGGATCATATGATTTTGCTTCTGACATGCACTTGATAAATACAGCAGAAAGTGTAAGCATATTGTAAACCAGATCAGGGCCAGTTGAGACAACGAACATTCCCTACATTGTGAATTCCAGGAGCATGGAGCAACCAGTTTAGGGATTGAGGGGTTATCCTTCACTGTCCAAATGATGAATGGAAGATATCAAACAGCTGAAGTGACTTTGTATAAAGACTCAAGTAGAGCATGACAAATAGGTGAGCATTTTATATTTAATATCCTCTTCATTAAAAATAAATAAATAAATAAAATTTTAAAAAATTAAATCAAAAAGAAAAAAATGTACTTGACATTTAGGTAGGTGGAAATCAATGCTCATAGAAGCTTCATTTCTTATTAATAGAAGTTTCTAGGATAGCTTAATAGCTTAATTAATGTTGTCTGTCATTGTGGGCTGTAGTGGTTTAAAAGCATCCAGATTAATTTGGATAGACAGGTTTTATTATGGTTAGAAATTGAAATAAATGGTTACAATACTCTTAACATCAAAGCAGCGAAAGGTTGTAGGGAAATGGTAATGAGTGAAGAAGACAAAAAAGAAAATCAGGGAAAAAAATGCCCCATAGAGAAAGATACACAGATCAAAAAGTGAAGGGAAGAATCAGATGATGGTAGGAGGGATTGGAGTCAGCTAGTTTAGGATTTAGCCTAGAGACAACAGCCAGTTGTGATCTACACAAAAGGAAAAGGGCAAGTGTGAATCCTGGTAACAGGGCAATTAAAGCAACTTGTTTATGGAAGTATAACTGGCACAGTAAAAAAAATCAACAGCAGAGTTAGCAGGAAGCCGTGTTACTTTCCTCAGTACAAGAAAGTTACAAAAACTCGAACCAGTTATGTTTGTATGTTTTAATGGATCCATATTCCAATAGTTAACCATTTCCAAAGCAGTCTTCAGGGAGAAAGAAAGCAGGCAGTTCATTACACAGGTAGAGGTGGGAAAAGCAAAGCTTTATATTTCTGTGGTTTCTGGGACAAAAGGCTGTCTGAGAATATCCTCAGGTATAAGGAAAAAGTTATGGGTAAAGTGAAAACAAACTTTTTTTCTTCTCAGCACTTTTCTCCTAAATGCTGAAGGCAGAGCTATGCTGCTATCGTAACACATTTGATTGATTCCCTTCAGCTCTGGCAAAAAGGGAAGAGGCAAAGGCAAACACTGAGTTTAGTCAGGCACATGGGTAGCACCTCCTCTTGGTCGTTTCGCCACGCTACAAAATTGAATGTTAATGCCATAACAATTAAAACAAAATCCTGTGGCACAGTAGTACATTTTTACTGATGGTGGTGAGAAACACTGAGCCAAGACTATATTTTACGGTTAAAATTTTATGTTATGACTGTTAGTGGAAACAATAATAAAAATATCATCATTGCTGAAGTTTCATTGAGGGAAGTACTTCAATCTTGTTTCTTTTCCTTCAAATGCTAATAATAACAAAATGTCACAACACAATTGCCAAATGTGTATCTTTTAAAAAGCCAGCAGGACATGGGCTCAGAAATTAATTGCTACAGGGTTGAAAAAAAAATAAAAAAATCCACCCAACTGATGTAGAAGAGAGCAAAAAAATGTGCGTCAAGATCTGTGTAAAACTGTCTTGGCAAATAAGGAAAAGTTCTGAATTCATTTTTCCCCTGAATAGATAAAGAAGCACCATTCCATTTCAGAAACCCACCCCTTTGAGATATTTGGTATATATCTGATCTTTTCTGCTATGTATAAATATAGTGAAATTAGATAGTGGAGTCATTTGCTTTCACTTCTTGTTGGCTTTACTTCCAGAAGATAATTGTCCGAGGTTTAAGAAGTGAAAATGACTGGTCTTTGCCTGAGAAGTAATCAAGCCTTCCAGTGTTTCCAATTCTGTGAGATTCTTCTTTGTATGTTTCTGTTGTGGGTTCTTTGTTATGTCTGATTTTTTTTCATCCAAGATAAAAGAAGAAAGATAAGATTTTGTATCTGGAAGCAGAGTTTATAGGGAGCATTGCAGGGAACAAAGCCAGTAAAAGTTCTAATTAGCCAACTAAAACTAAAAAGATTTCTTCTTACTGGGTACAACAGGCCTGAGAGAAGTCTGTTTTACTAAAACACAGGTATCAATAATATTTAAAAAGTAGCATTCAAGCATTATTATTGTATACTTGCTATATATATAAGAATATATATAATAATGTGGGAGAACTTAGACATTAGAATAAATAAGTTAGCAAAACAGTGATCAAGCAGAAGGACACATCTTTCTGGATTAGCAAATAACATTGAAGACTGTAATGTCACACTATTTTTAACCAGAAGTCAAAGAGTTTGCACATCTCCCACAAACCACCTATATACACATGTATATACACATATACAGATGTGCTACGTGCATTCACACAGACAAATTTACTTCTCTAAGTTGCAGTGTCCCCCCAGAGAGGTCTGATACCCACTCCATTTGCTGCCCGACTAAATCCAGAAGTTAAATCCAGAAGTTTTTAACCTTGAGTTTTATTTTCCAAAGTTTTGGAGGATACCAAGAGAGTCTGAGTCACAATTTTCCCTAAGATATGACATATTTTTTTGTGTAATCAAAAGATGAAGAAAATATGTCCAAATGCTGTGGCAAGAAATGGAGCAGTCTTGGTTGTTTTCTGGTGGGCTGTCTTTGGTTTTGTCAGTTCTTCTGCTAGTAAATCAAATGGGGGGATGTCTGTTCTTGCTCCGAGACCAATTGTCACAACATAGACTGTGTTTGTGTGATAAACTCTAATTACCAAAGCCATGGTGACTTCATCAGAACTGCTTTTTGGGCAGGTCACTGGTATGAATTAATCTCCAAAACTTGCCTTTATAATGGTAAGTCAGAACACCACACTAATTCGTCAGGCCAAAACCAAGTCAGAGACAATTCTAGTAAGTCGGTAACACAAATGATGATAGCACTGAATTGTGCTTTCATGCTAAAATAATTCTACTCAATGAAGTCAGAAATGTCTTTATTTTCATTATGATGGGAATCATCAGAAGAGGGAACCTTGATGTGCAGTGGAGAGAAGATGCCTTTTCTGCTGGCTGAAAGTCATCCAGCTGACAATGATTTGGGTATGGGTGTAGAAGTGATAAAGCGCCAATAGATTTTTTTTTTTTTTCTAGCTTTAATCATTAATTTTCAGGCATAGCCACAGTCTTCTTACTCAGTCTTAATAACTTACTATGCCCTGGGTCTCAGTTCCTTTTGATAATGCTCCTTTATACAGAACCTATAAAGATATGTACTGTGGCTGCAGCTGAGGTAAGAAAGAAAAATTTAGATGCATGCCTTGGCACTTTCCTGAGCTACGGAAAACTTCTTTTTCAAATGCAACTGGACTGGGACAACTTTTTGATATTATTTTTAATACTGCCATTTTTGGTTAGGATAGACCTGTTTTCTTAGGATACCAAACCATGACAAAGTAGAAAGAAGAGCACAAAACAGTCAATGCAGCATTCAGTGAAAGGAAATTATGCCATGTGTTCCTCAATTTCACAAGAAAAATCCCTCAAGGAATTCTGTGAAATTGATATAGTTGGTAGGGGAAGTAGATATAAGCTCAGCTCTGGATGTTCCGTTTAAATAGTAGCTTAACATTGTGCTTCTACTACAGATAACACAACAGAAATTACTACTCCAGAAAATGATGCCTTATCCCTAATAATACTGCACAGGATTTTGCAAAGGAATGTCCTGAGGAGATTAGAGCATTTGTTTTAACTCAGTGGAAAAAATCCAGATTCACGTGACAGTAAACTGGAACAGAATTTTGGCCAGAGGTTCTCAGAAACTGTAAGGCAAATAAACAGGGATGGATTAGCACTCCAAGGAAGTAATGTTATTTAGTACCATCCCACCCAAGGGCCATAAAGAATGCACAGATACATCTGCACAGCTACTTCTCCACACTCTTCAATGACACCAGCTTTTCTTTGGTGAACTAATGAAGCAGCTGTGCAAGTGCAAAAGGCAAAATAAAATACGGGTTAAAAAAATCCCCAGAAATCAAAACACCCTCTCAAGATCCCAAACACACTTTACAGTTGACCTAGCCTCAAGATTCAGCAGATGGAGACCCAGCACATTGCAGAAGAAAGAGGAGATGCAATGACACAGAAGGAATGTGGAAACTTGAAAATAGACTTGGCACTGAGTAAATAGCTGAAATTGATGACCAAATGATGGACGGGTAATATAAAGTGACACAGAACAGAGAGAATTATTTCCCTGGGGAGCAAGCCTTTTTGGGTAAACTGTCAGGATATTTGCTTATAATTTCTTTTTACATATGATTCTGCAATTAATCATTTCATTAATGAAGCATCTACACCAGATGGTGAGTCATTTTCATGCAAGTGTAGGGCTTTCTGTGTAGATTTCATATATCTTAGGGTCTTTTCTCCTCCTGATGTTGACATCACATTAAGAGCTAATTCTTCTTTATCACACAGAGGTGGACAAAGGATGTCTTGAAGCTTTCAGCTTCTGTATCTTTCTAGTTATCTATTCTCACAGACCAAAACCACAGTCTATGTATTAAAAACTTTTTTAAAAAGTTCCTTTCTTCTTTATGTGGACTGTATAATCAGAGGAGGAGAGGACAGTCTAGAAAGAAGAGATTTTCCAATCAGAAATTGCTTCTTTAAATATTTTGAAGTCCAAATCTATTGTTAAGATACAGAAACTTTTGAAAACTGTGCTTGCATGCACAAGGATTTTTCAACCTTTTCACAGTCTTTCACAGGACATAAACTTGAGATGTATTTTTGGACATGGTTATTCACTCCAAAGCATTTACTTTTTGTGTTAGAGGAACTGCCTTTTCAAAAGTGAACCTGCCTAGGCATAAAACTGTATTGTGAATACTTTATGAGAACAAGTATTTTTGTGGAAGGTGCAGAGAACCTGAATTATGGCCATTTCAGTGTTGAGGGGCATTCCAAAGGAAGGTACTGGCTATCTGTATGCACAAACTCACATTTTTATCTAGCGTCATCTGTTTCTATTGAAGGGTGTTTAGTCATTTAGAAAACAAATTAAGAGATTTTATTAGTCTCCTGGATGCAATGCTTCATTTATCTCTCCTATAAATTAGGCTTAATATTGACTTGGTAAATTAAAAAATATGTTAAACACATAAATATCTGTCTGTACTAGGCCTTTTAAACTACATCAAGGGTAGAACTCAAATTACAATAGTTGTCATAAAAAAACTTTAGTGTAGAGATTCAACAACTATATATCCTTCTCAGAGACAAGAAGATGATGTATCAGATACTCTTGGGTGGCATTGCTGAGAAATGCTGACTTTATAATGGTGATTGTTGTGCATGCAGAGATCTAGTGGAGTACAATTAGAAATGTTGTGCAGAATTTAAGAGGGAGAAGAAGCTGGCAGCCAGGCAGGACATTCTGGCCACCAAATACATTGTCCTGAGGAACTACTTAGTGGTGCCTGAACATCAGAATTCTTACTAATTTTGCTGCAAGAAAATAGTTCTACTAATGCAGACTGAAGGTGTACTGCCTTGTTTCAAAGATGTTGCATGCAGGTTGCCTGGAACAGAGTCAGTAGCCTACTTGCAATTATCTCGTAGGTACAGCTTTACTGGGACTCTGGCAGTGGAAGAACTCAGGCTTCTATCTCCAAAGGAGGACTTACTACTGCTGTTAGCTAGGTAAGGGACACATCTCTCCCCTGCTCCAACTTTGCTTTGGGCTCAAAATTTTTAATAAGATAAATAGACTGAACTCGTAGCTGTGGCAGGGCTCATTGATAGGGCTTTAAACTAGATTTGAAGGGGAAAGGGGATAATAATCTCATGCTTGCCTATGACAACCAGTGGGGCAGCACATCAGGGGCAGAGGGATGGAGTGCTAGTAAGGGCTCTCAACTTGTTGCCCTGAGGCAATCCAGGGACACTGCACCAACACACCCCAAGGGAATCAAGGGGGATTCGCCTAGGAGGGTGACATGGCCAACCCAGCTGAAGTGCTCTACATGAATCCACGCAGCTTGGGCAATAAACAGGATGAATTAAGGGCCACTGTGCGGCTGGAAAGCCATGACATAGTGGCTGTTACTGAAACTTGTTTGGATGATTCCCATGACTGGAATGTAGGGATAGACAGGTACAAGATCTTCAGGAAGGATAGGCAGGGAAGGAGGGGAGGATGTGTTGCCCTCTACATCAGTGACCAGCTGGGATCTATAGAGCTCCACCTGGGGAAGGACAATGAGCTGGTTGAGAGTGTATGGGTTAAGATTAAAGGGAAGACAAGGGAAAGTGATGTTACAGTAGGGGTCTGCTACAGGCCACCTGACCAGCAGAACCAAGCAGATGAAGCCCTCCACAGGCAGACAGAAGTGGCTTCATGTTCACAGGCCCTGGTCCTCATGGCAGATTTCAACCACCCTGACATCTGCTGGAGGGACAACGCAGCAGGGCACCAGCAATCCAGGACATTCCTGGAATGCAAAAATGACAACTTTCTCCTCCAAATGGTAGATGAACCAACAAGAAAAGGTGCTATGCTGGACCTTGCTCTCACCAACAGGGAAGGGCTGGTGACCAATGTGAGGCTTGGGGACAATCTTGGCTGCAGTGACCACGAAGCAGTAGAATTTAAGATACCCAAGGCATCTAGGAGGATGTATTCCAAGTTTACGACCCTGGACTTCAGGCATGCAGACTGATCTCTTCAGGGATCTGCTGGCCAAAGTACTGTGGGACAAAGCCCTAGAGGGAAGAGGGGCCCAGGACAGCTGGTCAGTATTCAAGGA
>VWZK01001323.1:106147-143470 GCA_013396935.1 Baryphthengus martii | reverse complement strand
CATCCAGAGAAGGGCCATGAGGATGATCAGAGAACTGGAACACCTCTCCTATGAAGACAGGCTGAGAGAGTTGGGGTTGTTCAGTCTGGAGAAGAGAAGGCTGCGAGGAGACCTTCTTGTGGCCTTCCAGTATCTGAAGGGGGCCTACAAGAAAGCTGGTGAGGGACTTTTTAGGATGTCAGGTAGTGACAGGACAAGGGGGAATGGATCCACACTAGAGGAGGGTAGATTTAGATTAGACGATAGGAAGAAGTTCTTCACCATGAGGGTGGTGAGATACTGGAACAGTTTGCCCAGAGAGGTGATGGAAGCCCTATCCCTGGAAGTTTTTGAGGCCAGATTGGATGAGGCTCTGAGCAACCTGATCTAGTGGGAGGTGTCCTTGGCCATGGCAGGGGGGTTGGAACTCGATGATCTACAAGGTCCCTTCCAATCCTGACAATTCTATGATTCTATGATTTATGAAAGCTAATGGAGGTGCAATCCGTAAGAGCTATTTTTTCCATATGTGACACAGTTTAATGTTGGTAGGCAAGGTGCAGAGGAATAAAAAACTTCATATAAGTTCAAAAGTATAAGATATACTATGATCTTTTTATTATTAGATGTGAAGATTCCCTCTGTGGCAATGTATTGGAGCACTGTTACATTAATGCTCTTTTCTTATACCTTTACAGTTATCAACTCTTAAATAAACCTTTGGCCTTAAGTTATATAGTTGCTTTTCCTTAGTAATACAAGGTTGTATAAAAGGCCAGCTAGATGATTCAACCTGTTTTCTTGGCAATATGGATTTGGTTTAGAAAATTGTTTACTGTGTTGAGTCTTGTTTGAATACAACAGGGCTTTTATCATTTCTCATAGCTATGAATTAGTCGCTTAATACATTTACTCTTTGTCTTTGTCAAAAAGGCATATCCATGTTTTTTTCTGGTTTCTGACTTAGAAGACTCATTGCATGCTCTTATATCCAGTTCTCACATTGAACCTGTAGTTCAATACGGTTAGTTAATTATATGTCTTTCTACCCCATACACACACTTGTAACTCCATAATTTCAAGACTTGAAATTGTGTATTTAAAACCACACAGCTGCAGAGATCAGCAGGAGTAGCCATACACTCAGGTCAGCAAGGGAGAGAAGTGGAATAAAATCTTTTTTCTCTTTATCCATGAGACTGTAGCATCTTAGCCTTCTGATAATTTGTTTAATGTCTGTTGATTAAAACTAGTTTTTTATGTATGTACAAGAAAAAGGAGGAAAATAAAAGTCCACATAGGCTTAGTTAATCCATGAGGATAATTTTTCCTTACGCTTTACTATTGCAGCTGGAATTCTGCACTAGAACTTTTATGCTTGTTGATTTGTGGCCTTGCAATTTGGGCATCACAACTTTTCTAATCTGACTGCAAAGATGCTGATGAGACATATGTTTCTGATCGCAAGCAGTATTAAGCTTGTCTTTGAAAGACCGGATAATAAAACTTTAGTGTTTTTTCTCATCTATATAACAAAGGCATGATTTATTACTTTATCTATTTCCTGTTACTATCAATTTTTGTCAGTATAAGCAAAATAAGAATGAAATATAATTATCTGCAAAATATTTATGGAATGTCAAAATATTTGCTGTTTTGAGGAGTATTTCCAGCCACTTTTTCTAGATCCTACCCTAAGTGTTAAGTAACTTACAGTTACTTTAAAAGAAAAAAAAAAAGCAGCATTAATTTAGCAGTTCTGATATATTGCAAACAGACATAATTTTCTGCATGGGTCTGTGAAAAAAAAATCGGATTAGGAGATGTTTGGAGCCCAGGTTTCCTGCTCAAACTTTTACTGCCCCTTGAGAGAGGGAGAGGTCATTACTCAGAAGCAGCACTTGTAACAACATGAAGTTTTCTGTGTCACAGGCTTTTAGTTAATATGAAGTCATGAGAAAAATATGTCTATTCAGTTTGCCTGGCTTTCTCCAAATTGCTACACAGATGAGCAGGTGCTGCATGTAACATGCACAAAATCAGTCATATGGCAGAATCCAAAGAGCAGATTGCAGACTCGAGAAACACAGTGGTTAGGACCCACTGCTCTCCATTTGGCAGCCACTGTACAAGATCATCAAGGTTTTTATCACTGATTTTCCAGCTTTAACATTTTCAGCCAGAACAACAGCATGTCATCCCTGATCATGCTTCTACTGTCTTAAATTCTGGGTAATGGGTCTGTGATCTCCCTTCTTGACCTCTGCAATCTCAGCCATGCTCATCAAGATGCTGGTTACCAGTCTCACAGTACTACCTTATCACTCTCTACAATAACCTGAAAAGGGGTTGGAGCGAGGAAGAGGGGGAACCTCTTCTCCCTGGTGGCGTGTGACAGAAGCAGAGGTAGTGGACGCAAGCTGCGCCAAAGGAGATTTAGACTGGACATTAGGAAACATTTCTTCCTTGAAAGGGTTATTCAACATTAGAATAGCTTGCCCAGGGCAGTGGTGGAGTCACCATCCCTGGAGGTATTTAAATGAAGTGTAGACCTGGTGCTTAGGGACATGATGTAGTGATGAGCTTGCAGTGTTTGGTCAAAGGTTGGACTAGATGATCTTGAAGGTCTCTTCCAACCAAAGACTGTGTTCTGTGATTCTGTGACCTACACAGGAAAAATGCTGTGTCAAACTAATTTTTTTCTCTTGAAAGAGAGTAAGAATCTAGGAAAATAGTTTACATGGGGGTTCTGTGTACCACAAGTGTCTTTTTTTTCTGGATAAAGCATATGAAAGAACCTCGTTTACCTGCTAATATAACTTGTAATTTCTGCTGTGAACACATGTAGTGTGCTCCAGAGATATGCAAGCAAGTCAGTAGGGTAGAAGGTACAGAGCACTGCACTGTGCATCCCAGAACAGTATCAGCTTGCACCAAAACAGTAGTAGCATGTATAAAAAATGCTCTTCCTGAATTAATAAATAATGACTATTACTATTGCAGAAACAGTGTCATGTGTATATTACTCCTTGTTTAAGAGCTTCCATAATGATTTCTGGATTACTTTTTGTGTAGAATATCAAGAACCTAACCACTGAAATAAAATTTTAGTATGTCAAACAAACCGTATAATTTTCAACCTATTTTATGCATTACTTACGATTCTACTACATTGTTTCAGAATTGCTTAGTTTTCCTCCACAGCAGTCATCTTGTTTTCAGTACAGGATTTTTTTTATTTTTTAATAACTGTGAAAAATTTGCCAGAGAATAGATTGAAATATGCATGAGGGTAAAAAAAACTCACTTAAGCTTTTTCACTTTTCAAAGTACTAAAACTTGCATTCAGGTGAATAAGTAATAATTACAAAATCATCTTTTTCCAGATTTAAGAGTACAAGGGAATAGTAACAAAAATCTCTGGAGATCTGACAAAGGAAACGTGAGAGAAATATATGTGAACAAATAAATGAAACAGATCATTTTATAGTGTTAATGATGTGTAGCTATGAAATCCTAGGCTGAATCACCAGAACTACAACATATTTTTCCTGCTTAGCCCCTGGTGAAATATTTAAAAATGTTTTACTGGTATAAATGTGAGTCAGTAGTTTCTGTGAAGTCTTGAGTACTGTTACAAAAACAACTGAATGTTCTTTCTGGGTTCCCAACGAGGAGTTTCAAGCTGAAGATTTTTCGAAAAGAAAAGAAAAAGTTCAGTAAAATAAAAAAATCTCATGCAACTAAACCCACTTCTCCATGTACTGTACCCTCACAGTCACAGTTGATTGAGGTTACATTTGCTAACAGTCCTGCTATTTGAGAACTGTATGTGGAAGGCGTTGAGTACTCCACTCTGCTCACTAGCTGCCAAAGTCTGTAGTCTCACTGACATCAGTAGGAAGATGTTCAATGATTTAAGTGACTTTAGGAGTGTCCCATATTTCTGATCCTTTTAACGTAGAAGAAAATTGTACTTCTTCATTCAAGTCAGAGATAACAGGAGGGTGGACATGTGGTAAATGATGTGATTAATTTTTTTAACATGGACCAGGACAAGGCAGTATATGAATTATTTCAAATATTTACAGTACAGTTTTTGACATCAAGTCATAGACACCTTAAAGTGGAAAATAAGCAAATCTATGAAGCCACAAATCTCGGAAGTCTTCAAGCTGACATTTGTTTCACTACATTCCTTTGGGAAGCTCTTTAGGGAGCACTTGTTCAAATACCACTATGAATTGCCTGTCCCACTTCTGATACAGCTTGTCAGCATGGGGTGTTCACTGGGGAGGGAATAAAGAAAATAACTTGATGGTGGTGATGCAGAAGCAAAGCTGTTCAGAGATAACTATGCCATGATAGAGAGCAGCTTGTTCACTATTACAATGCTGCAATCTCTGACTGCGTTGCGGGACAGTTCCAGTGCACTCCACACACAAATGTCATTCAGAACATGTGTGAACCAAACTAGCTAGAATCACGTTAACTGGCATTTTGTGCTTTTGTGGCAGATTTTTACAGGCTGTGTGAGAACAGATGCTCGCTAGTCCAGCACATAGCCCCCTGGTTAAGCCTTCAAAATGTTTTGAACAAATCTGAACCAGCAGAATGGGTTTATACTGGATCAGTACTTTGTGGTGCGTGGCCATGGAGTTTTAGGTCTGATAGAAAGTGCCCCAAAGCCAAATTTTGTGTCTTGTTGAACCATAGCCCAGGTAAACATGAAAATCATTTTTGCTCCATAGCACAAGATACTTCCACACTGAATGGTTTAAAAATGTGACATATGTGGTCTCTGTAATACAGAGTCAAGGATTTTTTCTTTAAAACAGGGAAAAAATTATTTCTATTTTTTTTTTCCCTCCCTTCTATTTATGTGACTGGGGAACAGTGCTAGCTGCAGGCTTCTTGTCTCATGCCTCATACTTATACTCATTCAGGGACATTGCTTGTACCTGTTCTTCACGGTCAAAATTCCAGAGGGATGCAGCACTTTCTCTCCCTGTTCCTTTCCTTAACTCTGAATACTGGTCCTAGGAAAAGAAAAGACAGCCAATCAAAACTGAGTCCTTATCCACAGTGGAATGCTGCTTATACTGCTGTACCTGTTCCTAAAAGCAGACTATTTCCTACTTGTAAAAAGTACTGTTATGATAGAGGAGCAAGTGGAAACTGTAGCACTCCCTCAAGCTCTCACTCTTCTGGGTGTTAATTTAAATGTATCTTGAGTTAATAATATGTTATTATGGTCATATTATACAACCTGTAGCATCAAGAAATTTTTTTATTTTTATTTTTTTTTCCATTGAGAAACTCACTTAACTATGATGAGGCTTGGGAGTCTTTTAAAAGGGAAACACATTGATAAGATAAATCTGTGAACAAGACAAACAAGTTAAATACCAAAAGACACATAATAAAAGCCTCAAGTCTGTTGTTGATGTCCTAAATTAATCATATATTAACAGCAACTGAGAGTCTCAGTACACCGAGATAGGTTAACGAATATCAAGGGACAAATGAAGATTTCTGTGACACAGAAGTAGTACTGGTGCTTGAATAAAAGAATGCCTGTTTTCTTATCAGCAGAAGAAAACACAGATTTTTTTCCTCAGATCTTTTCTTCTTAATCTTCAGTTCACTGGAGATAGCAATTCAGTGGGGGCCTGATCCAGTTCCACTGTAGTCAGTAGAAAAGACTCCAACTGGGATTTGGATCAAGTCCCTACTAACATTACAGGGTGGGGTTAACAATGTAAAAAGTTATCGTTTCCAGATCTGACTATCTAAGACCAGATGTGCAAGGCAGGAAACCATATGATTAGATTCAAACAATAAATAAAAAAGGAGTTGCCCTTGTTTAGAAACATTTTCGCAACTGGAGATTTTCTAACCATGACAACATACTGCAGCATTCAGTATTAAGTCATTGAGTGGCTGAACCTCTATCCAGTGAAGCCTACTGAATCTTTGGGGAGCAAGAATTAGCTGAAAGAACAAATGTAAGAGATCACTTCTCGTCCAGCTAAATCCAACAAAGGTTTTAATACTGAACTTTCTTCTGGTTTTCATTTTCTGCATTTTGAATTACTTATTTGAATCTCCTGTTGCAGAATCCTTTTAACTGTTATAGTGTTTCCAGTTAATAGAAGTAGGCATTGTTTAAAACAAGGCATATTCCTTGAAACCAGTTTTGCCTTGCCTTTTCTTCTCTCCTTCTTTCCTTCCTTGCAACTCTCCTTCCTTACCACTCTCCTTCCCTCCCTCCCTCCCTCCTTCTTCCTTTCTTCCTTCCTTTCCCTTTCTCCTTTCCTCTTCCTCCCTTCACCCCTTCCCTCTCTCTCTTATTCTAACTCTACCATGTAAAAAGTAAAGCCAATAAAACCCAAAAGAAAAGTAAAAAAAAAATCCACCACAGACCACACCCAAGGGGTCTGGATGTGACAGTCATATATTGCAGCAATTCCCACATCATGGTGGTTACTGAAATGAGCACACTGTGGGTCCCTTCTCTCTTTTGTACCTTGTATAATAAGAGTTCCCTGTCTAAAATGGGTTGGTAATACTGTAATCCTGATTTGCAGCTTTTTTTTTGCAATCATTTTTGTAATTTTTTCCACTGAGACAAGTGTCTAAAAGGAACAGGAAGGCAAATCTGCAATTTTTTAACTTCATGTCGGCTCCATGTATATGAGGGGAAATTTTGACTCTGTGACTTGTGAGGTCATTTACAATTGCAAAACATCCAATCACATGTACAGTGGTGAAAGAGGGAGGGAGTTATGAGGTTACTCATAACTGGATCAGCCCCCAGAACCTCAAAAAATGTTTTAGCAGCATTTTCAGAATAAAGGGCCCTGTGCTAACACGTCTTTAAAAATGAAAGTTTTCACAACTATGAGTAATTGGATTAATGTCTGGAATCAGTCACCCTGAAGAAGGTGCCTGAATAGGAGCTGAAGTTAAAGTCCTAGACACACTTAGAATTCTAAATTTACCAGTCACCATTTATTATCCTTGTACAAGAAAGTACAGATTTTACATTAGCACAAAGGTGGACATTGTTTTCATTTCCATTCATTTCTGTCAAGGAGGAAATAACCCACACCTGGAATGCAAACCTCCCCTGCTACTTAAAGGGCAGTTAGAACAAAACACAACTGTTGCAAATCCCAAGGCAGATGCTGTGAAGACTTCTCTCTCTCCCTTGCCACTAGTATCATGTTTATTACTATAATTAAAAGATCTATACATTGGGACAATAGTAAGTGAAGGATAAGGTTAGATGCTACTTTTTTCCCCTTCACAGAGAACATGTTATAGGAACATGACTTTCCCAACAGGAAAATTGGCCAGTTTTCTTGTGCCTAAAAGGGCAGGTTTAGAAAGAAAGAAAAGTAGCAACATTCCTAAATAATCTATGGAACTAATACTGTGCAAAAGGCAGAAGACAGGCTTCTAGGCTGTAGTTCAAAACCACTGCAGAATTTGTATGTAAAGGAGGAATCGACTTTTCAACTTGATGGAGGTCAGCCTGTTCCAGATGAGGTCATTCTGATTAGTTTGGGCAGCTACCGAGCCAGCTGGTAAACAGATGCTTTCTTATAAGTCAATAGTTTCGAATAAATTAGACCGAATGCTTTGATTGTGGTTGGTGCAAGAAATCTGATAAATATAGCCTTGTATTTTCTTTATTTATCTGTTTGAAATTTTTAGGCAGCAAAAATATAACATCATACTTAATAATAAATAAGCTGCAAGCATATAAAAATCATGAACTGAAAATGAGCAGATTTGGTTGAGCTATGCCATCCCACCACTGCTACTGTAATAATTTTTGTGGATCTTTCTAAGAACCCTGTGGCAAAAGTGCCCTTTTTTATTTATTCTGCAGTAATTCCCTGAGGCCCTAAGCAGGTCCTGGGGGTGCTGATTCCTCCCTGGTGTTATGTGTGTCTGACTATAACGCAAACACACTTTTGCAAATTTTGCAAGGAAACAACAAAAGTCTGCTGTAAAAGCTGCTTTTGCCCTTCTGGAAAGATGAGATGGGGTCCTATCACTCAGAATCAATCTCAACAGTTAGTTCAGAAGATGCTTAACTCCATGTACCACACTGTTTCAGGAAGAGGATGAAGCTGTATATATCTGGAATTTCACTAGAGATGGATGGGCAGTAATTCTTATTGTTTTTCATTCCCTTTCCCCTTCCACTGTTTGGGGGTGGGGGGCAGAAATTGAGTGGGGAGGTTGAGGAGTGTCTGTTGGGGCGCATTTTTTGTTTTGTTTTGATTTTTTTTCATGGACCTTACTCAGGCTCGGTCTTAATTAGATTGTCTTACAAAATTTACAGTCCTTGGTATCTGCCAGCCATTGGCTGTTAAGCAAACACAGGATACACTCAACTGGATTCTCCTGCTGCTTCCTATATTCCCACTTTCTCCACTCACCTAGTGGCATTATCACTGATTTACACAAGTGCAAACAAGATCCATCTGTTGGCTTCACAGACTGGTTGTTTCTCTTGTTAAATGATACCTTTGTCAGTGTCATATCTGTAGGCATCTGGTCCCAAAGTAATGAAAGCAAGGGGTGTAATGGCAGGGAGGGACAGGACATGGACAGAGGAGGGGGTCTGTACAAGTACCAGAGGTCTGCAGAGCAAAACCACCTGTTGCTAGAGGTCTCAGATCTTCCCAAGATTGCAGTGAGCCAGAGTCCTGCAGTTACTCAAAGTTAAGCTCATCAGAAGATAACAAAGACAAAGAGTAATGCTGGATTTCTTTCATTTAGGTCACAACTACCACCATCCTGTGAAACAGAAACTGCTGAGCACATCAGCATGTTGCTGATAATAGATGCATCTAGTAACTTACAGATGCTGTTAGCACATATAACCAGCACGCTTCACAATTTTGGTATATGCATAATGCCATCTACAGCATAAAAAACCATCAGCATATAATGTATGCATATGCCTGGGCTAAGGCACAAGTTAAATGCTGAAATGAATGTGAAAGTCTAATTAGTTTCATCACTTTTGGAACCACAATAGAGAATAAAGTTTAACTGCCTAGTTACCTGTCAGTAGATATTTTTATGCTGTACATAAATTAAGGAAATACCAAATTTTATCACAGAAATGTGAAGCATGCTTTGTGTAAGTTAACAAGACCTAGACACTGCTTCACAATGTTACTAATCTGGATATGAGATGGTGGAAAAATTGCAATTTTCTAGTGAAAAATAGACACTTAAATAGACAATTAAAGGAAATTTTCTCCTAAAATTTTGCATTAACACATATATTTAGAGAATGGAGGAGAAGCAGTTAACAAAAATGTTAAAAACTACGGGGAAATTCATTGCAACTGAGAAATGACTGGAAATTGAAAGCACTCTTAGGCTTTAGTCAGCAGATGTCCTGCCATTTGGATTCAGCTCTGTTCATGCTTTCAAATCAAAATCACATGAGGACCTTTGGGAAGCCGAGTTTTCAGCCTGTTTACCCTTATGATCTGTCAGAAGTTTTTCATTAAGAAATACCACCCCGGACTGGATCTTGTTAAGATCACGATTCTGATCTCAGCCCTTCCCTCTCTCTCTAATAAATGACCTTCATAAGGATTTCTTAACTACTGATTGTCTGTTCATTTCTTCCTCCAGATAGTTTTTTATCCCCTGTCAATTTTTTTTCTGCCTGTTCCCCCAAAACAGACTTTAGAAGTGTAAGTGCCCTAGAGAATTTACTGCTTTCTAGAACCAGAATGAGATTTAGCTTCACAGGAACATTTTTCTCTCCACACTCCAGCCCCAAACCTGTGGGTTTTTCATTCACCAGGAGCTAAGTTTTCAAATACCTGTCTCTGGGCACACCTTTAGCAGGTGCTGCTTTGAAGCTGCTGCATAGCTTCCCCCTTGAAGCTACCAATGATGCTTGGGAGTTTGTGGTCCTGGGACACACTGGCATCACTCCTAAAGCTGTGCCCCCCTATTCAGCTAGTTGTGCAGCCACCAGAGGACTGATGGAGGAACACTTGTGATTTGACTCATAATGTGCTGGGTCCATATAGGCAGAGGAACTGAATATGGAGCTTGACCTAGGCACAGACTTTGCTGGAGGAAGCTACATCCCCATTTTACTTCCTGACCTCATGTATCTCATCTCTATGGTTGGGAGCTTGTTAGACCAAGAACATTTGTAACACTTGGGTTTGTGAGTGACAGAAAAGTGCTTGAATCTGACACGAAAGTGTATCATACTACCAGGAATTCTGAGGAAAGGCTTAAACAGTCAGTGTAGGAGACCTGACTGTGTCTTTCGGTCATATCTGAGCTCCAGGGCTGCAAAGGCAACCTGGACTCTGTGTGCTGCACCACCTCTCTGGGAACCTTATCCCTTGGGCTCAGGCCAAAAACCCCTATGACCTAGCCTACATGACTGCAGTCCAAGACTGGAATTCACAACATTTAAGGATTCTAACTGCTTTTAAATGCTCTTTCTTTTTCCTTGATAGTAATTGTATGTCTACGAATGGTTTCTGAACACATCCTAAACCATGGGTAAAGATGGATTTTTTCATTCTTTCCACATTGCCAAGTCTTCCTCACATAGACCTACCACAATGTGTCCTGCACTGTGTAATCAAACATTGAAAAGAAGACAAGCGTAACACAGCTCAGCTTTGTGGTTCACCACGTACATGGCAATGTTGACTTTGAATCGTTGTGCCAAAGCAAACTCTGATCTTAACCCCTGGTTTAGTATAATGTGTGAGTTTTATCTAAGTGGGTCTGACAATTGATATGCTGAGATCTGCAGTGTCTAAATTAAAATACTTATGAAATCTATAAGTCTCAACCAATTACTTCAAATGAAGCTCAGGATGAGGAATAATCTTAGGACAGTAAAATAACAGTGACTGATGGGATCAAAGCAACCATCTAAACCACTGGTGCTTAGTTTGCTTCTGTTGGTGGTTCATTTTACAGTGCTTGGTTATCTGAAAGCTTCAGAGATATGCTGAATCCTTACCCTAAATGGAAAAAATCACATATCTCCACAGTTGCATTCTGTTCTTGTTCTGGTTTATATTATGTTTATTGTTAAAAGATCCCTCATGTTTTTTATTACTCTCATATGTTGTTTATGAAGGGTTAATAGCTGATTATTATCTGTGATACAATGGAAGCAATGTATTACAAATGGTTGAGAGCACATCTGTAGAAGATACAGAAAATTACAATGTACCTATTGATCTGCTTGATATTGTGGCAACTAACTGGCATTTATTAAAGCAGGTACTGTTACTTACCAGGAATAAATATAGCACATGGACTGGTTAAAGGACAAAGAAACTCTTGCAATTTCAAGGCCAGTGCAGGAACTTTTCTGCCATCTCTCCTTATTCAGTGTAGCCTGGTTCAACTTTTCCAATGGGCCTGATGCTCTGCCCACAGTCATACCTATCTCACAATTTTCTGCTTGTTTTGCAGGTGTTTGCCAAGTTAATCTCTGTGCTCTAGCATGCAGTGGCTGTAAAGGTGAGATGTAAGGCTAAATGTCTCTTGAGTCGTATTCACATACAATGCCACTGAATAAGGGAGTGTTTCAGATTAAGATCAGCCTCATAAGGTTTCCAGAGCTTGACTTCTTGGAGATGAAGGGGCCTCAGCTGCACGCAGTACGTGGTCCGAATACGGTTCCCTAACTCAGCTTCGTTTCATGTTAGAAAAACCTTGGACCCAAAAGCCCTGGAAAATAGCTCATTCATTCCTTAAATGATAGTTTAGTAAAATGTCAGAGTATGGCCTCTCAGTCTCCATATTGAGAAGCAAAGCACAGAAAGTAATTTGTTCCTTCCTCAGCTATAAGTCTACTGAATGTTTAAGGAAAATGGACCTATTCATGATAGAGACTGAGTCTATAATTTGAAAGCAGATTCATTTTTTATGCTAGAATTTATCAGAAAGGAAACTGGTTAAAATTAGATCTAGAAATTCTAATAACAAAAGAATTGATTAAAGAATTTAACAGAGCTGATGTTTTCTAACTCTGGATCAAGTTATAACATCCAGTATATGTCAGCCAATAAGAAATTTTATCAATACAAGTATATGGTCCACAGTCGTCTAAAAAATATTGATAAAAATTGTCTGTATAGAGAAAGCAATGCATACAGTTTTTCTGCTTTGTCACTGAGCATTTGGAATTTATAATTGTAGTAGAGCTCTGCAGTGAAACATAAATACAGCTATTAATATATGCATATTTTTGGTAAAGCAAATGAGGTCCACTGAATGTCCTGCACTATTCAAAACTTCGCCAAAATCTTGTTATCCTCAGAGTAAGTTAAACTTTAGCCATCAACATAATAATTATAGATGCAAAAGATATATATAAAACATTACTCATTAAATAGAGTTTTAAAAGTACAGTTTTGTCTACAGGAAAATGTAAGAACCCCCTTTAATATTTTAAATTATCATTTTGTATTTATGTATTTTTTTCCTGATTTTCCAGTGACTTCCCAGTTTTCACCTGTTGGTAAAAAGATACTGAAAGCCACAATCCAATCTTGCTGCTCGGTTGGATAGAATCTATAGCTTTGACTCTCGAATTGTTTGGCTGTAAGAGTATATGCAAACCCTGAAGAAGTAATGTAACATTTCAGGATCAGCATTCCTTAAATATCTTTCTTTCCACCATCCCTCCTTGGTTTCAATAAGGCTTGTAAGCAGTTGGTCTGGGTTGCCTTAGATGATAAAAGCCACCTATAAAAAGATGAGTGATCAAGCTGTGTGGCCTATAACAAAGGTATACCATATAGAATATTAGGGATTATTCAGTTCATTTTATTCATGTGTGTGGTCCTGCATATTTCTTGTCCATTGTTTACATTACACAGAATGTTTTTTTCTGGTTATTCAGAATGCGATATAGATATAGTACCTCTTTCCTATTTAACTAAGAACCTTTGCTTTGAGCCATAAAGTCTTCACCACTGAAGTTTAGGATCAAACTAGGAATAGGTAAATGGGTGTTTCTAGTGGAAGAACTATTTCAATTAAGATATTTGAGGAGAATGATTTGTGGTAAACATTTGTGTATTTATATGAAGTCTTGTAGTTGATTACACCAAGGGAAGGTTTTCATGAAGTTTTTTTCAGGAAAATGCATATTTTCAATACTAGGAGAAGAAATAAAATAACGTATTTCATCTATTTTAGTTAAATGCATTTACTTTAGTTAGATGCATTCTTGCATCTCTTTTTATTTAAATTATTCTGTTCCATTTTACATGCATATAGTTTCCTACGAAAAAAAATGTCTATAAGAGTTCTTCAGTGAAGCAGTATTCCTGGAGATTGAAAACAAAAGAACAGCAGCATTCCATCTGCCTACTTGTCTCTCTGTTTATGTATGTATGTATGCATGTATGTATATGTATGCATTCATCTCTCTATCCTCACACTTTCAAGCCTTTTGTCTGATAGTTTCCCATCCCAAAATAGTGGGGGGGGTTGACAGAGTTTATTTTGCCTTAATTTTATCTTTAGGAAGCTTCCATTACATGAATTTCACTTATTCTTTGTTATTTCTACCTTTTCTTCCTCCTGCAAATGTACCACCTCTGTCTGTTGTTATTGATTCCAAGATTGATTCTCTGTCCCTATCACCTCAGGTTTGGACACTCTTTTACTGTTATAGGTGATATACATACATTTTGTCATAGAGTAATTGTCTTACTCTCCTTAGAAAACATGCTTCACACGATGTCAGGTTGTTTTCACATGTTATCTTCACTTCAGCTTAGTCTTGCTCTTTCAGGAAAATACCACCTTGTATACATTCATGGATACCTCCATATTTCTATTTATACCATTGTGTTTCATCCCTTTACCACTTTGAAGTTTTTAGCTGTTAAGAAAGTCTGAGGCTTTAATTTTCCTCACAGTCTTCTGCCTCAGTCCTTTAGTAAATTATGTCCTGTGCCAAAAAACAATTCCTGTCAGCTTCAGGTGTACTGCTACCAAGCCATAAGGCTCTCTTGCACTGAACTGATTGAAAGCAAATTGTCTTATACGTGATCTTGTAGCATGCAAACCTGAGGCTAAACCTAGCAAGGTGAGGAAAAGCTGCAGGGTCTCCTTATTGCAAAGTAGTGTAATGGCCATAGCATGATATTTTGGAAATAGTCTTGCACCCACCCTGTGGATATCTGCCCTTTGCCTATTCCTTTAATGGCACTTCTGAAGGAGTTTTCTCCCATGAAGTTTGTTACAGGATCATGGCTTTTCAGAGCCTTGTAATGAAAGACTGGGAACTTAAAGATGTTAGCAACAAGATTCCACAGTTCTTAGAACTGAAAATGTATTTTAAATAGACCAGATGTGCTCCCAGTTGTCAAGGTGAGTGAGGAAAAAAAGCTTGTTTGATTCTTGATACAGACATTCATTTGTACTTGAGACTAGTGATTTGTTCTAATTAAGAAGCTGTAATACTGTCATGATTTGTTTGGGCTATCATGATTTTTTCTGTTTAACAGCAGCGTTTATAATAATTAAATTAAATAATTTTCAAATTAAATAGCCACAAGAAGAAGAAAAGAGTGTTTTTTTTTTCTGGAAGAAAGACTGAAATGAACCATGGCATTATCCTGATTCTAGTACAGTTGTTTTGCTTTTCAAAATATTATTCTTTCCCTCCCTCATGGTTTAAAATGTAGTGTGAAAAAAAAACAGAAATGAAAAGAAACAGGGGAAGGTTATATTGCTCTGAATATTCTATGCAAACAAAAAAGTGACAGTAAAATACAAGGTCATTTGTTTTATCTATTTGCTTATTTCATGCTATTTAGAAATATATTCTGCCAAAACCCTGAGTGCTTACCTACAAAACTTTTGGTAATCAATCTTGGGAATTAAATCCAGCTTCCATATACTGAAGGGAAGATAAACCTCTTGTGAAAGATCTTAGAGGAACAACCACTTTGCAGTATCTGTCCTCAGGTGTATATACAGCTTCCAGGGCGATCAGGAGAAGGAACATGTGCATCTATTCTTTTATCTGCTTGGATCTCAGAATTAAAGAACAAAGTCTAAAACCTATCAAAATCCCTGGAATACCTTCTGGTGCAAACTATGATATCATCTAGTTTCAGGTTTGTTTCTGGAAAGGCTAATACTGCCTTAAATTGTGTAGAGAGGTGAATTGCATTTATATATATGGGTGTAATCTGAAGCAATGTCTCTTACATTTGTTTCTTGCACATACCCATCCCAGGATATTCTTTTTCACATTCCTCTGACCTTACAATTTCTCCTTAAGCAAATGGACAAAAAAGATGGGAACAAGAAGAGTCTCAACTCCATCACAAAGGACACTCACTAGCAAAATGAAGCCAATGACTAAGAGTGCTGTTAATGCAGTTCAGAGCAGGAATGAGAGAGCGAGTTTATTTCTCTAAGGCAAAATAAGCACATAGGCCACTGTTAGGGCAGTGCAATGTGTGCATCACCCAGAGTTAAGGACTTCATCTCGAGCCATGGGGAGACTACGGAGCACTGACCTAATTTTATTGAGCATTATCCTGGAAGACAGTGTTTCTGCTCATAGTGACAAAAGTTTTAACTCTTAGTATAAACTTATCTCTCAAGACTATTTAATGCATTTCTATTTAAACCAGAACTGGACTTTTACAGGGAAATGAATATGGGTCCTTTAGAAAGCAGGTGGTTTCTTGAATAGGCCTTCTTATTTTTAAATACTAGGAAAGAAATAAGACTTCCGTGGTCTCCGGACAAATGAGACTTAGAGGTTGTAAGTCTTTGACTTCCACGTTGACCTTTCGTTATTGCTGAGTTGCTGTCAGCCATGCAAGACTTGACAGAACAAAAGCGGCATTAGATTTCAGAGACACTGGTCCAAATTCTTTAGTGCAAGACCTGAGAAGTAATTCTGACTTGTCACACTTGTCACACATGCAGATCCTAAAATCAAGCTTATTAAAATATTTAAATAAACAAGACAGAGAAGAGGAAAAGTGGAAACAAATGAGCAGCAGCTAACAGAAGCTGGGCTTGGCAGCTATGTCCTCTTCAGAAATTGATTATATGGATATTTCCTTCTCTTAAAAAGGGCTTTACTGTAAAAGAGTCAAACACCAAAAGAATGAAGTGTAGGAAATTAGTATGTATGCTTAGAAAGTAAAAAAAAAATTTAATGACTTGGGCTGTGGTTAAAGCAGATATGTTCTGTAGAGACTTCACCTAGTTTAATTTCCTGTTCTACTTGGGTTTGATCAGTCCCTGAGTTCTTCAGGAATGCCAGATCTGAAATCCAACATGATTTCTCATTCTTCACTGAGCACTGGTTGAAATGTTTTGTAATTAAGCAAAAGCTTAATGGATTTGAGGGCTCATTTAGAAGAAATGAAAATTTTCCTTTGGTCTGGAAATCCCAGAAGAGGCAATTGCAGGTGTGATTCCAGGCCTCCATTCTCCAGTTCTTCCTCTAGCAAATACAAAGACAAAGAAGAAAAAAAAAAAAAAAAAGAAAAAGACTGTGTTTCTCCTAAAAGCTCTACAAGAAGAAGACAGGCCCAAGTGAAAATCTAAATTTCTCCCTAATCTCTGGGAGATCTGGTTATAGTTCTGAAAGCCTTGACATCTAAGAAATGAGGTCTAGGTTTCAAATTTGAATTTCTTATTTTAGACATAAATCTAGTTGGAAGTCTACATTTGATTCTTTGTGTGGATGAAAATGTAGCTTAGCTGGATCAAGAGTATTCTCTCCTTTACCACTTCTACAATGAAAACATTGATTCGTTCTGTGTTTTTACTGTGTGAAACTCAGCATCAGAAAGTCTACTTTTCCAAAGAATTAAATAGCCTCTCAAAGAATATGAAGACAGTTTTGAAACTTGCAGCAATCGAATGAAAGAGCTAAAGCCACATGCCACTAAGTACAGAACTGGTATGAGTTCATACTGCTGCTTCAAATTTGTTCAAAATATTTTGATAGGGTAATTTTGTCCTGGCAGACTCAGGATGAGATCAAGTATCATCTGTTCTCCTGCAGCTACACAAATGCAGCCCAAGCACCATCTGGTGTGCTCTGGCACAGCACACATGCCACAACTGAAACACGGCCACATGCTCACACCAGACCTAGATCAGATTTCTGTTGCTTTTGAGTGCATAGATCAAGTATCAATGAATATGGAACCACTAATTATTTGCCATGGTTTTAAAAGAAATTCCCCACTATTAGTACCAAGTATTTGGCTTAATGAGAGGGGATGCTGAGTGTCCTCCTGTCCTATCTGATATAACTGCAGTTATCAGCTGGGCTGCTGGTGGGCAGAGGAGGAGCAGAGTCACTGAGGGACAGGCTGTGCTCGGGAGGGCTTGGCTAAGGGACAGCTCAGCTGTGCCACACTCACATCTGCTACTGTGAAAAGCATACCCGCTTTCTCGGACTTCAGCTAAGCAAGATCTTTCAGTTGCTGTTGCAAGGCTATTATCTGCATGGGGGTCTGTATGCACACACAGGACACTAGTGTTTTCTTAGAACTTTCTGGCCAATGTCCAATTAATCTTTAACTGTAAAATCTATATTTAGAAACTGCTTTCACTGTGACCTTTCCTCTGAAAATGTATTTTGGTCCTACGCAAGTAAGATTCATTACATGTAAAATAAATAGTTCATAATGATGCTCATAGTAGAAGCTAAATGTTTTATTTTGTTATTTTCTCTATCTCCTGTTCCAATTCCACATATACAAAAAAAGTACCTATATATTTCTATGTGCAATTTCATTCAGCTCGTGAAAGGAGAATAAAGAAAATAGGATAAATAAAATTTAGATCTTTATAACAGATCAGACTTATCTGATGCTTTATATCTGGTATAAGTTTGGGAAAAAATAATAATAGTAAAGAAAAGAAAACCAAAGAAAAGAAAAAGCTTGGGAGGTTTTTTGTCAATTTCAAGCTTTTAAACCTTTTTTTTTTCCTGCAAAAAAAAAACCCACAGGGTTTATTTTAAGATTTCTAACAAACCAAAAGAGTAAAAGATGGGTTTTAAATGTGTTAAAACATTCTGTTTTGTGAAAACCAAATATTTTGTTTCAACTTCCAGCTTTTAAAGGCATCTCGGCTTTCTAAGAAACTAAAATGAAATTCTCAGATAGAAAACTATTTCAAATGGATCCATTTCAAAGTTGTTGAAATATCAATTTATTTCTTAACAAGATGAATACATGTTTTTGAAACAATTCAGTAATGCTGAATGTACATTTTTTTTCCCAGAAAGGGTTTATGCATCCAACTCTAATCAGTTCACACCTGCATAAAATGAGTGTAAGCAGATGTATAATGCTTCTGTTATAATGTGGTATTGCTTCCACTCCCAGGGGAAATCCTGGCTCCAGCAACGTCAAAGAGAGTTTCTCAAACTCATTTCTTCACACCTAATTCATGTTTCATCTTTAAGAATCAGTGATTTCACACTAGTCTAAAAGTTACTACTCGTACGGGTAGATGTGCCAGATCACTGACATTAATATGCATAGTAGCACAACAATTCAGATTTTTTACTTTATGAAGGGCCAAAATAATGGCTCATGTCCTAGATATTTCCTGTCTAGACTACTATATTGGTCTTTTGGACAGATTTCCTGCTTTTTCCATTGTTGTCTTCAAAGTGAAATGTAGAAAACTGTAGCTTTTTTCTTATATTTTTAGGCTCTCAAGAAGATGATGGGCCTTGTTTTCTTGACTCGTAATATTAGAAAACTATACCCCTGATGAAGAATCAATCCTTTATTTATAGTTGAACCGTCATTACATGAGAAAGCAGAAACTGATTCTGTGGGTTAATCTACAATAGGGTACCCTTTAGATAATGGCAAACTTGGAGCAGTGGCCTCTGAAGTATCTGATTTATTGTGCTCCAGTGAATGATGATAACATCATTCAGCGACTCAAATAGAGTGGGTTCCATTTATTATTTTATTCTGAGTATGTTAAAGTTATCTGTCCCATCTAAATTAACTCTATAATCTCCACCACCTTCTCCAGATAATTATTTATCTGAATTATCCTAGATGCTTGTCTTAATACACCATACACGGCTTAAGACACCTGTTTCAGTGTACTGAAGGGTCTCTGAACCTAAATAAGACTACATCAGGTGCTTAACTTTTAGATAGCTAAATTAGATTGGAAGAACATGATCTCTCCTTTTCTGCTGGATACCTTGTAATTTAACAAGGATGTCTGAGAACCGTGGTGACCATCTGTGTCTAAATGAATAGTTTAGAGTGGCTGAATAGGTAATTAAGTGGTTAATAAGCCATCATCTGTTATTTTTAATTGCAGTTTGAGCTTGGTCAGATTTATTATAACATTCAATAGTTCTAGTCTAACCTTTCTTTCAGTATCTTGCTCTCTAGCATTTAATTGAATGATCAGTCACAATCCACAGCATGCATTATACTTAATCAAATTTCATTTCTCATTTTTTCCTATAACAGTGACTTTTTCCTATAACAGTGACTTATTCTGTGTATTTCTTCAATATGTTCATCATGCAGAGTTTTCTATTGTCTGGATGTTCTTTGGAAAACTGTGTCTCAAGAGTTACTCATTGACACCATGTTGCAGTTACTTTTCTACTTGGAGCATGGGCAGCTCCACTGCTTGTGTGATTTTGTAACCTTTGAGATTTCAGCCAAGCGGCTTTGTTCTTCTGTAATCATGAATTTTGTTTTATTGAGTTTCATATTTAACATGTTTTTATACAGGGAATGCTATTCATGCATGTTTCCCAACCAGTACTCCAACAAAGCTCAAGTGTTCTGTTGATCTCATTGTGAGCAGTTTTCAACAAAGATTTTTGGAAGCTTTCCAATAAAAATGCAACAGAAGCAGACAGGGAGAGGTTAGGCAAACAGTGCTGCATTATACATGGCTACATATAACACTGTGCTCAGGAAAGGCTAAGGAAATATAATTGCTCAAAGGGACCATTTATGGAGAAAACCAGTAATAAACATGAGTAAATGTTTCAGAATGGTCTATAGTTTGAAAAAATGATGAGGTCCAATGCCATTCTTAGTCTACAAGACGTTGTCTCACTACAAAACTTTGCAGTTTCCAATGATATGCAAACCAAATGCTTTCAAAAACACTTCAAGATGCTTTTACCAATCTCTGGTTTTATCCCAAATCTTTGCAATTATCAGCAAATACAGAGTGAGGGCAGTATTAATTGAGTAAGGTGTAAGCTATGCATGTTTTATTATTGCATGTTGTTGAAAGTAAAGAATTGTGGCTATCTTATGCTATCCCCATGAACATTGTGCAGACAGCCTAACCTCACTGTCGTATGGCGTCTTTTTCTACTCCTGTCTTCTTTCAGAGAGTATTTATTTACCATGGCTGGATCTGCAAGCAAAAATCCTCCATGTTCTTTTCTCTGTGAAGATATTCTAGGCAACCAGCCAATTCCTCATTCTCTATATTGGGATAGATGAGAGTGTACAGCGGCCTGTTTGTCATCTCCCAGTGATGGGTACTTCCTTAGAGAACAGGTCTGGGTAAGGCTAGAGCAGACTCTGGGCTATGCTAACAGAGAAGCAGATGGCCTTAAGGAGCTCCTGATTGATCCTAGTCTTTTACAAATCTTGGTGTTCAGGAAAAAAAAAGAGAGAACATTTTGAATTTGGTGTGAAGTATTTCTTCTTTCTCTGTCATACCACTCATGTATAGATATCAGTTGTTTCATCAGCTACTGAATTTTGCACAGGGAAAATCCCAAAATGCTTTGCTTCCCCTGCCCCAGCTTGTACTACTGTGGGCTTTAATGTGTATCCATGAGATACTGAATCTTTGTATCATGGATACAAATGTTGCTGTTGCAAAGGGAAGCACTCTTCTAATGAAACAAGCTTGATTAATTCTGCTAATGCTCTTGTTCTGTTAAAAGTCTTTCCCTTTCCTCAGTGAGGCATCAAAAACTCGAAATCTGGGCTACTAGGAAATTGAGATTTTCTCCAGTGGGCTCATCACTACTCAAATATTAATAACATCTGAGACAATATGCTTTGAGTATATACTAGATTTGCCTCCTCACTCTATGTCATCTTTGAATCCCAAATTTCCCATGGTCATAACACTAAGAGGATAGTTATTTATCAGAGGTTGCTTTTAAATTCAACTTTTGTTTTTCCAGCACTGGTATGCATGCATTAGTAATATGTGCCAGATATACATTTCCCCTGCAATATTAAATTTCAAATGCATTTTTATCATCCCATCTCTTCACCCTCTCTCAATATAGAAGATCCTATAATATTGCTTCAATCAGCTGCTCTGCTTTTTAAACTCTCCTATAGATCTAAATACATGGCAGTTGCAACAAGAACATTTATGTGCCTAATTTTAAACTTGCAGAGTGAAAAATCACTAAAATTGATTCAGAAATTAATGCCTTTAGAAGCTGTAATAGCACAACTTTACTTTCCATCAGTTAGTGGAAGATTAATAGTGCTGCCCACAAAAAAGCTATGAACACTTGTAATTTTGTTAAAACTATTACTATCTTTCAGATCTAGCCTCTTTGAAAAGAAGGGGTGCTGTTTGGTTTGTGGAGTGGTGTATTTACTTATTTATTTGTCTAGACATTGCCTAATGCAGAGTTAAAAAAGTATAAACATATTGGCATTTCATTTCAATGCTTATGAAATGAGATGATTTCTTGCAAGAATGAAACAGGAAGTTGTACTCAGGAGAGATTTGGAAATGTGTGCGTCCACACCACACTCTTATCCCTAGCTAGCATCAGTCTCCGTCAGGATGCTGCACAACATCAATGCAGATCAGAATTACCTCACAAGCTTCAGGGTCACAGTGAGCTTTGTGCTAGTGCTGAAGGCAAGGAAAGATGATTAGAAAGCCTTTCAGCAATAGAGGCAAATCTGTCCTCTTCCTGTGGGACAGGAAAGGGGCAGAAGGAGGCAGAAGATATCAGGAGAGGGGCTATGAATGGCTTTTCCTTTCCTCTTTTTTTCTGAAATTTCAGACAACTACCTAACTTGCCTAACTTGACACTTTAGATATGTCCTCTAATGTCAGTAAGGTTGAATAATTTCTCTAGTGAATTATGTTGTTCCTCTTGCTTTAAGGAGTCTAACACCATCTGCAGTAGGAGTAGATCTTGAGAAATAAGCTGTATTCTTAAAAGCACTTTTCCACAGCTAAAATTTTGAAAAGACAGTTTATCTGATGACTTCATCCTTGTCTTTTCCCTCAAAACCTCATAAGACCCCCAGACTTTAAACTTAGGCCAAAATCTCTCCAAAGCCCCCTGGTTTTATATGATGTCATCACAGACTGGGAAAGGATCTCTCAACTTGACCAGATCAACTACCATTCAAATTACTTCCCCAGGCAAAACCGAAAGCTCCCTGGGTGAACGTCTGGAGGGAAGCCTCAGAAGCGTATATGATTTATATGTGTTAGCTAACTAGCTCCAAAAAGGTACTTAGGGAAGCCTGCATGAAATGAAGCTGGGATTGGTAAAGGCTCTGGAAAAGAGAGAAAGCGAAGATCTTTGAGTGCATACAAATAAGTATTAAATACATCCTGAATTCCTTTATTTCTTATTCTATGTTGATCACAAGTAAATAAAAACCAAACATGCTTATTCCACACAAAAAACCCTTTATGAACTCATTTCAATACTTCAGGATACACACAGAAAAATGCTGCAAAAGAAGGAAAAATGCACTTTCTAAAGATCTAATTATGTATGTTTTTGTATAATACAAATTAATTTTACGTGCATTTCTTAATACATAGAATAAATTAAGATAGGTGGCCCAGGAGAAAGTGCCACTGTTGTAAAGGTCAATGGGAAGCAGTAGCTTCAAGGAGGGGGAGCGAGCCAAAGGAGGGAGGAAAACTAGCATGCTGAACAAGAGTGAAAGCACGCTCCAAGCACAGAGTCACAAGGCATAGGGAGCTTAGCTCAGAAACAGGCAATACTGTAGACACACATGGCTCTGTTAGCTAAATTAGACTAATCTGTTTAACAGTGAACACATTTTCAAAAAAATTACTGGTGTGTGCTTGAGCTTTACATAGCGGCAAAGAAGTTGGCAGACTGGCCAGATACTGTGCGTTTAGTAGAAGGATTCAAAATCAGGAAACCACAGACTCTTAATTTCAGCTGCTTGTGAGGTCTTTCGGGGTAACATGCCAATCAATAATTACAGGAACTGACAAAAGTTATACATTGTAAATACAGCACAAGCGCATATTAATGTATACTGATTACTTACAATTTGTGTGCAGGATGATCTTCAAAACAGGGGAAAGGTAGCACTGAAACATCTAAAAAGAAAACAGCAGAACATTTAGTATTTTCAAAGTACACCTCCTTTAGTCAATGGAAAAAGACAACCGTGTCCAGAAAGCAATTTGCCTTACTTTAGAGAGTGTGAATTGCTTTCTGAAGGGCATTTCAATCTGTCTCTAATCATCTGCTATAGAAAGAGCCCAAATAACTAGTAAAAAATAAACCCAACATCTTTTAGAGACATTTATAATGCAGTACAACAGTATGTAGAAAATGTTGTCACATATAGAAGTTATATTTTACACACTCTTACAAATGTTTATTCACTTTTTTTTCCCTGAACAAATGCAAATGTCTAAATCCATACTTACTCAATGATTTTTTTTTTTCCCCAGAAGTCCTTGCACTCTAGTACTGTAGTTTTCCTTACAACCTTAGAACTACTTAGAACAGGAGAAACTGTCTTGCCACTCTAGTATATATTCTGATGTGTTTGTTGTCTCCATTCAGGGTTCAGGGCAAAACCCCACAGAGCAGAATAGCTGTGGGCCCTCTCTCCCTCCCCTTTCCCTCCCAAGGGAGGATACAAAGCGAAACGAGGAAGGAAGCGCCTCACACCAAATTGGAAGTTAAGACTATGAACAAAATTTAATAGGTAACAGATAAACAGGGAGAAGGAAATATTAAGGGAAGGCGGATATACAAAAATATACAAAACCAGTCCTGGGATGGCAATGGATTGTGCAGAGCACGTGGAACAAGGCCTGGCTGAGCTAGATTGCAGTCCCACAGCAGCAGAGTACCAGGAAGAGAGAAAAGAAAGTGAAACGTCCCCTTCCTGTCCTTTTATAGAGTGTGGCAGGGAAGGGGCGGGAATACCAGGTGTTCGTGTGCCCCTCCTCCCCCAATTTGTTAACTCTTAAACCACAACATTTGTGTAGATAAATAGGTGGAAACTGATGGATATTTGATGTTTGCTCTAACATAATATTAGTGGTGGGGCTTTTGGTTGGGTTCTGTAGACAGGGGGTTTTCTGTTTGTGCTGTTTTTTATTATAATTAAAAAATTAATATTATATTAAATTTGCAATAAATCAATTCAAACACAGACTTCTAAAATCCTCAAATATCCTCTGAGATAGCAGATGGGAGAAAAGTTAATATGTAAGAGCTTATTCAGAAAAACTGTAAAACCAGATGTGTACAACCAAATTCGGAATATGTCCTAATGAGGAAGAATCAGTACCAAAAAAAAGCAGTAGCAAGCTGCAGATAGACCTTTAAACGATTCATAAACGCATCAGTTATCATTCCAACTGGTCTTCAAAACCAAAGTTGATTATTGTTCATTAAAAAAAGGAGTAAACAGAATGAGACTGTTAAATATTGCTGATCTTTGTATAATCTCAGAAGAACAGACAAGAAAGGAGCTGATATTTACACACCCTGTTCTAAGTAGCTCCCTTCATTTAGTCCAAGGAGGCCTACGCATAACTTAAGAGTATAACAAGCCTTCTATTATTAAATGATTTGTTTCCTTTTCTTTTCCTTACTGCTCAGATCTTATGCAAGTCATAATTTCTAAAAAAAAAAAAAAGGAGCTACTTTTAAACACTAAACTTCTTTGCTATCCTTTGACTCTTTAAAGTAAATCTTAAACATTTAATCAATGAATAAAATCTATTAACGTAGATTTTTACAAGCTCATATATTGTTATCTTATTTGATTACCTTCTGGTAGCTACATTTAATTCTGATTTTTTTTTGAAAGGTAGTCCTACTGAGACATCTTGATATGGCATAAATTAGATAATCAGATGCTATCATAACAAAAAATGTATTCTCAACTCCTGCTACCTTTTAGCTGCAGATTAAAGCCTGCAAGTGATTACAGGAGAAGAAATGGATTTGTCTAGGCCTTTGGTACAGCTGCCATTTCATACCTTGCATGATACAGGCTGCAGAATCTCTCCCTGCAAATTCTGTATCAAATTCATATGCATTTTGCTGAGCCAAAGTATATTTTTTTGAAAACTGTCCAGTCTCAAATTATTTCTTTTCAAATGAAAAAGATATTTATAGAATCGTAAAATATCTCAAGTTGGAAGGGACCCATAAGAATCATCTAGTATACAAAATATAAAGGAATGTGACCCCTGACTCTTTTTGCTTCACACGTGAAAGTAGAATAAGCTACATAGTCTTCAGAAATGCTCTTCTGTGAGTTGATAACACAGTCTGGGCTATAACTCATGGATGAGGCAAGGGAAGTAACAGGGCAGCCATTTGGGAGTCTAGGTGGCTGGTGGTTCTTTCCTCATTTGTGTGACATAGCAGGTCGTAGTCCAGAGACATAGTTATAAGTCGAGTGCACCTCATAGCTTTCATAGCTATTTCCTGACATTTAACATTAGGGCAGTGGATCTACTAAGTAATCTGAAAAAAAAAAACCCAAACCAAAAAAACCCGAGTCAATCACAAATGCTTACAGAAGATGTAGAATTGCCACAGTTAAACATAAATAAATAAACAATTCTGATCAGACTTAGAGTTAACTTTGGTTTAGATATAGCTTTATGTTACTAGTACATTTACTAGAAAATAGCCAAGGGAAACACATTTTATGGCCACTAAAAAAAGGCATTAGTAAAGCTCCCTCTTGTAGTTCTCTGCCTCCAGAAAAGTAACATAAAGTAGAAAAAGAAAAGCATAAATGTAATGCTTTTTTAACAACAAATTACTGAGTCTGTCTTTTCCTACATCTTCCATATCCTTCTGAAGAGGTAATAAAAGTGGTGAAAGGGACCCGTCAGATTTTTTTTTAAAAAGGACACCTGTATGAATACATGCACATAAACGTCTTCAATACCTCATTTTAAAAAGCAAGTATGATAGTATTCTGGAAAAGTTAGGAACCACATCTGGTATAGAATTAATGTGTGTGGTGGTTTTATTAAAATAGATAATAGAAAAAATAAGCAATGTATTTCCACTGCCTTTGAATCTTTTTTTCTCCTCTCCCTCCCCCCTGCTGTTAGAGACAAAAATCAAATACCCTTGTAAAACAGAACGCTAAAATCAAAAGACATTTAAATTATACTATAAAATGGTGGAGAATTTTCAAGGAAGACCTTACATGTCTGCCCTTTCTGAACTTATTGTAGCACTAGTCAAGTTTTGATGTCTGATCTATTGTTTGTTGTTCTATATTTTAAGTGTCTGACTGTCCAGATATCAGGAAAAGAAAATGAAGAAAACCATCGAAGACATTAAAATTTTATGAGCTTTGAGTCAATTAATTGTCTTTTTATGTTCTCTGCTACCAAATTGTTTATCTGAGAGCAAAAATGATAATGTTGGTTAATGGAATCAGAATACAATTAAACCAACAAGCGTATAAAATTCAATATCCAAGCAATAAAAAAGAAGTCATTTATACATTGATTTGACACACTTTGAACTGACCTCGTGTGAACTTTGTCATGGCTAGATACCAAAAGAGACAATTGAGGAATTTGTTTCTAAGAAGTTGTTATTAAAAGAAAGCTGTCAGAAAACTGAAGAAGGAAAGTCCCAAATTATCATTCATTCACTGAGCTGCTGACCTTTTTTGGGGAAGCAAAGGATTGGAGCTCTCATGTTAAAAACTACTCTCAGTGCTGTCACATCAGTGCTCATCACTGCTATTCATAACTTGGCTTCATCATTGTCCGTCACCCTTTCATAGAGGGTATCCCATCATATCTTTGGGAAATAGATCCATATTATTTCCTTTTGCAACCAGGTGAACAAGGGAACATAATAATAATGGTTTCAGCTCAGAACTGTTCAACTAACCCTGTATTCTGCCTCCAGCAATGGACATAAGCTGAAATCTAGACAAGCGTAAGAATAAGGCGAAAGCTTCTCTATACACTCCCCCAGCTAGTTATTTTTTTCTAAATTTAATATGTCATTTAAAATTTTCATTTATAAAATTATTATATATATATAAACTCAGAAACATATTAAATATGAAGCCTCTGAGTCTGATGAGTCTGCTATATCATATTTTGTATCTATTTTCCAACTGCTCAAAAATAATGTGTACACACATTTTGATCTGCAACAGATGCCAGGCAAAGAGCAAATGATGGCATATATCAACTTTATTCTGTTCATTTAAAGATCCATCTCTTCCAGTATCTTATGTTTAACAATGTGACTATCAGTGTTCATGAAAAGAATAAAAGAACAGTGAAAGCAGAGTTAGACATTTCCCCTGGCTGCAGAAACTCTGACAGCCTCTGGTTTTGTCACATCGTCATATGAAATTCGCCTCATGTTTCATAGTCCCCAGAGTCCTTACTTCTCTGTTAATTTGTTTAATATGTCTTGGAATCCAGCTATATATTTGAACTTCACCATATCCCAAGGCAATTAGTTGCCTGCTTTATTTACTTACCTTGTTAAAAGTACCTTTTAAAGGGATACTATGACAGCTGATAATTTTATTGTTATTACTTTCTGCCATATTTTCAGGAAAAGGAAATAAATTGTTCTGATTCAATAAGTGGTTACTGAAAACAATACTTAACATTGACTCCTGTGTGTAAAATGATTGTGTTTCAATTAAGATTAACCACAATTATCATGATAAACAGTCTACAAGCAGGCATGAATAAAATCTATACCTTTTTATTTTATTTTATTTTTAATTCCACTGACAGGTATTCAATTTACCTAAGTTTGAAAGAACTTTGTCTTTAGCTGAAAGAGAAAGAAAACACATCTGACTAAAAAAAATTCTCTGTTGTGGAAGAAGCTGCTGTAAGCAGCTGCTAGGATCATTACAACCCGAAATGCATCCACCAACCATGAATATTTTAAGTGCGCTGAAGAGTTTTGTTTTTTAAAAACATCTCTTATTTTCATTTCCTTTAGTCCTTGAGGCATTTAACATATTTGAAGATGCCACAATAAATCACATTCTAATTACCCGGAACTTGTTTTATTTAAGAGTTATGTATTTATATTAAATTTTATAGGAAAAAGGAATTTTAATCTGTAGAATGATTTTTTTTTTAATGGAAAATTTACTACTGTACACAACATTCCTTTGTCATAATGATGGAAGTATATCATGTTTAACATTTCTGCAATATAATTCTCCCTCAGTATATTCTTTGGAACATTTACAATTTTTTGTCTTCTGATAAACAAGTCTAGTTCCTAATGAAGCAAAGGAACACACTTAAAATTACCACCAAGAAAGATTTGTCTGATAAATGCAGCTCTTTTACTCTGTTCATGAATTTCCCTCAAACAGTTCTTTTAAACTTTGTTGACACAGAGACCCAAATACTGATTCTGTGAAGGTTTATTTGTAAAAGCTTTATTACTTGCAGCCTGAGTTAGCCTCTATGATTTTCCTTTAAACTCCATCTGTATTTGAAAATAAAATAGTCTGGGGTTCATTCTTTGGCCCTCAGGCACCAAATGTCCATAATATATGCCTGTACATCTGAATTCCCTTCCTTTGCTAGACAGAGGACCCGTATATGTGCTGTCTGCTGGGAGCAACCCTATTCTCTGGGAGGATAATAGTTGGCACAAGCCAAATCCATGCCACAGGTCATGTCCACCAGTATGAAGCACCACCTATCACAATGTGTGAACCTGGAGTCCTGCCCTATTTACTTCTTTAGTGCAAATACAACCCTCAAATAATTAATGATATACAAAGGAGTTTTATAATTCAGAGCCAAAGTGTTGTTTTCTAACTATTTATTTAGACTGTTACAGTTCATTATGTAGCTTGACATCAGCAAAGGACAAGCCAAGCCACATGGTATTGCTTACTTTCCTCAATAGGCTTTTTCTGAACAAAGAATAACGAGTGGAACAGAAACCTGGGGAAAAAAAGGAGTCAGTGACCTCTTCAGTTCTCCCTTCACTGAAATGGAAACATTTAAAAATCTTTTAACCTGATCTAATCAAATACAAATAATCAGTGTTAGTTATGCATAGCAATTTACCACTTCATACAAGAATGATGATTTTGTAGTAATAAAAACAAGCCAGTATTCCACATATCAAAGGGAAGAAAAAGCTTTTTGTGAAAAATGTTTGTGAATATTATATAAAAGAACAAGCAGCACTGGAAACGTATGGCTTCCCAATATCTGAAGTTGTCTGAAGATTAATTTTTAACTTACATATCCAAATCTAACTCTTAATGCATAAGTTCAGGGTAGTATGAATCAAACTGGAGGTAAAGCTCTTTAAAATTTCTGTACATATTTTTGTCCATTGATGCACATATTAATGAGCTGATTACTTTGAAAGGAACATATCGCTGTATTCAATGAACAAGAACCACCACATATGAACAACACTGGCCATTTCTATTTGGCAATACACCAATGTGATGCATTATCCTTCCTATTTCTAATGGACACCAATGTACATAGGGTCAGAACTAGTTTTCAGCAAGAAGGGAACTCATTAAGTGTACCTCTAAGGAGGATCTGAAATGGCCCTTGCTGTTATTGCAGGTCAATGGTGAGAATGCAAGCAGGTAATAGTAGCTTGGGAGAATAAAAGGAGGCTACTACGCTCACCTTGGCTAACAACAGGACTCATGATAGCTTTTATTGCAAGTCAGTCAAATAATAAAGGAGAAGCATCAAAGGCAGGATTCATGATGCAAGGAAAAATACCTAAGTTTAAATGCCTATGTATAGGCATTTGCATGCAAGTTAGACATCTCAGCTGCCATTACAGATAGTGGCAATATTCACAGGGATGACTCGGTTACCAGCACACAGATGGCTGCTGCAAGCAGGGATGTTACAAGCCTAACTTGTTTTGCCTGGCCTCCAATTGCTGCTGCAGAGAGACAAGGGGTGCTGTAGGGCTCCTAGGTGCCCCTCCTGTGCTGTACTGGGTGTTGAGAAGGAGTCAAATGTCACTGGTGGCCAGTGCCCAAGCAAACAAGTCAAGCCTCCTGTCAATACAGCCAGTCAGGTCTAGGGACCTACAGCCAGTCAGAAGGACTGTTTATTTCAGGATGAAATGAGTAGTTCTCTTGCTTCCATGGTGGGAAGACTTAAGGTAAGCTATAACATTAAATTAATATGTAAATAAATACACCTTCCTGTGTCTGAATATGGACCACAAACTGACTCTAAAATTTTATTCAGGTGCCTACACACACATATCTCCTGCTGTTCGAGATGCCTCAGTGAACTTGGAACAACCATGTCATGTAATCTGTGGGAAACCTCTGGCTTTTTGAAGCAGCAGGCAAAGTTCTTCCAAGATACCACAGGCCATCTTATATGTGAGCAACCACCTGAAACTCAAGTTTCTAGAAGTTAAGAAGGGTTTGAAAAAATCTGTGTGTTGCACCAAATCTTTGACAGGTCGTGTTATTTCTCTGTTCTTCCCTTGGCAATATATTTTTCTGCCTGAACCCAATGTATCCTTCCTAATCTCCATTTCTTCACATACCTCTTTGCAGCATCTGCACGCGTCCTCATGACTCAGACCCAGTCTTTCACCCTGTTTTGCATCAGCCTCTCTCAGATCCTGGATGATGTCCTTTAAAATGAGTTCCAGAAGAATTTTCTTTGTGGATGTGGTACACTTAGTGCAGCAGATGGCCAGCTGCACTACTGTAGTGATGTGTTTCAAGGCTTCTTCACATCACAGGCATCAAGGAACACATTGTCCTTCACCTCTTCTACTTCAGTCCTAAAGAAATATTTCAAATGACAGAATCTGTAAAGTTTAATGTAATGATACACTTCCAGAACATACTGAGATCTTGAAATGAAATTTTGTACTAGAAATTAAACTATTTACTTTAAAGAGAGAAAAAAAAAAGAAAAAAAGAAAACAAAAACAAGAGGAATCAAAATGCTACATTGACTTCAGCCTTCTGTATGACTTTATGTTGATAATTAATTTTCCTACATCACAGACTCATCTTGTACACAACAGTATAAGTTTTTCCCCAAACAGTCAATAAATTGTGTTTTTTTTAAATTCAGCACTGAAAGATAGGAAAGATGTTATAGATCAACTGTATGTAAGAGGAAAGAAAAATCTCTTATTCCAAATTTGAACTAGGAGAGATTACTTATCTTTGGCAAACGAGTACTCTAGAAACTGGGACAGGATGTCCAAACTCAAATCATGACAGGAGGTTTTGAGCTGCCTACTGTCAGCTATTTTTCACTTGAAAACACAATAATCAGAAGGTTTATCATGACAATAATCCTTGAATAAAACAGCTAAAAAAGAGAAAAAATTAAATCATTCATTCTGATTTCCCATACTCATTATTATCCTTTTTCAAGTATTCAGTGGCAGCAAATCCCTTCTATTAAGCCACCCAGCCTCCTATGCTGAATTGTAAATGTCAAAAGTGACTTTCTAAGAGGTGAACTGAGAAAAAAGCCTTGCGCTAAGAAAAAGTTAGTGTCCACATAACTGAAAATGTTGTATNCACACATATCTCCTGCTGTTCGAGATGCCTTAGTGAACTTGGAACAACCATGTCATGTGGGAAACCTCTAGCTTTTTGAAGCAGCTACTAATCAAGTTCAAATAAGGAAAATGATTTATTTTCAGAAGCAAAACTTGAACAGTCTAAATTTGTGAGCAATGACAGAATTGTATCAAATAGGACAGTGATTTCAAGCTGATAAATGAAAAATCATGATATAGAATAGAAAGCAGCATTGCAGGCATTAACTGTATTATTAGGAAGAAACAATCAGTTCAAGGTTAAACTATCTTTTGAAACATGAATGGGACTTTTAATACTTCTGTTCTAACCTTTAAAAATGTATTTTCAACGAAGCAGCTGATTTCTGCATTGCAAGACCTTTAGAAAAAAAAAAAAGCAAGTACTAAAGGTTTAAGATAATTGAATGTATTAGATACTGAAGCAAATTAATTTTGCTATTATAATCTCTACTACATTTACAGTACAAAGAAAAACATTCCAGTGGGCGAATGCTTCCTTCTCCAGCTTTCTAATCTGCAGTTTTGCTGAAGGCAGATCAAGCACTATTTTGATATGGAAACTAAAATAAGTGTTAGCAAGATCTGTACTTAATGAAAAATGTGTTATAAATGAGTTCCAATGCCTTTTCCAACTTCTAATTTAAAGGCAATTCACACAATGCAGTGTGTATTCTATGCTGTGAAAAAATATTTGGGTAAAGACAGATGCAACAGCTGTGACATTTTGTGCATGTCTAGATTGTTGGGATTCTTTAGAGTAGTCCTCAACAAAATGGTGCTGCTGATGCCATAATCCTTATATGATAATCCATAGTAGTGAGAGCCAGGCCACATTCTTTGGCTTCTTTTTAAAGCTATTGGACAAAATCCTGGCCACAGTCAAGTCAGAATAAAAATTACTTGAAATAGGCCCAGGTTTCTCTCATGAGGAAAAAAATAAATGCAGTTCTACTTGAACATCCACATTCAATTCAGCATTTTAGTTTTTGTTAATTACCTCCACAAATTAAAGTGCACTGTGCATTTTATCAAGCTAACACTTTCATTCCCTTAGGTAATCTATAGATTTATTTTTTTTTTTACATTGCAGACAGGAAAAGTGTATTGATCTATATTATGCTAGATGCTTTGTTTCTATAGGTGTACTCACATGATGGCAATGTTTCTTACCTTTTGTGCTACTTTAGCATAAATATTGGTCTCATTTTATAAGGATAAAAACAGAAATTCATTTGTTTAAAGTATGGCACGACGTTGTAGAGATTCCGTAGGTAAAAAAATATCTACATTTCTGTAGATTCTGATTATTCTATAACCTTGTATTCAAGTTATGTGCATGAACTAATAGTTGGCACAGAATCACAATAACTGTATTAAATTAAAAGTACGTTCTCAATATTTTAGATTACACGTGGAAAAATTATTGAGGCTGAGGACTGGACATTTCAGATGGTTATTAATTGAATATAGACTATTTGTTTGAATCAGTTCCAAGTTAGTAATAGTGACCAAAAGGGTAACAATCCCTTATGGATGTTTAGGAGACCAACTGGAAATCAGTTGACTTCTTCAGTCCCCATTGCAGCTTTACATTTATGCTCTGCAAAGCTACCATCAGTATCCAGGCAATTGTTATCAAGGCTGATTATGCCATTGGAAAGGTGAAGGAGTCATTGAAGGTGCTGAACTGCAAATTTACAATTTATCTGTTAGTGTTGCAAAATATTTTAAGGAAGTTTACCCTTTAAAAAGCAAGAAAAATTATTTTTTTCTCTCCAGAGCTAACAAATTAATTTATTTTTGGGAATTTTTCATTCATGTTTGGAAGAAAAAAACAATATGGTAAAGAATTATTGTCCAAACATACTTCTCAAAAATAAGGCATGGCTGGCCTCTGTAGATAAATGTATTCTTCCTCAGTCCTGTAGATGCTGAGAATGCAGCTGATTAGTTGAGCACTTCTACACATACTAAGGTTTCAGAAGATGAGCAGTCATAATTAAACAAGTATCTTGTTCTTCTTTCACAAGAATTGTTTACAGATAATTTAGATTTTTTTTCTAAAGCCATCTGCAACTCTAACAATAGTCATTTCACTGGCCACAGATGACAGTGAAGTTTTCGCTAGAATGAATCAATCCTGAACTTGGCTTTACATTTTGTTCACCCATGATTACAAGCAAATACATTTAGTGCAGAAAAAAAGCAAAGTACAGAAAAATGACAGGTGTTCTTTCCAAGAATAGATTTATTGATTTGTGCTTGAAAGTTATGCAGCTGCCAATGATCTTGCTTTGTTATTAATTTCAACGATGTTTATTTACCTGTCATAACCCTTGAAATAATAATAAAAAAATTATAAGCTTCCCTAATTTGCATCAAGAACCTTAACAAATGTTCAGGTCTGAGTGACATAGTCTGCTGGACTTTAACACATCCATCTCAACTCTCATTACAGAACTGCAGATTTGTAACATCTAGAATTTTTTTTTTCAAACTAAGTTTATGTAATGTATTTTGCCAGGGTAGGCAGAAAAAAATATGTAGTCTGCCCAAATAATATGCACTCAACGAATGGTACGTCCAGAAACAGCGGTTTGGAATTGGGGGGACATCCATTTTGTTGCATATATGCGCTAAAAAAAAAAAAAAAAAAAAAAAGTAATTTGTATCATTTCTGTTATGTAAACATTGCATTTAGTCAATTATACTGTGCTGATTAGGTATCTGTAGCTAAATGAACACATTCAAATAAAGAAAAACATTTATGTGTTTGATGGCATCCTAGTTTTTGTTTCTGATTCAGTCTTTGGTCTGCCAAAAATACTAGAGATAGCAATGGAATTTGGACTGCATTCTGGTTATAGTTATGTGGACAAATCTGAGCTGTACTCATTCCAGTTCAGGGAATATAAATACCCTTCATTTTAATAGGTGCTGTTCTAGCCTACTCTCCCTGGAAAGTCAAGAAAGAGTAAGATTTTTTTAGAAACATAACCCATAGCCATTTGTTACCGGATTATCACCAAAAGGAGTATTTGGATTGGAACTTGATTGGACAAATTGTGTGATGGACAGACCAGTGGGAAAGAAAAAGGGGCAGGTGAAGAGCCGTTGTTGGAGAAAGCAGGCACCAATCCCAAAAGAGATGGAAATTTGGAAAGATACCCGTTTGAGCCAAAATAACATCCTACCACTGAAATCAAGTACTGTGTCTAATTTTATTCTTAAATGTACAGTCCAAATCCCATTCTTTTTTCTGAACCTCTATGAAAGGGGGAAGAAAAAATAAATCCCAATTTGACATCTTTCCAGTATTTACATTTTCAGACATTTACTTGAGTGTCAGAAGTTTCTCTTCTGCTCCTTTTGTCTCCTGTGTAAAGGAACAGTAGAGTATAAGTGAGTGTATGAAATCAACGACAGAGGAGTGCTTGAAAAAAAGGCACAGAACAGTCATACGTGGGCCACTAAGTAAACCATTGCAGTGCACTTAGTACTTCATAAAAATAAGGGATATGCTTAAAGGTAGGGGCAGACAGTTCTGTTTCCTTATAATTCTTTCAGCTGATTTCCTGACATGAAGGTAAAATTCCGTTGAGCTCCCTTGGAAAGAAATAACTCTTTCCATTTCTAGAGTAGGGGAAAAAAATAATCATTGTGATTGCAGTGGTAAATGAGAACTTTCTGTGGCCAGGATAATTTGCATTCGAATCCATACTTGCTCCAAGAGTAAATTTGCAGGTTTTGTTCTCAATTTTTTAACCCTTTCTCACAATCTCATTCAACAGTGATGCCAGACTGACTAGTTATAGAAGATACCAGGCTTCTTCAGGATCTATTATTGCAGTGGTAAATCACAAGTCTTCCTTGTAAACAAGAAAAGGACATGAAAGAAAAGCATCCTGCTTTGTTATTATCAGTGCAAGAACATGAATTTCCTCTTTTTCATGGCTGAGGGTTGCTTCTGATGTTTCAATCATAGAATCATAGAAGCATAGCATCATAGCATCATAGAAAGGTAGGGATTGGAAGGGACCTCTGGGGGTAATCAAGTCCAACTCCCCTGCCAGAGCAGGATCACCTAGGGTGGGCCACACAGGAACAGATCCAGGTGGGTTTTGAAAGTCTCTAGATAAGGAGACACCACAACATCTCTGGGAGCTTGTTCCAATTGCAGCCTTACAAGTTCTCTCCCCACAGAGTTCTGAGTGTCATGGTAGGTATCAATTTGCCAGTTGAGGCAGTTTAGTTCAGTTTTCAGTGTTGTAGTAAGTCAAAGTAGATGTAAATGTTTATGTACTGGCAAAGTACTAAGAATAAAAACAATGGCTGGCAGTACGCAGGCAGCCATACTATAAGCTTAACTTTGTACCTTTCTTTCTGCTGTCATGTTACCTTTTTCTTTATTCTCTTGGCATCCTTGGCAAAATACCATGTCTTTCTCACTTTCTCTTCTTATATGTCAGGCTCTCTAAGTACTGCAATCTATTCTAAGGCTATATTGGTAAGTCAAATTTGGTGGCATACCACAATAATGTTAACAGAGTTTTGGAGTTCTCAGATGTTACTAGAGCATTTTACAGTTATGCCGTGAATGTAGTATCAGAATGATTGAACATACCTTTCTTATCTGATGTGCTCTGGTGACGCAGGGGCAGGAACAGAAACATCTTTTTCAATGGGAAATTGTTTCCTAAAGTGGTTGTTCATAGACAATACTTGTGCTTTTTGATCACTGTCTGCAGCTAGCTAGATCAAGGGCATACTATTTTCCCATGGAAGGGTTTCTCCAAAGAACTCCATTCCCCTCTTGTACAGAAGTTAATTATCTATCCATTACAGCCCATTTCTTATACATGACCTATACTGTCATTCTTTATTCGTGACTTCTAGACTGATCATCAGACCATTAAAGCCATTGATTTTGAATCTGGATAATTTAAAAATATTCTTATAATGACTATTTCATAACTATGTGAACAAAGACTGCTCTGTTTGTTTGTTTGTTTGTTTATCTGGGCTTTGAAAGAAGCGGAAATTTGATTGATATCATATGGGTTTGTTGTCCTCTTGCATGAGAAGGATTTGTTTTAACAAATACTCAGCTGTGTTTTCTGGCTATCAAGATACACTTTGAAATGCACTGATTGCTAAAATAAAAACAAATAATGTGAACTCTTACAAAACAAGTTCTGGTCCATTCTCAAACAGGGAACTTCTTTTAGGATGAAATTGCTTTAGAAAAACAATCATTACAAAACACAATGTTTTGCTAAAACAGATTGTAAATATATTTTGAATGAATCAATACATCAATATATTGTTGTGATTTTGAGTCTTAGCAAGGAGAAACGTCTGAACTTCAGACAAAACATTGCAAAGTTCCTGTACAGAAATACATCGCTGACTCTGCATCCTTATTTTATTTCTTCATTTCTTCTTCTTTTTTT
>VWZK01001323.1:73846-106114 GCA_013396935.1 Baryphthengus martii | reverse complement strand
TTTTTTTTTTTTTTTTTTTGCAAGTGCTCTAGTTGAACACCACTTTTAAGATTAATGCATAGGCAGTTTGTGGATCTTCTGATAAACCATACACTTTCTTCACAGAAAAAAATCTCTATTGACGACTCCAACAGAGTATAAATTTATATCATTAGTTTTTTCTTGTCATTCAACACACTTTTTTGTTGTTTGTGAAACTGGAGTAATTGCGAGTGCTCAGCTCAGTGCGGTTTAATTTGAAGATGAGCTAGTGCTGTGTTTGAACTCCTTTAGCTTGTGAATGGTGTTAGTTTCCCATTTCTTGCTACTGTTAGTGACATAAGTAGCACATAACATTTGGAGAGTGGCAGAGTTCTGATTAGCCCTATTTTAAAAGGGAAAGTCTTGCTTCATTTGGGGAGGACTGATGCATGATAATCCTGAATAGATAAGGACAGCTTCCTGAAGCCTTTATCAAGCATCTCAAGCTCAAACAAAGTGAATTTTTCATCTCACTGCCTTTGGGCATTCCCAGCTCAGAAACAAAACTATTTCGGATCTCACTTCATGGCACCTAGTTTTCCGCCTTAGGTTCCTGCCATGTTGACCAAGAGCTCTGACCTGGAAGTTGGATATTGCACTTCTTAGTTCTGATTTTTTTTTTATTAAGTGCAACATTGAACACGTGTAGTTTCCTTAACTTTCCAAGAAGAATGGGCTACATTTCAAACTTGATGTCATGCAGTAGTATCTGCTGCGTGGCACTGCAGCAGAGATGTGCACACAGAACAGGGAATAGAGAGCATATTCTCCAGAACTCACCTAAATGCTTGACATCTTTCAACTCTAATTGATGGTGTGTTGTGTGGGCAGCACTTGTCCAATTACACATCACTAGCACAAGAAACATCCCCAGGGATTGATATTCTTTTTTCCTTTACATATTGGATTCTTTTTAGTCCTGCTCTGTCAAAAAGTACACCATACGGTGAGGAAGAGCATGGTATCCTTACTGCTAAAATGCTTCTTGATAGTCAGCCTAGGCTTTCATTTGCTCATTTTCATAAGCGACAAGAGTGTGCTTTGGCTTTAAAGTATCAGAACATGTAATACACTATGAAAGGAAAATGAGGCAGACAGAGAGCATAAAATGCCACTTGTTTGTGTTTGGTTTTTTTTATATCATTGACATTAATTGAACTCAAGAGTTGGGTAAATGTGACTAATATATTCCTTAAATAGCCATAGTCTTGTTAGATAGCCAGATTTTGTTTTTCAATTTCAAGTTCAGGATTATTTTTAAAATGCAGTATTCAGATTCAATAAACATTGTGGTTTTTTCTTTTACTGAGCCTAAAAACCTTTTCCAAACAGTGGCCATTGGTCTTGGATCACAGCTGTGGACATTATCTTAATTTCCATTATGACTTTACCTTGAATGGAAATAAAATCAAGTTACAGAAACTGGACAGAGTGGAAAAATTTAGGTGATAATGATCATGAAGATCAAAAGATATGATCTGGGGAACAGTTCCATCACAGTAAAGTCAGGGCTTTTTTTACTTTCCACTCTATTTTATAAATTAGTAGTAACAATAATGGAACTTGGCCCAGTGTGTTAGTGACAAAATCACATTGTAAATAGTCTAGACAAACATACTTTTTCTTCTGTCTTGTCTTCTTGTTCCACTGGATCTTGTATTCCTTTCCTTCTTCAGTTCCTTCCATAAGTCATGCAAGGACCATAACTTAAGGTTCTTGTTTACACATTTTTTAGTGAATCTGCTAACAAGCACCTTTGCCATATAAGAAAGAGACAATGGCAGTGGCAATCTCATTTGTTCCATTTATTCTATATATTATCATTGTTTATGTATATTTAGGAATTTTAGTTTTATTTAATTCAAGTCACATAATGAAAAATAGTATAACATCTTCCTAGATGATAATTAAATGTTGTAGTCTATTGGAAGAAGACCTCATACTGAACTACGTTAAGAACTGTATACAGATTTTGTCAAAAAGCGAGCTGTCTGCTCTACTCTAAAAATATCTTAGCAAATAACCAACATTTATGAAATGCTGATGATCAAAAGTGAATACAGTTTTGATACTTCGGTATTTTGAGGGGAAATTACATATGATATCCTCATCTTGAATTACCTTCTGAGAAAGGTATGAATCTTTCAAAAGAGGAGTTAAAAGAGAAGAGATAGTTAGCTATTATTGCAGTTCAATGGCATCTCTTAAGGACTAATCTCCACCCTGGTACCAGGCATTAGACATAGAGCAAGTAGGAAATTCAGGCAATGTGATTGTCATAGACTTTCATTTTGGAAAAGCTTTACTTTTAATGAGTTGACCAAATGGCAGAAATCTACTAACTGAGAGAAAATCTGCCTCCCTTGGTCTCCATAACACTGGACTGGGACCAAGGCTCAAAATCTGGCAGCTAGACAAATCATGAAAAACACCTAAAAAACGTCATTCTGTTGAGAGATGAATACTTTGTTTATTTCAGTTCCAAGCATTACTCTTTGGCCAAATCTCCAGGACATGCTCTAAAGGGTTGCTTTAGCTGCAGCCGGACTATGTGTGGAGGCAGTACAATGTGATACACTCTAAAAGCCAGAAATCATCAGATCTTTGACGGTCTGTGTTACAGTTTGCATACGTTGCACTATTACATAACAAGAGAGTAAATAATGTGTATTATCTGTGCTGTTACATAAAGCTGAAACTTAGGTGAGGTTACACACAATCTTGGTTTTGTATAAAGTGATGTGAATATTCAGTATAACTTGGTGTACATAATACAGACCGTAAGCATACTATCTAGGTCAGAGACACCAAGGTACCAGTGGTACTCCTCATTCTTGCAATACGTTACAGTGCATTCGAATTACACCATCAAAACTAGCCTACAGACTCAATCGAAACTGTAGATCAGCCAGGAATCAATTTCCAACAGGTTGCACTTCTATTTTTTTTCCCCTGAATTCCTTAGATCATTAATGATTCATCTGCTCTGGTCAACAAAGGCTGACCATACGTGAAATTGTTCGCAATAGTTTTACTGGGCTTCACTTATCCAAGTCAGTTACACAGAAGGGTTATTAAGTGTTTGCAGGCTACTCATCTGTTCATAGGAGATAAAATATTTAGCTTTTTCACTTGTAAATACAAATAAATTATGGAGCTGAAAGACATACTACTGTCTGATTTTATGGTACTGCATAGGATTTTCTATATAGTTTTCTACAGGTCTGGTCTTCTTCTGATTATTAAGTTGCAGAAATCATCCAGAATATTTCTGGAAACAGATGAGTGGGCTAAGTGAAGAAATAATCTGAACCAAACCAAATACCATGAGAATTTGCCTTGAATGAAAGAATCTGGAGAAAATAAAAAACAGAAAATTATGTTCAAATGATTAGCGATGACTACAAAAGCACTGACCTTAAGATTGACATTCCAAAGCTGACCTCTTGAGGAACCTCTTGAGGACCTCCTACACTAGATCTGGAAAATATTTTGTAGTTCAACAAAATCCCTTTGTCACTGTAAACTAGGCACATCACTTGGGACTTGGCTTGCTTCTCATTACCTGAATCAGGCCTAGCCTAACTCAGCCTGCCTCTCATAAACTCAAGATAAAACGTGAAGACATATCAAAGTATGTTTCCACATGCTTTGTTTGAAAGAATATATCACCAATTTTTTTTTTATCAATTCTTGACAAAACAGTTTTATTATCTGCGTGTGTAGAAATGTAATTGTAAAATTGAACATTTTCAGCTCTGACAGATGTGTTTTCCTCAATGGCAGTCTTCAAACTGTGTGAAAACTAAAAGAGCATAAACGCAACACTCATAACCCGTAAGTGTAGATCAACTTTCAGACTAAGCACCTTTTTTTATTTATTATTTGTAATGGCTGAGTATAAAAGAACAAATGTATATGGCTGAATATAAAAGAACAACTAGGAAATATTTCTTTTAACAAGCTGCACTTTAAACAACTGTATCTGCTACAAGAGATTGAGAGAAAAACAGCTTCTATTTTCTGTCAGTAATATATATATAACAGGAATGTAAGTTGTTTAGCTAGGCTTAGATGCAAGATATTGAGAGATTTTATTTAGTTTACACTACTTTATCTCATGCAGCATAAAGTTTTCCTCCATTCAGAGAACCGCTCCCAGAAATGCAGATTATTAAAATGTTATTTAAGCTTTACTTTGAAGATGTAAATGACATTAAAATACATATTTTGCACGTGTATGTGCTGAATAAATTAAGTCTAATTAACTTTATTTTAATCAAAGTACTTGTACCATTGCTATAGTTTTGGACTGACATTCTGATGTTTTTTCTCACCTTCTCTTTTTGCAATCCACCTACTTGGTGTTTGCGGAGACATCTGGCCGTGACCCAAAAGAAGGTCCATCTCTGTATTAGAGCTGTGAGGCAACATATCTTCCACTGAAACCAAGAAAACCCAAAAATAAAGGTGACAAAGTCTTTTTGTTCCACACTTAAAGTGCTCCTTTGTGCTAAGGAAAAATGACAGGAGAGAGATCCGTGGCAACATCAGCAAGGAAACAGCTTAATCAAAGGAGGAGGGAATTTATCCAAGGTCAACCATATGCAGCTGGACATGAAGAGGAAAAGAGTTGATTCACTGAGCTTACGTTGAGCAATTCACTGAAAATTACTCTTTATTAGCTATTGTAGAATCACAGACTGGTAGGGTTTGGAAGGGTCTTTTGGAGATCATTGTTGCCAGACCACATAGGAACATATCCAGGTGGGTTTTGAAAGTGTCTGGAGAAGGAGACTTCACAGCCTCTCTGTTCCAGTGCTCTGTCACCCTTACAGTAAAGTTTTTCTTCACGTTGAGGTGAAGCTTCCTGAGTTCCAGTTTGTGACCATTGCCCTTGATCTTATCACAGGGCACTACTGAAAAGAGACTGGACGATTCTACTTGACACCCACCCTTCAGATATTTGTAAATATTAACAAAATCCGCTCTCAGTCTTCTCTTCTCCAGACTAAATAGATCCAGGTCTCTCAGCCTTTCCTCATAAGAGAGATATTCCAGTCCCTTTGTCATCTTCATAGCCCTCCATTGGACTCTCTCCAGTATTTCCCTGTCCCTCTTGAACTTGAGATCACAGAAATGGACACTATTTGTGTGCTTCTTCCATTCATCTCCTGGATAATGATCCTAAGATATTTTAGGCCTCATTAATGCACAATGACTGCGTTTACTTAGTCAAAGTGGAACTGGGACAGATTATAAATGTTAGATAAAAAAGGAAACTCTCCCTCCCTTGTGCAATCCCACCCAAGTCTCAAGGGATGTACCGGTAACTGATGTGAGCAGTGAACCGTCTCTCTGTCTAGGGTCTGCTTTCCTCATGTGGATTGCCATCTGGAGAGAAAAAAAGGCTTATTTTTTATTTAGTTTGTTGAGAAAAATGTCACTTTGTATGGCTAAAAATGGCAGAATTCCCTCCACAATTATTAACATTCCCTGGCTTGATTTCTTTGCCCTCACTAATTTTTATTTTATTATTATATTATGAATTAAAAAGAACTAGCTGCTGAAAAGCATGCAAAGAATTATGCCCTTGTTGCACTGAAATATTCATTTATTCTGGTTTATATTTACTCATCCTTTTTTTTTTTTTTTAACAGATTTACTCAACCAGAGACAATAAACAGAGAATAAGAAGGCCTCAAGTCATGTAGCCATGGGCCAAAGACTGATTGCTCCTTGCAGTATGTATTTGGTGCACTAAGGAAAAGGGAGACACCAGAAAGACTCAAACAGAAGTATAAGGCTATTAGCCAGTCAGAACTTTGTTTCTCAAGGTTACTTGACACCTTGGGAGGGCATTATAATAACATTTACACAATCTGTAGAAATAGTTTGCATACTTTTTTTTTTTACAATGAACTGAAAAGAGAAGCTGTAACTTAAAGACATTATGAAGTAGGAAAGCAGGCAGATCAAAAATTTTGGTCATATGGAGGTTGACCAGATGACTGATGGCAAGAAGAACAAAAAAATTTCCCCGTGTTGTTGACCTACTACATTGTGTTCTCTGAGCTTATAATTTTACACTTATTGAGTGAATTACTTTCATGCACCATTTCCTCACAATCCAAACAAAATGCAACAAGAATAAATTAAAGATCACTTTTATTTAATAAGATTCCTGCAATACCATTAAAACAAGAGGTTGGATTTAGAATGAGAATTTCAAGCATGTTTTATAAACTCAATGATTTAGATAACAATATGACTTTCAAACTCATTTTTTCTTCTTCGTAACAAGAAAAAAGAATACATGTTAATAGAAGACAAATGCACTTTATTGAGCACAGATTATAATGTGAGCTCCCAAACTACACTCATACTTTGAAGTTACTTTATTTATAATACATTACACAAGTCCTAGTGATATAATGCATGAGGATCTCAAATTGTCCCTGCTTACTTATTATCTAGATCACATCTGGGGCATTTACTTTCTAAAAGACTACTTATTTCTGTTCAATTCACACTGTTCAAATATCCTGCCAAGTTTTATCTTTAAATGCAGGTGAGTGATTTCAGCAGAGATCTGAATGACTCAGGGTATTTTCTCTCAAGCAAGTAAGTGCTTTTTTCTTAAACCTTCCCTCATGAAATAGTTAAACATAATAATTGACTTGTACAACTATCTTTACAAAGATATTTAGAGACAAATATTTCTTCTATCATAAGTTATCCTGAAGTAAATATGGAATAATTTTTTTTAACTAGTTTTGATATATCCTTCAGTGTAGCCCTTTCTTGAAACCAAGTGCTCTGCTGAGCACATACACATTTCAGAGCACTTATAACATGATGAAGATCTGATAAATTCGTAGTTCTAATGAGTCTCTGAGAAGGATTAAAATTAAAACTATACATTCACAAAACAGTAATTCCTCCATGTTTCCATTTAGCAGCATTTCCCATTAGTTACATCTTGTTTCTTCAGTAGGTGAACCAAAAAACAGAGTTCTTTTTCCCTAGCTAATGAAAATACACAGGTGGGGAAGATACTTAGTTGATGTATGCTCACTCGTTTGAAATATGATGAAGTTCATGATAGAAACCCCCAAACTTTCATCAAATGAGCTAAAGTAATAGATACACTGACTGTGTTGATACTAAAATGGCTGAAACATCATGATTCTTTTTATAGGTCTCATGGCTTGAAGTCTACCAAAAGCAAACATCAAATCTATCTTGAGTAGGTTACCTCAGCTGCCTCTCCATAAAAGGAGTCATTAGATCCTCCTTTAATGTTTGTAGAACTTGAGAACATGTAACAGAATTCCCTCTTGTCTAACAACTAACCTCCACGATTTCTCCAATTTCTCCAAGAATTTTTAATAGATTTTTTTTCTCAGATGTTGAATGTGCCCATTGAGTGAAGGATTGACCTATTCACCTTTGGCCATTTTAGGTGTAAGAAAACTTTTGCAGGCCAAACCTATAAAAGGATCTGAAGTAAAGTAACAGTTAAATTCTTTTGCAAACAAAACTTTGATGAAGATACTGGGTAAGAGCTGTCAGAATTTTTCTTTCCAGTATATGTCAAATTCAATTTATTAGAGACAAAAAAAATCAAAAGCAATAGGAAAAACAATAGGAGAACACTTTTTTATTTTATTTTATTTTATTTTTTTTTAATCTTTGGTGTGTGTGTATATTTATAAAACATATATGGGGTACCAATGGCAAGGTTTTGGTATTGGGACAGGGCAGGGCTGCAAGGGTTGCAGTGTTTTAATGTTTGTCTCCCTTCTTTTCCTGTATCTGTAACAGTAATTAAATGTTCAGGTTGTATTAATTGGCAATAAATTAACCTAAATTCAGCAAGTCAAGTTTGTTTTGATTCGGACAGTAACCGGTGGGTGATTTCACTCTCTTTATTTTGAGCCACAAGTTTTCTCTCTCTTGTTCTTATTCTCTCTCCCAACTCACTGAGGTACTGGAGTGAACAAGTGGCAGTGTAGGTACCCAGCTGCTTACTGGAGCCAAGTCATCACAGTTTTTAAAATTAATTCATTTTTTATCATTTAATATCAATTTTCCTTCTTCATTTCTATCAACCAACTTGCTTTGTGTCTTTACCAATCCTGACTTTATTCTATGGTCTTTTTTTTTTTATTATTATTTTCTGTTTCTTGTTTAATATGACTAAAGAAAGACTTGCCATTTGTTTTTATTCCTCCATAATGAATCATTTCACTGCACTTCCTGATCTCTCATGTGTAACATTCTTTACTCACTCCTAATATCCTTTTTGAATCTTCATGAATATGATTCATGGAGATATGCCTGGAGTCCTCCTCTCAGTTCTGTCCACCTTGCTTGCAATGGTAATTCCAGACTGTTTGTGTATGTTCGCTTTAGAGAAATTACAAACCTTCTCCACACTTTAATCTTTTCAGTGTCTTTGTCCAGTTTACTTACCTTACTGGCTTCCTAGTTTTAGAGCTTGAAACCTTATTTGATAATCTTAACTGGGGTTTTTTTGTGTTTTTTTAATTAATCTTTCCCTTATACTTCAGTTTGAATTATGTCTGCAATACTTTTGTAGCAAGTGATTGATTACGATCTATTATAAGATGAAATCAGTTTATTTTGCACTTTAAGTTTGTTTTTATTTTGAAAGAATTTTATGTTTATGAGAAAAAAAAATTAACCAGAGAATTATTTGATGAAGAAATCTCAATGGTAGAAATCAGGAATATCAAGGAATACCGTATCAATAACAATTTATTCTGCAATCCATTTCTTGATTCAAATTCTCCTGTAATTAATCAATTCCCTATGGTACTAATCATCAATTGTATCAAAGAATACAGTCAGACCAGCAGTCTCTTTCTCTAAAGAAGTTACTTCAATGATTCATGTACCCTAGTCAACACTGTGCAATTTTACATTTTTGTTGTTGTTTTTGTTTTGTTGTTTTTTGTTGTTGTATTTGTTTTATTTCATTTACCATTTTTTTAATCTTTTCATACACTTGAAGAAATAAAATGTACAGAAAGATTGCAAAAAAGGGCTTCAAGGTCTTGGAAGTGTACTCCTGCACTATGTGAAAACAGCAGTTGTAAGATATCTTAGATAGATAAAGTCAAAGAAGTTGGAACTGATCAACTATTTTCTTCTGATAAAGTGACAACAGAAGTTTCACTTAAAGGCATGTTTTATTCAGGAAGTGATTTTAGTGGGTAAAGAATAACAAACCTGTGTTTCATTTCTTCATGTCATCAGTTGAACTACAATTCTTATGGATATCAGATGTACCTTTCCATCAAGCTTTGCATGCTAATGCACTTAGACTATCTGATTTTTTTCATATCTGCCCATATTGTATTTTAGTGCAGTGCAATATTGAACAGCAAACAGGAAAACTGTGTCATAGTCTATTCTCACTATATATATACACCACCTGTGGCAGAATGAATGGAAGACACTGAATATATTAAATAGAATTTCTAGTCTTCTTGTGAAAAAAAATGTCATTTCATTAACTGCTGTAACTTATCAACATACGAATTATTATCCTGCTTGAATTGTCTACTCTACTCCATTTTAACACATCCTTGTCACATGAAAATAAGCAGTACCCTACATCTGCTAAAAATAAAAGAGATGAATCAGTCACAGCCTGAATATGTCTAATATGGAGCTTGGCAGTAATGTATATGAAAATCCAATGGCTGATTTTAAACAAGTATTCATTGAAACTTAACAGATACACTTTTCCAAAAGAATCATCAAGACTCTGTAAACTATACATGTTTTCAATAAACATTTGAAATGTAATTATTCTACAATAAGTATCCTATTGAAGTTAGCTATATTTGATAACGGTTGCTGTATAGTTCATACAGACTAAAACAAATGGCTAGTATAAACAGATTTGCCAAAGAACAGCGGTTACAAAGAAGTATTATATATACATATATAATTCCTTCATGTATGCACATATATATGCTGAAGATTTCCCCCATGCTTTCATGTTTCCATCATTATATATATTTCCTTTATCATACGCACATATATCTAGATCATACGTTTCATTTTTTTTTAAAGTACATGCTTATAAATTAAAATTTCTATATTAATTTGACTTTAAAATCTAGATTTAATTCACTTTTAAGACATCAAATCTTTACTAGAGATTTCACACCGAAACCAGTACATTAGAAACACAGGGTGAAATCATTTCCTTATAGACAACAGCAGTTTGTCAATTAACTATAGACATTTGTAATTTAATGAATAAGAATGTCTTCTTTTGATCATAACTTTCTTAAGATATCTTTCTGGTCTGTGGTGAAAAATAGATAATTTTAAGGTGTTTCAGTTTAGCCATCTTAGTAGTCCACAGACTGTTTCCAGAAAATTCCTATTGTGCTCCTACTGACTAGAAACAGAGCCTACAATAATTAGTTCAGATGTAAATGTGTGCCTGACAAGTCCATGACTTTGATTCTTGATTCCTACAGTCAGGAAATCATATATTTAATGTAGCTCTGTCTGCACTGCTAATCAAATTTTACAAAGTAGTCAGAAAATAAATCAAATTTTTGAGTTCTGTAGGAAAAAAAAAAAATTGCTCTATACCAAAATATATACCAATTTATTTCCAAAATAGATCTGGAAAACAATGGATTTTGCATTCAGTTACAATAGTTTTTATAATCTGAAAAATTACATTCTGATTGAGAATTTAAAGTACATAGCTATATAATATAATACAAAATACGTGATAGGCATTTTGAAATACTGGAAAAAAATAATTAAAATATAAACCACATCATTATTAATCTTGTTTGTTGTCAAAAATATTTTTATCATATGGGCATGTCTTGGTGAGAGAAGACTTTATGAAATTGGTGTTTCTTCAAGATAAAAATCCTGGAAAATTTCCAGCCATTACTTTTTCCAGAGTAAAACTTTCCTTGTTATTAAGGGGAAGATAGATTACAAAGATTAGATTTATGATATTTCAAGTTTATCAGTCCAGTAATGTAACTTAGATTTTTATTAAATTTGTGCTCTGAATTCTGTATGCTGAGAACTGGCATGTTTTGGTCTTGTTTGATATGAAACATTGTTGTCACAATAGCCGCATTATTTTTAGTGGCATTGTGTAAAATGAGATGATAGGATTTGTCCTCTGGAATACGCTGGGAGATGGCTTCTCATGGAATATTTTATGCCACCACAGTGTGTTAGAAGCCTAGATAGACTATGCTGGCTGAGATATAATTATTTCCTTGGAGTGAACCCTGACCATAAATCTGGCAGATATACCAGTGTCTTCTTACTCATCTCAAATTCCCAGCAGGACCTATGCTGAGTTTGTCTGGCTCTACAGTTTCAGTTTGGCATGAAGTATGCAGTGAAAGTATGAAAGAATCCAAGGGCTGAATGTGGTCTGACTGAATGAAGTTTAGAAGCCAATTATTGCCCGCATCCAACTTAAAAAAAAAAAAAAAAGATAAAAAAAAATGGCAGTAATGACAAATCTGCTGTACAGCAGGGAAGATAAATTAAGCCCCAGAATTTAGGGGAGTGTTACTGTAGAACCAAGATTCAGGACTAAGACAGGAACAATATCAAAGGTGAAAGAAAAAAACACAAACTAACAAAAAAGCCCTTGCTCTGATTTATTTTTTTCCCCACATTGAATCCAAACCTATTTTCCCCTCAATTTTAACCTCTTTGCCATTGAACATCTTAATATGATACTATTGTGCCTTTTTAACAACTGGGAGTTATCCTGCTAAGAAAAAGCATATTAGACAAAGTAAATTTGTAAGGGTACATCACAGAGATCTTAAACAAAATATCAACCCCCTCAAACCTCATCGCATTTATCTTCAACGAGAGCCTTTAAAACCACTGGAAAAAAATGATAATCTGACAAGATTCAATATGAGCTTTGGGTCAAGGACAACTGCATGTATTAGTCACTCTCCAGATTCCACAGAATATTTAATGTGGATTGTAAGAGACTTTATGTTGAAATTATAAAGGTATGGCTTTATAAAATAATCTCTTTAATACAAACAATGCTAGTGGTGTGCTCTGTTGCTTCCAAATAGACAGTCTTAGTGGATCACTGAGCTCTACAGTGTGATGCTATATATTGTAACAAGTGCATGTTTTTATAGAGAGGTATCTGGAAAAGGGAATATTTCATGAATCTCTAAACATATTCTCTTTAGCAAAAAAATAGTCATATTCCATTTCCACTTCTGAATTGTTTCTACAAGTTTCCTTACACTCAGTGTTGTTGTATAACCTTTTCAGATTCTTTCAAACTAATTAAGAAATTAAAGAGGTGTGCAGATGGTTACTGCCAGGTACTGCTTTAAAGAATTCCCTCCAGTCTTGCCACACAGTCAAAAATAATTGCATCTTAATGAGTTACCTCTCGTCAGCTGAGCAATAGGACCTGACTGTGCATATTCTTCCCTCACTTGAGGTTTGAAATAAGGTGTATTTAATCTAAATTATGCTCTTTACTAGCTCAAGATAATGTGTTTTATTTTGCAATTTGGAAAGCCTATAGGCATAAACAGTTGATACATGAGACTATACTGCTACAAAGGTTCAAGATGTCCAGCATGAAAAGGTAATTTGAATTACTTCCTTTTTTGGAGAAGAAAAATAATTGGACACATATGATAGTTTCTTAAGTTGAAATGATTGAACAGTGAAAAAGGCACATATTAATGTAAATCATTTTTGCTAAAATGGAATTTCTGTATACCTGAAGATTGACATAATCCTAATAACATGAAAAGAATAGAAAGTATGACAAGGGTTAACTACACTTTAGCAATGAAACAGCAAAATATAGGGGCTGAGAATCTCAACTTTCAAGTAATTGTGTCATTTCAGAGCAGTTTTTCTGCTTTGTAGGTTCATATACTTTTTCTTACAGATAGACTATATCAAAGGCTTTAAAAACTGCCAGGGAAATTAACTGTTTTCTGTTACAAAGAAAAAATCATATCTATGAATTCTTGTATATTCAAACTTATACTTTCTATTCACTGTGACATGAATCATTGCATATACCATTTTCTAGCCTGATGATAAGATCCAACCTTAGATGCAATTAGGATCAATAATTATTTCCAATTCCCTTAAGAACTGTAGAAAAGTGAATTACTGTGTCATATTTCATAAAAAAAATTTGCAGATGTTTCAGTGTTTTAGCTGGTTTTGATACAAACACACCAAAATGGATTTACATATCCATGGAACATTATTTAATTTCATTAGTTTGGAACATTATTTAATTTCATTAGTTTAGAATTCTGTTTCTGAGAAAATCCCACAGAAAAATTGTTTTTGAAAATTACTGTTGAATTATTTTTTTAGTCAGCTCTACAATACATGTAAATTGAGATAAACTTCTGGTACTGTCTGATGGTATCTAGGGCCAGAATATATACCTTCATGGTACCTGTAAGATTTAAAGGGTATTACAACTTCTGGAATTAAAAGTTCTAGGGAACTTTTACAGCTTCAAACAAATGATTTTTTTTTTTTTGTTTAGTTTTGGGTTTTTTCTTTTGAATCCTAGTCTTACTCAACAGCCTTCTGATTTTGTAGAACAATTTTCCCTTTTACTTGTGCTAAATAAAACCTGAGCAAAGATGGGTGTTTGTAACACTATTAGAAATTCTGCTAGTGTAGAAACTCACACACACCACTATCAGGTCTTTCAGGAGCTTTGTTACCATTCAAATCTTCTAAAATTCAAACCTGAGCATTAAAAAATCATTTCAGTCATAACCCAGGCATGATCAGCTGGAAAGAACTACTTTCTATTTTTTACTGTTTGTTTTTTATTCAAAACCTCACTTGAAAAGTTTTTCAGAGTCAAAATAAACATTAAATATGGAAAGCAACCTGGCTTCCAGTTGCTTTGTGGTTTTTCTTTTTTTCCACTTATGACAGCCTTCACATAAATTATTTGATGTCTTGTATTCAGGCACTGTAATTCTTTGTTTCATGGGCCTCAAAACAGCTATGTAACAAGGCTTCAGCCAAGCAACTTAGGCAGTGATAATAATAAGAAAAAAAACACTCTCTGGTATTTGTTTGTTTCTGAGTTTTGCATATGCAGATCAGAATCAATATTAGTGCATTTATTGCGATCATGGGAAAGTTCTAACCCAAGCAGGTCACCATCTGAGTTTCTGTTGGCTCCCAAAGAGATTCAGACATCTCTCACATAGAAGCCCAGCCATTCCTGGATGTTGAAAACAAGGAACTAGAAGACAAAGCTGCAAATTAGTCCTGAATTTCAGATGATGAATTAAGATCATTGTCCCATATAGATACAAGAGCATGCTCAGCTCTAGAGTCTCTGCATCTTCATCCTTCTTTTTCCCTTGTGAATCCCAGTTTATGACCCTCCTTAACTGTTCTTTGACACACACCTCCAAACTCCCTCACTTTTCTCCTCTTGATTTGCTGCACCTAGTTGTCACTGCGCCATTTGGCCTTAGCCCAGAACAGACTATGGCGAGTCTGCAATAAATGGTGAAAATCCAGTGAAGTCAAGAACAATAGTAAGAATGAAAACTGAACTCATAAGGAAAAGCTGAAAGAACAGCAATTTTTTTTTTTTAGAACGGAGTAGCAAATATGATAACAATCAGGGAGTAATTCCCTATACTCATTTTAAGTAGGGCAAGAAATAACAACTCTCTCTATAACAAGGAAGGATTACTCTTCATCTCAAGAGAATTTCTTTTCTGGTAGAGAGATAGGTAAGCATAGAAATAAATTCTCTAGGAATTTATACAATTCCTGCAATAGGAAGTGTGTAAGAAGTTAGACCAATGAGTATTATATGGATTTAACAGATCTCAGGAAATAGAAGATGGTTTGCTGTATTTCTAGGACTTTATGTAAAGGCAATCAATTTGTCTTACTAAATTATGTGGAAATAGATTTTCCTGAAGCTAACATTAATGAGAAAAGAATTATAGAATTGTTTATGGCTATTGAATTAATATTTGAAAAAAAAATGGAAGAGATCATAAATACCAATATCTGCTATATTCTGTTTTTTCCACTTTCAACCTTGTCAAAACACAGAATCCCTTAAGAAAACAGATCAAGTTTACACTTTTGACTTCCAACAGATGCAAAAGAATTATCATTTACATATAAGGGTTCCTAATAAAAATTTTGAACTTTGATAGATGATGTGTTTATTATCCAAATTCATTTTAGCTTGCATATCTATTAATTCATATGGTTTAATGTTTATGTCAGAATGACAAAGTATCTGGAAAAAAGCAAAGTATTACACATTGTTTAATTCTTGTAGGGAATTGAGAGCGTGACAAATTCCATTCCTATGTGCCTGTTTTAACAACTGTTGATAATGCAGATAACAAATGTAGTAACTTTGGGAAACTGGAAAATGGGGAGGAGAAAGAAAGAGAAGCAAACTGGATTTTTCTCAAATGAAGTGCTTTAGCAGGTGCTTTTATTCAAACATAAGAACATTTATATTTCCTTCAAAGAAATTGATTTGCTTTCACAGTTAAGCATGCACTTTGATGGATTTTGGGTCCATGATATATTCTGTTCAATTGACTTAAAATGTAATAAAGTAGGATGACATGAGACTTGTTAAAATCCAGCATTTTTGTGAATCAACATTCTTCCCATAGCAAGATCTAGTGACACCTAGAAGGATCACCGTTGAGTTGACCTGAAAGTATCGAGGCACCACCTCTAAGGAGAAATGACAATAGTTAAATTCAGCCACTTATGTTAGAGCTTTCCAGACAGACTAACCTCAAGCCTGATCACTTTTGGATACTCTCTGCATAAAGAAAGATAAATACTCTTGTTGTAAAAGCACATTTTCCCATTACACACTTGTTAGGAGTTTTTTTCCATCACAGTTTCAGTAGTTTGCTCTGCCTCTCCAGTTCAGCTATCTTTTTGATCTTCCAATCCTTCTGGATCTAATCAGGTGTAAGATTTCTCTGTGGTTTATTTAGCAGTACTGTGATTAAGATCATACTTGTAACTACCTAATGGGCTTAAAGGACCCTGAATTTTATGGAAAAAGTTTATATGAAATCATAGCACACATAGATGACTCAAAAATGTACTGCATTTATGATTGATAAAACATTAATGAAAACATTTGCATTGATACTCTACTTCTTGTGTCCGTAGGTTTCCAGATAATTTTTTTTCAGGTCAGTATTTGATGTATGGGTCTGCATATTGAAGCAATAAGAAAATGTGGGGTTTTTAAAACTTCATATACCTGTTTATAATCATTCACAGCTGAATATGTTAGGGACAGAAATGAGCTTTTGGTCTGCAGTGGAACATTGCAGAGCCAAATGGCTATGGAAAAATGAGTCATATTTTGTTTTAGCTTCCACATCATCAGTGAATATGAAAAAAGTTTCAGTTGCAGGACAATATTCTGTCTCAGTTTTATACTTCTCTCCTTAGAGAAGTTTAAGCTAGAGGTAGAAACTGAAGACAAGAAGGTGTTCCCAGTAGACTTGATTTCACAGAGTCCTTAATACTTGTGTTAATGTATGTCAGAAAGAAATCAAAGAAGTTCTCATAATTTCCAGGACTGACACTTAGGAAATACCTAAGAAAACTTTCTCTTTAGTTCCTGAGACACAATAAACGCAGAACCTCATAATGCAGATTTTACAGAGTTGTTTTCTGAATAGAAACATGCTGAAGATTTGTCTTTATAGTAGGGCAGGGATCACTTTATTTTCCAGAATTTTACTTGCCAGCAAAATAGTTAAACCACTCATGAATCTCAAAAAACATTTGGATGGATATTTTTTATTTTTTTTTTTTTCAGAGAGGAGCAAAGAAAACATTAGCAATTATTGATTTCTCAATAAGAATGCTAATACTGTTACACTGAAACAGTATGTCACTTAACTATGGTGTTGGAGATGCATGTTCTTTCCTTAGTTTAAGCAAAGTTGTATCCTTTCATCTTCCACTATACAGGGAAAAAACTTCAGCCTCTAAATGATAGGCTACCTCAGAAAAAGACAGGATGCTACTTGGCACATGAATATCTTAACCACTGAGCAAGATAATCAGTCTTACTTTCTGATTCTGGCTTAAAATATTGTAGTAATTATTTTACATACTTGTATAAAAAAGCGAGATTTTCTACCTCATTGGTATTGACACCAAATACATTTTTGGCAAGCAAATGGAATATACTCTGCTGGATTCAGAACAAGGATCAGAATCAAACTGTCAATAGCCATTCAAGTATGTGATGCAACAGTGGCAGGAAGGATTCATTGCATTTTCTTAGTGTTTGGAGAATGTCTGTGGAATGTCTCCTTCCAAGAATGTGTCATCTTTGGATGCATTTTTGAGTTCAGTGGTTAAATTAAAAAATTGCTTATCTAATATACAGTGCTAACCAATCTGAAAAATTATCCCTTATTTATGAGATATAATGTATACCAAGATAGAATCTTGTTTACCAGGATGACTTAACAAGATAACGTGAATCAAAACAACCAGAGTGCCACTGATGTGTAGACCATTATTCTGTATTAACAAAGAAGCTAATACAGAAACATTCATTATAAAGCATTCTTTGTGATGTAGGTGTGCATACATTATGTGGCAAATCCTATATTTCCTATCCTAAACCTGTACTTTGTATACTAAGTGTAGTAAACTATATTTATTTTGTTAACAAAGAATGTATCTTGTAGCTGTAGCATGTGTTTTTATTTATCTGTAAAGGTGTCTGCAGGGAAACAGAAAACAGAATTATAGTATGTGCCTCAAACATTTTTTTTCCTTGCATGAAATCCAGCTAAATAGATTTTTTTGCACCTCAATTCTCTGAAATGACTACAAAAATCCACTCTTACAAAAGTAGTATGTGTGTTCTGTAACTTGCTTAAAATAACAGCTTTTTCAAGTCACCATGTACAGGCTAAGAAAAAATTATTTACTGGCTAAACATCAGGCTTTATCAAAACATTCTGTGAATGCAGTTGTTGGGAATAAAAAATGCCTTCTAAAGATGAACTACATGCAAATACAAATGGCATCTGAGATGACACCTAGAATTGAATCATGGTCTTTCACAGGTGGATGCCAAGCAATTAGTTTGAAATAATCATTGTTACTAAGCACTGCAGCATACTCATATGCAGATGAGGCACAGAGCAAGCAATGCATGTGTATGCATTTAGTATTGTCTTTCAGTCTTGGCATACAATCATAGAATAACAGAATGCTTAGAGTTGGAAGGGACCTTTAAATGTCATCTAGTCCAACCCACTTTCACCGATATCTTGAACTAGATCAGGTTGCTCAGTGCCCCATCCAGTCTGACCTGGAATGTTTCCATGGATCGGTCATTTACCACCTCTCTGGGCAACTTGTTCCAGGGTTTTGCCACCTTCATTGTAAAAAATTTCTTCTTACATCTAGTTTAAATCTACCCTCTTTTAGTTTAAAAACATTACCCTTTGTTCTGTCACAACAAGCCCCGTTAAAAGGCCGCTATAAAGTCTCCATGGAGCCTTCCATTCTCCAGGCTGAACAACTCCAATTCTCTCAGCAGAGGTGTTCCAGCCCTCTGATCATTTTTTTGTGGCACTTCAATAGGTCCATGTCTTTCCTGTGCAGAGAGCCCCAGAGTTAGACACAGTACTCTGTGTCTCACCAGAGTGGAGTAGAGGGGCAGAATCACCTCTCTATACCTTCTGACCACGCTTCTTTTGATGCAGCCCAGGATAGAGTTTGCCTTCTGGCCTGTGAGCACACATGTCCAGATTTTTGCCCTACCTACATGTGGATGTCACAGTAATGAAATCCTTGCCCTCTAACAATTAACATGCTGCCATGTATCGTTAAGTATTTTTCAAGAAGTTTTGGAATATTCTTTGTATGCAGATTACTGCTTATTTGGCCGATTATAATCTCAGCCATAGTATACATAGCTGTGACATGTCACTGCCATATATTCATTCAGTGTTGCTTCTCCTCAGTTGGACTAGGTTTATGCATTTTAAAAAAAAATAATATGCTCTAATTCAGCTAATTAATTAACTACTAGATTAATATATCCACATTTTCTTTACTAATAAATGGATTAACAACTTTAATCTGTAACTGAATTAAATGACAGATCTAGCTCCTTTAATGACTATATAATAGCCCAGATAATTTTGGTCTTCAGGCTGCACTCAGTGCTAGTCAAGAAGTGGAGAATATCCAAGTACATTAATTCAGAGAGAAACCACAGTGATCCTCTTACTGGAGAATGTGCTGCTGGATGGACTGACCTCTTTTCTCCGTCTTACAATGGGAACAACATAAATAAGACTAGATGAAGAAATCACTCAAACCTACATAAAAGCAATTTTCACATAATTTTTCTGGGGACATCTTTCTAGATGTCCTTATTTTCAAGCAACGATGGTGACGAATTTTCAAGACACACTTTTAAGCCTATGCTTCCTTGCTTCTCTTCAACTGGACTTCTCCCACTGACTTAATAAACTGATCAAGCTTAATGCAGTGTCGAATGATTTATTGTTTTAAAATCTTAAGGGTTACCTTAATGATCAGTTAATGAACAGCCACTTAAGTGCTATAGTCATCTTTCCATTTAAAATCCTCCTACTCTTCAAAAATTGTGTAGTACACACAGAAAAAGTAAATCACCAGTTATTTCCTTGGGCATGCTGTTCCGTAAGGGCAAAACTTTCTCATTTGACCATTTTAAGCACAGAATAAGAAGTTCCATTTTGAAGTCTAAAATGATTCAACAAGAAATAGTACATTATTTTATAGAGTTAAAAAAAGATGGAAACTGGAGATGAAAGGGGCATTAGATCACCATTTTTACTTATTTATTTTATTAATGCAAGATTGTTATTTATGGATACAAACCCTTGGAAAGAAGGAGACACCCAATGGAATCTGAGGTATTTTCAGCTTTATAAATTTCAATACCTGTCACAATAGACAATGTGTAGTGAAATGCTATTTTTCTAGTTGTACGTCGATTCCGAAACATAAACCAGCTTTTTTTTTTACAGTCAGTTGAAGATACAGAATCAGTGGAAAACACCATAGACTAGTTTTACACTTCCTAAAATCATTATTCTCTTGTACAGAAACCAACCAACAAAGAAATTTTGTGGAAGCTGTACAAATTACCTGTAACAGCCTAAGAAGTGTAGCAATGCAGTAACTGTGTTTAGAGAGAATATACTGCATGTATCAGTGTATATTTGTGTGTTAATAGCACCTATATGAAAGTATCAAACTACCATAAAAGATTTCTTGTTTGCAGTTTTGATATTCCTTCAAATCTATTGCAGCCCATGATTTCCAGATATTAAACATGCCTTTCATAGTTTGTATTTGACCAGAAGCTCAAAATTTTGATGGTTTTCAACTGTGGATCTTGAAGCTATTCAGATCATTTGAGACTGAACTACTGTAAAGCAGTCAAAATGATATTGTCTCTTCTGCCATTCTGTCAATGTCAGACATTATTGGAGTTGCAGCGACTCCCAGATTATAGATAGATGTGATTATCATGACAGATATATCATTAACAAGTCATTAGATACAATAAAATCATAATGCTGTAGGTCTTAGATGCTTGCAGAGGTGGATTTTGTTATCTGTCTGGTTTTTATTCGATGAATACATCAGAACAACAACTGTTGGCTTTAGGATAATTCTGACCACTTTGTCCTCTCTCAAGCCTTTCCAGGCATAGAGATAGCAGAGGATAAATACAAAGAGGAGAAATGGTAATGAAGAGTCATCAATTTCAAGCAATTATTGGCAGCACTTTCTTTTGGACATTAGTTTAGTCCAGTAGTTTTGCATTGCTATTACAATTGCATCCATGTTTCCAGATCTCCAAATGGAGCTGCCTCTCCTCCACCCGTTGCCATAGAGTTCTGCCTGGTTTACTCCGTTGTTTGCAAAAGGGAAATCAGGCCCAGGAGTTCTACAACTCTTCAAGAGATTTCTAACTCATAGAAAAGTGCTTTCTTACCTCTATAAGAGCTCATATTTTAACTGAAAGTAAAACACGTTGTCAGCAAGTAAACATATATTTTGGCAAGTCTGAATAGACAGCCTAAACATGCAGTGTTCACAAACCAGTCAAATCCCAAATTTGTGATGTTAGACAGGCTAGACAATATTTATAACAAATTATACAGCCCAGTTTCAAATAACACAAGCAATTACTTCCATGATAAACCTATATATCTCTATATATCTATCTCACTACTATGCAAAAATGACAAATTATATTAGTTTTCTAATGATTGAGAATTTTGATGCATCTTTTATGAGGATAGGCTGAGATTATTCATCCTGGAGAAGAGAAGACTCTGGGGAGACCTTATAACTGCCTTCCAATACCTGAAGGGAACCTACAGGTAGGCTGGAGAGAGACTTTTCACAGGAGTGTCCAGGGATAGGACAAGGGGAAATGGTTTTAAACTGAAGGAGAATGGGTTTAGACTGGATCTTGGGAAGAAGTTCTTCAGTACGATGGTGGCGAGACTCTGGAATAGATTGCCCGGAGAAGCTGTGGATGACCCCTCCCTGGAGGTGTTCAAGGCCAGGTTGGAAGAGGCCTTGAGCAATCTGGTCTAGTTGAGATAGATCCTTGCTCATGGCAGGGAGGTTGGATTAGAAGATCTCTAAGGTCTCTTCCAACCTAAGCCATTCTATGAACCTATGAACCTATGGACCTATAATCCAGAATCTAAAAAGAAACTTCAGCTCTTTAAGATAAGTATATCCATTGTACTCAGCCTCCAAAAATTATCTTTTGTTATTTCTGAAGGTATTCTCCTACATTGATCTGGTTTCTGGTTTAGACTTTAGATGTTTCTGGACAGATTAATCTGGCAGTAAATATCCTGATTTCCTTCCAGCCTACACAATAGACTTTTATCACAGCCAGTATAGTCTAAGTTCATATCTATATATCGGAAATTAGTTTTTCTACCCCTTTATGCGTCTGTGGCTGTTACAGTATAGCTTGTATGTATACCATGTCAATTACCTCTTTGCATATGTTAAAAGATTTTTTTTTTTTTTTTTTTTTAAATGGGAATTATTCTATTCACATTTTCCAGAATAAATAGCTTTTGTGAGCTGCTTAATAAGATCAGACTTCCAGGCTGTGACCACAACACAAAACTTACGTGTAGTGGAATTCCTTTATGTTCAACCAAAAGCTTTTAATGTTCCTTTAGAAAACAACATGCTTTACATGTTGGAAGTGATCTTTAGACTAATTTCTAAAGATCCCTGTCCTAGACAGTTGCGACATCAACAGATTGCTGCAAGATCCTAGGAGCTATAGGAAGGTAAATTTTCTTAAAATTTGATCACATAGATCAGCTTTCTATGAGGGTAACAACAGTCATTTTGATGTCAAACAGGTATTAGATGGGAGCTACTCTAGCAGAATATTATGAGTACTAATAAGCACAGTTTTAAGAGCTCAGCAGGTGAGGTGGGCCAGGGATTAGATTCTGCCTCCTTTTTCCATGTAGTTGAAAACATCAGGTTTTTTCAAAGGCTGGCATACCAGTTCAAAGGGCTGCACAAACTGTAAGAGCCTGTAAACAACTGTTTTACTGGACACCAACTTGGAAGGCAGGTAAGTATCTTACAATCTGAAAATATTCACAGACTGCTTATAGCGGTTTGCATTAGAGTTTTCTCCTAAATACCTGATATTTAACTTACAGGAAGCTATATGGCCAAAGGGAACCGAATGAAGTGTTTGAAGTTAAGCCAGATCTGTTTCAGAAAATGATCCTTGGTACCATGATTCGAATTTAGCAAAGAATTGTGTGATTCTGTACTAAGCCAAGTAACACCTAATAGCCAGAAATTTGAGAGAGTTGCACTCAAGGAAGAAAGGAAAAGTCATGGGTGCAATTTGCCCAGTAACTGAGTTCATGCATTGAAGCAGAGGTAATAACATGAGCTTTTTGTGTTAAATTCTCTTCTGAGAGCTGTGACAGTATCATATGCTTTTTATTTTGTCACAGAAAGTGGAAATCAAGCATCTAAAACTGTGTTACGCAATGAAATGGAAGTGTTTGTATTTTTATATAAATCTGGAAACTTATGCGCCTCTTTATTAAAAAGTCTATTCTGAACCAAAAATAAGGAAAATATTTTTAACAGGCAGGGCAATTTCCCACTGACAGTGTGTATTCCAGGACTTTGAAGATTCTCCATCACTTTCACGTGCAGAATTAAAACTAGATGCCTTTCTAGTAGATAGCTCAGACTGCAGTTATAGATCATGTACAAAAGCATTAGTTGATTTTTTTCAAACTTGGTGATCTGAAGGCACCCCCTGCTTCAAACTCCATGAATCTTTTGAACAGAGCTGTATTAATAATGATAAATAGATGTACTTAAAAATGAATTTAACAAACCCTTGCAGTAAGGCTAATGCATAAAAAAGGCAGCTGGCTGATCTATGTGAAAAGTTTTCTCTCTAAAACTCTGTTTTATTCACCAGGGGTATGTAAATGACAAGAATTGATTTTGTTGATGTGGAGTCATAGCTCACAGGAAGGTGGTCTAATTAAAAAAAAAAAAAAAAAAAAAAAAAAAAAGGGGAATCAAAATTTCAGCTATTTAGCCTAGTAGTCTATACATAATCGTGGCAAAAAAGCACTGCTGGCTGAAAGATGTGTCTTAGACGTGAACAGTTAGCTCCCAGTGCTTGTAAAGAAAGATGACTTCTTTTGTTTACAGTCCTGTAATAACAAACTTCATTATTTGTTCTGGAAAACGCTGAGCATAAGTAAACCTACTGTAACTACTTTATACATAAAGTTCCACTGAGTTCCATAGCTAATTACACATTTATTTAGGCACAATCATTGCTCAAATGACTCTTCATCAACCAGGATGCTGCAGTTTGCAGTGTTTAGGTTTTGAAGGCAGGTGCAGATCTTCACACAAATCAGTTTCCCCTCAGCTGGAGCAGGATGGCACTTCCATTTTATTCCTGAAGCAATGGTATTGTCACACCTTTATGTAGATCTCACAACACCAAAATCAGAGAACCTATAAATCATCATCACTAAAAAATAATAAATCAATAAAAATATTTCCTGGGACTACAGTAAGACTTACAGACTACTTCAATTTTGATACTTGACAGGTAGGCACATGTGTTTCTATCCTTTCCAGTAATCATCAAAATATACCAGCTTTTCCCTGAGAAATGGGGCATATATCTATATTTTCAGTCATGAAGCTCATACGAGTGCATGGAATAATATCTACATATATTCTCCCTCATCCAGATCAGTATGAATTCCAGGAGAAATTCCAAGAAATCTGGAAACTGTATAGGGCCATTGTAAACCAAGAACATTAGGTGCCAAGAAGCTTCAATATTGTCCAGAACCATACCACACCCTACATATGGGTTATGTCTAAATACTACAGTGTAGGCCTAAATAAACTTATTAAGCAGTTATATATGTCCTTTGGAACACAATATTCTATTATTTATTCCTTCATCCCTGCCATGTTGACCAATAGCTGTTGATGGTATGAAAAGAGAAATAAAGAACAAATTCAAAGAAGGGCTCTCTATTTTTATGTACAAATCAAGAAAAACGTCACATCTTAGTAACAAAGAAGGAAAGTGTCGTTCACATACTTCTATTTCAAACTGTATTCATTATTCATTTTAATTCAAACAATCAGCAATATCTTACTGGTTCAGCATCATGACTTTTATTTCTCAGAATTGTCCCATATGGCTTATTATGTGTATAACATCACACAATTTCTAACACTAATGAGAATTACTGGCAAGATAAACAACACTTCAATATTTTACTGTAGAAAAGGGACATGAAGGATGAATATATTATTCTCATTTTAATCTGAATCAGTAGCATATCTTTGAAGAAAACCTCCTGACTGTCTCAATTATAGTGCTGTGGCTGTCAACATAGAATGACCTCAAAGCTTGAAAGCTGAATTCTTTACAGAGCAAATGAATTCAGAATAGAAACTCCTTAAAGATGTCTAATATGCTGCAATCAGCATGATGAGTGCATGAGATCAGATAAGGGGTATTCTGAAATATAACTTCTGAAATGTATGTAGTGTGGACACTTCATTATCAGCACCAACAATACTCTGTAAACCATTGTGTTGAACTGCTCTACTCACTGATGGAGGCATAGCAACATGAACAAATATAACCTGTATGATTTAAGTGCAATCTAAATTGCATGGAAGATGCAAAGCAGGACCTGATGTTCTGTACACCTGCTTGTTCAGAGTAGGGAACTGGCCACCTAATTATATGAATCCTTTCTTCTAGTGTCATTCTATAGAGGTCTCTGCAGTCTCATCCAGAACAGACTACTCTATAAAGCACTATCAAGACATCCTCTGGAGTAAAGCAGTTCACAGTGGAATAGATGCAAAAAGGACTACTATCTTGAAATGGAGTTCTGGTTCTATCAGCTAAAGCTGCAATATTTCATTCACCTTCTAAAATCAACAGCTGAGTGAAGACATGATTTATGAAAAGACTAAGAGTATAATTCAGTAAAATCTGTCTGTAAATAAATTCAGCTAGATAGTGGAAGACAAGGTCTACATCAGAAGAATGTGCTTAGGGAACATTTTTTTTTTACTTTTTTTTTACAGCAAACTAAATAAGCTAATTAATGCTAACTTAAGTGTATGCTGTAGTTCGATAATAATTTACATATACAATTATATGATATTATCAATAAAGTCAGTATAGAGAGTCCACATTCCCGGTTTCTAGATACTCAAATATAAGTTTGTATCATTGTTTCATCTTTAAGGACCACCACGGTTACTCTACATAGGCTGGTACATAATTCTTCAAAGCACCAGTTTATTTAATTGGGGTAGAATCTCACAGTACAACTCCAGCACTTCTTAGCTGGCAATTATTTCTTTTATAACACTTCTTAGAATTATAGAATCATTTAGATGGGAAAAAAAAACTTTAAGATCATTGAGTTCAACTGTTAAGCCAGCACTGCCAGGTCCACCGCTAAACCATGTTCCAAAGCACCACATCTACACATCTTTTAAATACCTCCAGAGATGTGGAATCCACCACTTTCCTCAACAGCCTGTCCCAGTGCTTCACAACCCTTTCGGTGAAAAATTTTTCCTAATATTCAATCTAAACCTTCCCCAGTGAAACTTGAGGCTGTTTCCTCTCAACCTATCACTTGTTATTTGGGAAAAGAGACTGACCTCCATCTTGCTACAACCTCCCTTCAGTTAGCTGTAGAAAACAGAGTCTTCTCTCAGCCTCCTTTTTTCCAGACTAAACAACCTCAGCTGCTTCAGGAGCGCCTCACAAAACTGATTCTCTAGACCCTTCACTAACTTCATGGCCCTTCTTTGGACAGACTCCAACATCTTCCTCTATCTCATCAGAGATATTCTCCTCATATTTCACCAGAAAGACTAACAATTGCTTGTTTTCCAATTTAGTGGAACAAAATGGCCAGCGCGACAGCATAGGGTGCCTATTGTCTGTATATTAAGTGGAATGAATCCCAACACATTTCCAGAATTTCACCATTTATATCATACTCTAAAGTGATTTTGTCTATTGTTATTTTTCCATCTCAGATATTTCCATGTGTTTCAAGTCAAGTGTATGAGTGTCCCTTTTGAAACTGTTCTTACTGTTAGCAAGAACAAGACCTAGATTGTTTCTAAGATCAAGATCCCTGGCTGATGTAAACCAACACAACTACAGTGGTTTCAGTGCAAAACCCTGCTAGCCAAGAGTATTACTGTTTGAATTGAAAGTAATTTCTGTCAATTGTATATCTTTTCTAGGAATCTAACCAAGGTTATTTGAAATAAGCAAAAAAATACACACCCAATTTCTATAAATAAGTGGTATGTAAACAAAAAGAATTAAAGTTTTTCCATATTTTCATAAAAGTGTAATTTCATGGAAAAAATGCCTTGGTATTTGTTTTATAGAAATGGATGATTTTATGACAAATTCATTCAAATCTTTATACTCTTTCTTTTGTTAACATCTACAATGTGTTTTAAAGTCCATTTTACACAGAAGAAATCTATCATGGTAAGTGAGCATGAAAAAAGTAGTCTAATATTTTATTTTTGACTGTAGATCCTTGTTTGAAAACTGAGAAGTGGTCCTTATGAAGCTAATTCTTTTTTTTATTTAACTTAGTCAACGGCCAGTGGAATTACAAAAAAATTCTGATTTATAAAAAGCCATGCCTCTTAAAAACTCTTAAAAACTCCTGTTCTGACTTATACCCCATGCCACCTCATTGAAGTCAAATTCCCATGAACTTTTAAAAGGTATTTACTTGTCATGATGGGGCATACGTACATCCGAAATGTACTGGTGATGAGGCTTAGAATCTGCATTACGTTAGGATGAATCTATATGTTTTACATTACGTGTCACACTTGCATCCTATTAATAGGCACTATAGATTCAAATGTATTTTTAGTTTAAGACTTTTTGGCACAGAGTTTGTCAGATTAAACAGCTCATTTCATCTGAAATTAATTCCTAATAGAATGGGAACAAGAATAAGAAAAAGCTGACGCAGATTAGACTGGATGAAATTCTCTGCTGTCTTGCGGCTACTTAGGCCCAGCTTTTGTTGAATGAAATGCACATCTTTATTCAATATGAATGTTTTAAGACACCAAATTACTAAATATACAACATTATTTTATGTTATATGAAATATAACGTACTCTTGGGTATTCTCTCCTTTTACATTTATTTGCTTGAATATTCTTTCCTGCATTTTTTAGAGCTACTATAGCCAGCAGAAAGGTTAATATAAAATTTAGTAGATTTCATACAATTTCATAAAACAATTTTTCATCTAGAATGTGTCTAAATGAGAATACGGGCTTCACATTGCTAGCATTTCTTCTTCCTGGAGTTAATACAAATGGATATAAACTAAGACCATTTTTAAAAAAAAAAAAACAAAACCTTCCCTGTTAATTATAAAGAAGTTTCATAAAAGACCTTCTGAAACATACTATGACATATAAATACAAAAAGCAAAGCCAGTAAGTCTAACAAACTGTTTAAACACAGATGAAAGTGAGAGTAAGTTTGTAATTTAAAATATCCTACAAGTTTCGTATGTTCATAAATGTCAATCAGAACTAGATCAACATCTTGTTCAGAAGTATTTTAGAAATATTTTCCCTGAAATGGAAAGCTGAGATAATTCTTGGCTTTTTTTTTTTTTTTTTTGTGCTGTTGTAGCACTCAAATGTAAACAATTCTCTGCACAAGCACAAAAGCTGGAAAGATTCAGTCCTGAAGGGTAATGTCTTGATCTCAAGATAGAAAACTAGGAAACTAGTCATGGTGTTAGCAGAAAGAGGAGCCTGAAAAGAGTATAGGAAACAAAAAAAAACAAAAAAAAGAAAAAAAAAAAGAAAAAAGAAATTGTGTTCTGAGCATAAATACTATTTTGATATCCCTGATCAGGTCATTCTGATCTTTCATAAGTGGCAGAATATTGAATATTTGATTTCAAAATGTAGGGAGTATTTCCAACTTCACATCGTGTTTTGGTAGGATATTTTGGAATAAGTAAGAAAAGAGTTTTTGAAGCATGAGAGAAAGTGGACCTGATCTAGCTGGATGTGTCCCTGCCACATCAGGAGGGTTGGAACCAGACAATCTTTAAGGTCCCTTCCAACTCAAACCGCTCTATGATTCCATGATTCTATGATGGGTTATATAAACGTTAGCAGGCTGTATAAAGAAAAAAAGATTAGAAGATTATTGACAGTAATAATAACATTAAATCAACATTGATCAGAATTATAATGATAATCATAGTACAAAGTTAAACAAAACTGGAGACAAGCACTGTGAGTACTATCTCTAGCACTTCTTGCAAATTCCTCTGAAGGCTGTAAATCTGACATACACCCTGATATACATTTTTACTCACCTCCTTTCTGTGTCTTTGTTGTTAGTGATGCTTTTTGATATAGAAAGGAGAGACAGGGAGGGAATTACTCAGGAGCAAATGTGTCAATGGAAAGGAAACTATTTTGAAATAGAAAGCGGATTACATGTCAAATGGAAAAGTGCTGGATCTGCAAATGGATCTGCAAATAAATACAGAGGGAAGTCCAACAGGTGTCATGACTCTAAATCTTTTGATGTTTCTCATCTGCATAAATGATATAGGCAGGGAAATCAGCTGCAAATATGTTAAGTTTACTGAAACACAATACTACAGGGAGAACTAAATGCCAGGCAGTTATCAAGGATACAGAAGAGGGATTTTGGATTGTCTTTGTAGAATAATTGCACAACACATGTTAAGTCATCATATGGTTCAAACAGAGACTGGGATAAAGAAAGGGTTTTAAAAGCAGGATTAGGAAAAGAGAAGAAATATAACTGAAATAGTAAAAACTTTATACTGGGGGGGGAAAGGCATCCAAGAATAAACAAATAGAAAAAAAGTGAAATTACTGGGTCCAGAACTAGATTACATGGTCCTGGAAATTAAAGCAATGATTCTGAGGTTTTATTGACATTCATTCATAAAACTCTATTGTGGACATGGATGTAGTAGAATTTCTTTATTTGTAAAAAAAAAATAATGTGGAGCTTTGGTAGAAACTGTTTAAAGAGTATGAATTTGCAGGTCACTTAGAGGAACACTGGTTTATTAAATCTATTCTTCTTTCCTCACACCATTACAGATAAAAGGTAAAAAAAGTAAAATAGGAATTTTTGATTAATTAGTAGGTACTGATGAGAATGGACTCTGTGCCAGTATCTTTAAGTGGGAAATTTGGGCTAAAATAATCCCATTGAAAAATAATAATTAAATTGCTTGTCCAAAAAGAAACACACTCATGAAAACACACACACACACACACACACACACACACACACGAATTTGTGGGTTTATTCTGCTTAAACCTGTATTCACAGCATGTAACAGTAATTAGATATAGCAATTCCCATTTCTATTTCATAAGTAGGAAGCGTATTCTTTTTATGTTGAAATGATTTAATATTACAGTTATTAGATTTTTCTGTCTGTGTGAGAATATGATTTTAATAATGTTAAAAAAGGTTGAAGAGGGAAATAATTGTAGCTAATGTTCTAACCGTGATATGATGACAAAATGTTTTCTGTATTCTCTTTTTAATTTACGCTCAGTCTATTGCCATGGTTTGTAAATTCAGTTATTCATTTAGCAAAAATGACCCTAGTGTGCTTTGTTATGGAAAATCTCATGTTCAAACTTTACTACTGCCATCTATTGAGGTGGTGGGAACTACAATAGAAAAATTTAATCATAGGAAAGCACTTTAATTTTTGTTGCAAATCGCAAAAATGTGACTGTAATGATACCCACTTGTAGTAAATAGAACTAATTAGTGACACATTAAAGGCAATTTCACGAAATCATAATCACAAAGAAATACAGCATGGAACATATTTCTGTAGGTCATCTGGTCCAAACCCACCTCTCTTTCCCAAAGCAGTACCAGCTTCAAAGTCGGATCCACTTCAAAGTTAGATCATGTTGCTCGGGGTCCTATCCAAACAGGTTTCAAATTCTCCTAAATCCACAAGGATACAAATTTTAACAGCTGCTCTGAGCAACCTATGTTTGAGCAAACTGTGTTTGAGCATCCTCATTGTGAAATACTCCTAATATCTAGTCAGAAGTTCTTGTACTGCAGCTTGCGCCCATTTCCTCTTGTTTTCTGAAGTAAAAATACCTAGGATCCTTTTTTTTTTTTTTTTTTCCCTGCTTAATCTCCAACAGTCCAAAAAATCCCAAACAAGAAGCTTTCTTTCCACATATATATTTTAGAGGGATCTACTATACCAAAGTCATAGTATTTTCCCTCACTGAAGATTTCTTACCAAAAAGTGGCATAATATATTTGGAACATGTCCTTGCCACAAACAAGGCATGCATCTGCCACAAATTCAAAAATCTTAAATATTCTTGGTAGGCAGTTGTCAAGGAAGACGTAACATGACAAATCCAAAACTAACTACTGTAAACTTATCTCTGCATTCAAGAAGATGTCTTTGAGGAAGAAAAAAATACTGAAACTTCAGTAATTCTGAATAAAGAGAATAAAGACTTAGTAGGGAGAGGAAATCTTGGAGCTCTTCTCAGTGATGCTTGGAGTTTGGCTAAGATCCTGCCTGTAGGGAGTTGAATGGCAGGAGGAATGGAGATAAACAGTTCTGAATAGTTTCATAATTAAAAATATTCTAGCAGCAAATCACTGATCATTCCAATCATTCAGCAATTCAAATATGTAAATCTTTGAAATGTTAATACAGATCAGACTATTATTACCTATAATTGCCATTTTCTTCAGTAGAAAAGTTCAGCTTTTCTCTGAAGAACAAAAAAGGGAAAAAATTGACCTTATTTATGGGGAATCCCACAGAAAATACTCACTGCCAGAAAGTCGTATTTCTACTAAGAAAGAGTGGAAATTCGTTGGGCAAATAATTTTTAACTACTGTTATCTGGATCACTGCTATCATGTAATGTCCTTTGACTACATACATTTTGAACTGGACAGGAAGCTAGGCTCATTTCTTGCTTAACAGTTAATTCTTTCCTAATGTCACTGTGTTTTGTTTCTATTGCCCCTTAGTTATTCTCTTTAGATCTTTGGGTATATTATTGTAATATGCAGAATGTGAAATATTTTGGATTAGATATTATTTACAGTTAGAATGGGCAGAAACTCCAGATGTTCATAAACAACAAAAATGAATTAATTTAGTTGTCTCCTTCATTCCCTGTTATAACTGACAAATCATTAAACTAATCCAGATGAGTCAATGCCTTTAATTCCATCTGTGTCACAGACAGTAAGGCTGTGGTCGTCAACAAATTATTGCATATTAATCTCCAGAGCCTTTGATGTTACAGTTGATACTCTGATACTCTGCTAAAACACATATTTGTTCTCAATCCTTGGAGTAAATCCTGATAATTTAATTAAGTATTTCTTAAACTTTGTTTAGTAGGAGTTTTTTCCTCCTGTTAGCTATGTTGCTGCAGAAGTGTTAATAA
>VWZK01001323.1:0-73825 GCA_013396935.1 Baryphthengus martii | reverse complement strand
AAAAAAAAAAAAAAAAAAAAGAGATGAAGAAGCTATGAATTTCAGTTCCAAAGACATTATAGCAAGAGAAAGAAATAATTTTTTTATAACAGCTTGCAGACTTAAAATATATCCTTTTTGCTACTCCTTTTTTTTTGCTGAGGATGTATGGAAATGGTCTATTGTTATCTTTATAATCTCTAATTCTAAAGATCCCAGGCATCTCTGGTGACCTGTAAACCAGTCCTTGCTTTGTCTTTTAGTTTTTTTCCCGTGAAAAATTATTTTGTTAAAAGAAAAATATATCTGTGTTTGTTTTAATTTACTTGTTTTGAATTGTCATTTATTAGATGAATGTGGTTTATATTCACTACAGTAAGATCTGTTTTGTGCACATAGCCCGTGAACTGTACACTGCTTAGATTTTACTATAATAAAATCTAGTGAAAGAGGAGCAAGCAGAGGTAGTTAATTATTTTTTTCTTTCTGAGTCAGTTAGAGAAATGGACAAGGACGTAGCAGAACTTACCTGTACAATAACATTATTTAGTACTCAGCACAGCCTAACCTAAATGCTCTCCAACTAGCACAGATGGAAATCACAAGAGATCAATAAATTTGAGATCACTCCCAGAAATATGTTTGAAGCAGTGAAAGTAGGTGCCACTTCTTGCTGTGAGAAGAGTCCTTAGATCAAATCTTTATCAGAAGTGAATGAGCAACTCCCTAAAGAATGTTGCACAACAGTATAATTCTGAATAGTAAGCTTTCCATGTTTCTGCTGCTTTTTGTGCTCAGCAAAGTTTACAGCCTTCAGCTTTTGCATCTGATTTACGTAGGGAAGCCACCAAATTTTCCAAATGTTATTTATATTGGTGTTCCTTCCCTGGGAGCCAAATATCAATGAATTTAGAAGGCTTTTATGTTCCAATGCCCACAGATCTGTGTTGGAAGGTATTTAAATTACTGAATTGGACTGATTAAAGAACATGGATCAAAAGGGCAGCGGACTTATATTCCATTTTGGAGATACTGAGTTCAATATGTCCTCACAGAAAATATATATTAAATAAATATAGTGAGTTAGGCAGCACAACTGTTACATAGATCCAAGAAAAGAGGACCATCATCTGGGAAAGATTCAGATTCAGTTAATAGTTTCTGATAAAGAGAACATGAGTGAATATGAATATTGTACATGTTAGTATATATGTTAGTTAACCAAATATTATCTACTTTTTGATTTCCACTTCCCAACAGTAATGATGCACTGATTATTTCTGTGACATCATTAAAGTTGTAGTGGCCAAAATCTGGCACACAGACTATGAAGAGACACATGAAGTAGATGATGAAATATACAAATTTATAAATACACGAATTTGGAAAATGTTAAAATAAACATGAGAGAACAGTAAATTGTTTGTCAGTAAACTTAACAGTTGCAGTACAAACCAGTATGAGAGCCCTATGAGCTAAAGTTAAGCTTCCTGTGTTTATGTGTACCACAACTCATCTACTTTAAAAGCAGAGGTACTGAAAGAATGTATGTTTTGTATGGACAGCAAAGAGTAATTCTACAACTGTAGACATGACCTCCAGAAAACTGACAATTTTGCTTAGTGTTAGCTTTGATCCTCACTCTTGGTTATGACAAGTCAACTAGGAAACCAATGACTGCACTGTGAAGCAGTGGGTTTGGATATGAGCACATGTACTCTTAGCAAGTATGGAATTTCATTTGGTAACACCTCACTGGGTCAACAGCTATCCACAAGATGAGTCTCATTATTTCCTGTGATCCAGTGATATTTCCCCTTGCTCCATTCCTAAATCATGCTGCCCGCCAATCTCTCCTACTTTCATATTGTACCTTTCTTTGTTGAAGCATTTCTTTGCTTTCTTTGTTCAAACCAGGGCATGGATTTCTGCATCAACTAATAAACTGATTAATTTTATACAATTACTGATTTATCAGTCATCTGTTTAAGGGAAGACCAATACTGAACTAAGAAATTTCCCAGAGAACATTAAGTCAAAATATCAGGCATGTGTTACAACTCACTATAATACTTTCTTGTCATGGATTATGAAAACCTTGGATTTGTATATCATAGAATCATAGAATATATTTCATTTTATTTTCATTAAACCTGCTCTATCTTTCCTTTATTCAGAAAAATGCACTCCGAATTTGACTTCAGCGTATGGCAGATTATGAAAACAAAGACACAGAAAGCAGACAGGGCAAATTCTGTGTTGGTCCTTCAAGGCACCTGAGATGTAAAGTGTTTTACTTGGTACATGTAATACAATTTTTTTTAAAATGAAGGCCATAACCTTCCTCATCCTTATGGCTACTAATTATTTGGCTAAGCTGGTGAGTCCCATGACCAGCTGACTCCCTTGATCTGTAGCTGCAGAGACAACTACCTCATTTGGCTTGTCTGTGGAAAACTTCTGGAAACATGAAGACTCACCTGTGGCCAAGAAAATTTGGATCTTCCGCTAATGCTGACAAATGAATTCCTGCATCCTAGAATTTATGGTGTTGACAAATCCTCCTTCCTTCTTGACTAGCACAAGCATTTAAGCAAGTTGAGTAAACTGCTGTGGTTCTTCAATATATTGCTCCACCCATTCCACCTCCTTTCGCAAGAAATCTACTTTTCATGGAAACTGTCCCAGATTTTCCACATGCTGAAGTTCTCACAAGCCAATTTCTTTCTGATCAGGCTCCTGAAAGGTGAATAAGATCCTTCATCTCAAGATTCATACCATGAGTTTATGCAAAAACCCTGAGTGAGAGTAAGGGTGCTAGGCTGAAATTTGAGACTCTATCTTCCCTTGCCTCCTTTGATGTAGTTAGTGTTCAAGAGCTGTGTCCATTCTTCCTTGGAAACACTTTTTCAATTGCCTACAGATAAGATGATTCCAAAACAAACTCATCAATGCTTCATATCTTTTCCTCAGGTGACACTGGTGACAATACTGTAAAAGACTCTTTGATCAACCCTGGGAAGTGAAGACGTCTTAGTTGTGTTGCTAATTGGTTTAGGGGAAAAAAAAAAAAAAAAAAAAAAGAGGATTGTACAATATTTGAGATTGCTCTTCACTCCCCGAGCTGATGATAACTGTTAGTAACTTGACAGGATCATAAGCTGGTGCTCTGGCAAAAAGACTCAGTCATGTGGATATGTCAAATATGTCATCACTATTTTGTCCACATTGTGACATTCTGACATTTCCTCTTTCAACTTCTCACAGTATGAACATAGATGATGAGCACTTAGCAACAGACCTTCTGGACGTTGGATGCTTTGTGGGGGAGTTCTCTCCTCCTTTCCTTTTTGTTCCCCAGATCGATTTGATATATCTTTCAGGTTTTATATTACTCATCTTCAGTCTATTATGGACCTGTCGATCCAGTTGGTTATTCATCTTCACAGTGATATTGCTATGGTGGGATAAGCCTTTTCAGATCTGTAGATTCCAGGGTTTCCTTCCAAATACAGAAAAGCATTCTTTCTTCCTCTATAATTTCTTCTGTACCTGGTGACAGCCCACAGGTAAGTCTTGCAATACAAATGAACAGACTCAGGTTGCTGCAGGCAAGGATGTTTTGAGCATGAATGGCACTGTGTATGGGGTCCATGACAGAAAGGCTCCTAAGTTTTGCCCATAAGCTTCATTTCACCCATCAAGGAAGGCACGAAGGAGCACAGTAAGAATTATGCAACAATGCTGGTCGGAGTATGGTCTTGATGCTTCTAACAATGTCAAAACACAAACAAAACAAGTCTGCCCAAGAACAGACTTGGTTGGAACATTTGACAAAATTTTCTGCTTTTTTTTTTTTTTTTTTTTAATCAACAGTGTCATAACTTTGGATCATAAAAGAGCTGTGTCTTTTGATTAATGATCTGGCCTCAGCCATGCCTTTTTCCAGGAACAAACGGTTCCAGCAGTAAATAAAACACTTTCATAAGACAGGAACAAATCTCATTTTAGGCAGGGATATTTATCTAAAGTAACCTTGGACTACCAGAGCAATGATTTGTAGTATACTTAGGGAGGGAGCTACAGTGTTTGATCTCTTGTTTGAGAATCATTTCTTATAGTACCCTGTTTGTACCAAGGGGTAAACTGCTTCATGGCTTCTTGTGCTAAGAAAATGGCTTCATCTCACAAGTAAATTGAGAGTTACCTTGTTTTAATTTTATGGCTTTACAATAGTCTTAAAAATCATAGAGCAAAACTAGGACCTGCCAACTTCCCATGCTCAAATCAGACTTCTAAATCCTTCTCAGAGACTGTGACACACTGAAACTGATTTTATAGAACACCTTGTTATACAGACAAAAATTTTCTAAACAATCTTTATGTAATCTCATAAAGACATCAAATCAACAGATATTATTCTGACCACAGAAGAAAAAACTTCTAGTATTGTTGATCTTCTGCATTGCTGCACTTTTTTTTTTCCTCAGCTGTAAAACAGAGATAATGAAGCACAATTTGTGGTCCATTAAACAAAATTAACTCTATTTCAATGGTACTGTAAGAGGACAAAGGGACCTTCTTACTGGGTTGTTTTTTTTTAAAGCTCAGCCTTTATTCATCAAATACCTTTGCCAATCAAATGTACATATGATCAAGAAAAAAAAAATGTTGATGTTACTAGAAATTGATCTTAAATGTACTCATGATGTTGTCTGGCTTTCTATTAACTTGAAGAGTGTAAAATTAATCTCTTAAGAATATCTGTCCAAAGCAAAGAACTCAAGTATGTCTTTATTTTGCTTTCTATCTTGTTAGCTAAATCTGGAAAAACAAACCAAAATAAAAATAAACAAACCTCCTTTTCTATCAATCTGACCATCCATCCTCTTGTCCAAACATCTAGCAAGTCATGCTCCATTGCCTTACTGTAGTAAGGAATGCACATGACTTACTTACAAATATCAAGAATGAGAATTTCTTTGAGTTGCGTGCTTGATTCATCTCATGCTTCAGAAGAAGAAAAAAAAAAGGAATAAATTAACAGAAAGAAAAGATTAGATTGCCAGTACCTATACATTTTCATAAATGTTAGTTTACATGTGCAATATTGGTATTTTGAAAGGCAACTGGAGCTTTTGTATTTTTTTCCTTCCTTTTTTTTTTTTGCTTTGTCATAAATTCGGAACTCTAACAGAGAGGAAGTACTGAAGCAGAAAGAATGCAATGACTGCTTGTGGTTTTCTGTTCTTCATCTTGCTGAGAATATTGCCACTCTTCTATTTTTTTATGAACTACTTTCAGGCTGATTTCATTCAGAGCTATTGCTTTTAGCACCAGTAGTTTTATACTATAGCATCCATTATCAGAAAGTATAATGCAGTAGAATTATACAGATGATCTTATAGCCAGCAGGAGATACTTTGCTTTTTAAATACATTTTTTAAGATCCTTAGCAAACAGTTCAACTGATGAGCTCATTTAGAACTGATTTACAGAGACCTGAATATTAAGAATTCTCCTCTAAATCTTTATATCTAGCTATGTAACTCCCATCTTACATTATACTGAACCTGAAACCTCTGAGAAAGGGTAGAATTAAAGTGTATTCTTAAGTATTGTTCCATATAAATCTTTAAAGGGAAGGAAGATCATTTTATTTCATCTGCCTTTCATGTGTTAAACAGGAATTAAATGGAAAAGTGTATATTATCTTCAGTAGAATCTGAATCTAAGTTGATAAATGGCCATTTATAATTTTATCTCCATACTTGGTCATTACTACATTCTCCTTCAATCACAGCTTTTTTATAAAAAGTCTCAAAGATTTTTGTCTCTTTAAAAGGTCATCACTATTAAGAAATAATTACTTTAATTATATTCAACTCGGCTAATGAAACATCTGGAGAGTTCCTAGTATATGAAAAGTTATCTGTATTCTTTTGTTCCATCTCTTATAACAAAAATGTAAGCTTTGGTTACCCAATAGAGTATTTTAAAAGCTTATTAAAAACAAACAGAATGAAGTGAAGAAATACTTAAAGGCCTTTTATATTTAGTAGCTTTCACATAGCCTCTGGTCAAGTCCAAAACTATCTCTAAATGCAAAATTGCAAGCAGAGTTTGTCCATTTGCATAATGACATCACTGCAGATGTATAATAAAGATAATTTATATTACAATATTTTTTCATGGACACAGAATAAGATTAAAATCAGTTAATTTATGGGTAGAAGCATAATACCTGAAAAAAACTGCAATTAAAAAAAACAATCTGCTTTCTCCTCCACCTCCTATTATAACCGCATTACACAAAATGCACATAAGGACATCTTGGAATAATTAAATTACAGACAGAAACCTGTCAGCATGCCCTTCACTGTCACTATTCACCCAGTCCAGGCTTTGTACATACACCACATCCACAGTGACACTTAGGTTACAACTTCTACCTCAGCAATTGCTCTCCTAATTTTCATGTCCCCTGTCCATAACACTAATTGATATATTCATTCTCCTTGTCTGTCTTATTTTATTGATATATCTTTAGTATACTATTCTAACTGTTCAGCATCTGCTGATACCTGTGAAGACTGTTGGCGCTCGGGACCTACAAACCCCAGGCTTCCCATGGCAGTGCTGATCACTAGCAATAGGTATGTACATAAGCCTATTCAAAGTTTTCAACTAAAGGTTTAAGAAATGGAAAGAGTAGTTGTACATACCTCAGCTAGATAATGGAGTCAGCAAGCGTGGGCAAATTCAAAACAGTGGAAGGATTCGAGATACTGATTTCAAGTGTTAACAGATGACTCATTTAATGTTGAAAATAAAGTATTTTGGAATTATCACTTAGAGGAATTGCTTTGTTTTATGCCAGGAAATATAAACTTGATATCATGACAAGATGACAAGAAGCCTGTATGAGAACTCAAGTTCAAGAACTTTAGATTTTGAAGGGTGAATTAAGGACAGAGGGATGTTTAATAATGCCCAACTCTGGGTGAAACAGAAGTTTTCTATTAAAACCAAAAATTAAATAAAAGCAACTTCTGCAGAGAGCAAAAGAATGAAAGTGGTACACCTTGAATTTTAGTTTCTGTTTGTTTGTTGTTTTCACTGTCTTAAAATTTGGAAATCACTGAATTCAAGTAGCAGACAACTAGAAAGTTTTTTTGCAGAAAAATGTGTTCCTCAATGCAGGCTAGCATAATATCTCTATCTGCTTAATGACTGATTATTTTTCTGATACTATTATGAAAATAATACTATTACGAAAGAGTTGGTTTTGTTGTTATTGTTGTTTTGAGGCAATGTGTCTGGGTATTTAAAGGCCTCTTTCTGGGTGAATATATTACTTCTTATATTGATATATACCACCCAATATACTACCTTGTCCTGTCATATATTGTGTTAAGGCGAACACAAGTCAAAGAAAACTATCACAAACTGTCCTAAACGGTTAGCTCTTAAACATAAGGTTGTATTGAGGGGTCAGACAGAAAAAACTTAGTTTACTAGTTATTTGGAAATCACCAGCAAAAAAATGTAAGGTTAAGATAAAGATGGGTATTTAAAGGTCTCTTTCTGGGTGAATATACTACTGGAAAGATAAGTCACCCTAGCTGGGGAGCAATGGTTGAAGCAAGCCCCCCTTTCCCCTATACTGTACCAGAAGAGATCTTGGTCTCACTAAGACTTACAAATGAAAATTGATCTTGGGGCTTTATTCAGATATGTTTTTCTACCCTATCCCTTGTCTAATAAAGGAACTCAAGATACATCTTTTAACATTTTCTTAATCTTTTCCACCTCAGTTTAGACCTGGGTAAGGGTAACCATCTCTTTTCCAGAATATATAGTGAAATCAGGTAAAATACTTTTTTTTTTGTGCCTAGACAACTATACCAGCTTTGGTTTTGGTTTATTTTTGGTTTTTTGTTTTTTTTTTTGTTTTCCCTCCTTATCAGGCAAAGTTTTTCTTATAGTGAGCAGGGTTCACTCTTCAGTGTTCAGATTCTTCATATACCAACATTAAACATATTTTATATATATCAATAAGCAGTGTTTATTAACTTTCTGTAATATTTATATAAGATGTAAGAATCACAGATGTAGTTCATTGCTATTTTTTAGCTGAGACAATAAAAGATAAACTTTATTCTTTCATATGACAGAGGACATGTGATACAGCCTCCATACTAAATTTCTAAATGAAATAGATTCTGCTGGTAAAAATTAAATTTTAAAAGCAGAAAGTGTTACCCTTCAGCTGGATGGATTTACATGAGCTGTAGCACATATATTTTAAACACTAATTTAGATGTTTGAGTATTATCTTCATGAAAATATTTCATCTCAAGCTAATTTCTGATTGTATGAAAATAAATACTATAGCCCTTTAAAAAGAAAAATTATGGAACTCAATGAAAAAGCTGTTTTCTGAGAGCAAGGAGCTAGTGAAAGTGAAGACAACAACAACAGTATAAGAGTTGTATTAAATCTTTTGAAGTGCTGATCCAAAATGACAAAATGCAATGTCCTTCAGATGTACCATGCTCACATGTCCACATGGACACTACTTGTAGCACGTGCAATAAAACCAGCTTCAGCTTTGACAGTAAGTGGTCTCCACTTGCATTTACAAAACAGAAGTACTGGTGTAGGGACATATATGCACAACACATGGGCAGACAAACATGGACGGCTCCATAAAAACAGTGCTGGTTAGATAAATTTCACTACAGTCTTTGCCTTTTATTAAAAACAAGATATGAAGAAAATGGTAAAACTGTGTATGTGTCACTTGTGGAATTTAATAGATTTAATGAAACTTAAATATATATTCATATATATAGGTATGTATATAAACTTTCTCCCAAAAATCTTGAAAATAAATGCTCTTTTTTTTCTTTCCGTAGTATTATTCAAAGATACAATCCCAATACAAAGTGAATATTCTAGGTAATTAATCTTACCACTTTTTTTCATGTTTGTTTGTTTGTTTTATGTTGGCACACTGTGAATCATATTCTCTCTAGAAGCATCTCCACCAGATTAGAAATGTGAATGGGAAATTGAAGATTTTTTGAATGCATGCATCATTGCACCTCCACCTTTCTGTAGGTTTCTAGTCAGACATGGTTCAGTTTAAACCTTGACCTACAGTTCAGACTCAAACTTAATTTCTGCAGAGTAATTTAAAGTCACTTTTGCACAACCACTTCTGCACAATCACCATTGTTTTTCAGTCAATTCATCATTAAATGAGGTGTCTTTTAAACTCTGAAAGAGAGTGCATGATGGTGAGATGATCATAGAACAGTATGTGACAAGGAGGACAGATGTCCTAGATAGATGTCATGCTTGGGTGAATCAAATTGCAGCAAAATGGTAGTCTTCCGGTCCCTTTCTATACTAAACATTTCAAGTGCTTTTCATTAAACAAACGGATATGTATCATTAGTTTGGTTCCTCTGCAGCTCTCACAGCTCTAATCTCCCTTTGACCAATTAAGAATACTGAAATCATATATCTCCCTTTGTTTACCTGGCCTGATGTAAAATACTAAGTGGCGCCATCTGATCCATTGCTTTACTTACAGAAGCTCAAATATTAAGATTTTCATAGAGATTCTGCTTGTTTATATGTGAGCGACCCAAGTCAGCCTGGTAGAGTTGAATCTGTGTGGTCTACAGTCTCTTACTATTAGGACAGAAAGCAGCAATTTCCTATTTGTTCAATAAAAGGGAATGTAACCTTTCATGTAACCATTATGATCACACACAGGAAGGATAACTATGTCATATTACAATAATGAAATAGAAAAGCCTTAAAATTTAGTTTTACAATAAAACACATGGAACAGTTTCCTTCTATGCAACACCTTGCTACAGAAATTTGCCTCATCAGTACAAGACAGAGCATTTCCAAATATGCTTTGAAAACACACATTATTCTCTATGCACAAGAGAATGTTTTCAGAGAAACTCTTGTTCACAAAAATGTTGCTATTTTATACAGGAAGCATAGCCTCAATAATTGTACGCAAATATCGTAGGATACTTTCATGATATAACTCACATGGATGAATTGTTTCTATTGTTCCTTTAAGTGTAAAAATATAATTATTGTATTTCTTTGACTTCATTTGAGTATAAAGAAATCGGGGGTTATTGATCTCTTTCCAAGAGTCAGCATCTTATAGCCATCTGACAGTCTTATAGCCATCTGACAACACCACTTTGATATATGGCTGCATTATCAGCCTAACATATTGGTAAAGCTTAGCTGTAAATGCTGCTCATAAGACAGAGAATAACACAGTATCTGAACAGTATTACATTTATTTTATTATCTAGGGAAGAAAATAATCTCCTGTTCTTTATTTTATTTCCATTATAAGCAAATGTGACTTTTAAACTTTATTTGCATAAATCAAAATTATAGGATCTCTGTTTTTCAGTAAGGAGGACTATTCAATCATAAAAGAATATAAACACATATCAAAGCATCATAAAATCCTGATAAATCAGGCCTTTTTTTCTTGGACTTTATATTTCAGTAAGTATAAATGTGAGACGATCTTAAAGATTGTTCCCAAATGATTACCCTAGTCCCTGAAGAATTGATTGTAGGGCTTTTTTCTTTTTTTTCCAGTGTAAGTATTCTAAACTTGGATTAGATCTGTAATAGCAATGATGGCATCTGGAAGGCATTTTAGTAACAGAAACTCAGCCAAAATATCAGAGGAATGCAACATGTGGACAAAGTGTGCTAACTTAGTTTATAGAACTATGCACTGAGATACTCTGTAGCTTTAAAACTTTCAAAACTTCAAGTTATCCTCTGATGTAGAGTAGGATTCTGATGCAGCGTGTGTTCACACTGAAAGAGTTTATTTTAATAATATTAATAATATTAATGTAGTTATTAGTGTATGTTATGACACGATTCCACTTTAAGGAAGGCTGATAGTCTTGAAAATGAAAAAATACCGTGAATTTACATTTTGACTTCTGGATAAAACACAAGCTGGTTTTGGTACATCATTTGACAATCTAAGATTTTTTTATTTGTGTCAAACTAGAGTTTTTACAGAAATTAAATCCTGACTTTTTCTGTTTACTCAGCTGTATTTTATCAGTTTGCTTACCTTTACTCAGAATAGATATTTGAAATATAAAAACCAATGAGATGCATTCAAAAAAGTTATGTTCTCATAAATTTCTATATTACCAGGATAAGCTTAGAAGTACTGGACTCAGAAGTTCAGTTTGGTCCTTTTGTTCCATTCTCCTTGCCTTCTAAGCTCATTTCTGAGTACAGAATATATTACAGTTGCTGCAGACCAGTACATAGGAGGCAACACATGCCTCTCCCCACCTGTGTGCCTACATAAATCCTGTTGACCCACCCCAGAACCATTTGTAGCTATTCATCAGTTAGGTTACAGAAACTGAGTAGTAACAGTTGTGCTGAACTGGATAGTTAATTTGAACTTTCAGATACTCTGTCACTGATTCACACAAAATCCGCAACATACGATTAAGAAGATGTAAGAAATTTGTCAAAAAAAAAGAACACGCACAGTTATCTATTCACAAGGTACTATTATTAGTTATGAAATAACTAAGTGCTGTCTTGTTGAGCACACTACAGGTTTTTTTGGTTCTATAAAACTTTTAATCTAGACTAATTATTTAGCTTTCATGTCTGAGTATGTAGGGAGCAGGAGGAGGACTGAAACAGATGAGGACTGAGGCTTTAACAAGCAAGCTTCAAAGGACTCAGAAACCTGTTCCATAAATGGGAAAATGGCAGGTGGCAAAGGAAATGTAATACTGACAAATGTGAAGTCGTTTCCTTTAAAAGGAAGAATCATTAGTCTAGGCACTGAATGCACTGAACTAGAAGAGGATTCTCAGATTCTGTTGCAGAATGAGATTAATTTACTCAAAATATGCCAAAATTATACAAAGGGTAAAATGAAAAGGCATCATGCTATATATCATTTTTGTGTCATTTTGCATTGATGCATAAACTCAGCTATCTTAGTTATATAAAAACGTGATAGATATGCCAGAATTTATAATGTTATCCTTTCTAAATCAGCAATTTAATTAGAAAATTAAAAGAAAGAAATAATAAAATTATTGAAGCTTATGTTTCATTTCTTCAAAGGAGAATCAGGACAAAACATTTTAACATTTTCCCTAAGCTCAGGTAGAGTCAGAATTTAAGAACTGAAGTCTCAGAGGCCACTGAAAACATCAGCTAGCTCCTCCCTCTGGGACATACACTAACCTCAAAAATTAGGTATTGCATTTCTCTCTAGCTTCTGCATTATCCACAGATGGGACACAAGCCTGAATTCTACAGAGGTTTCATTAGTGTCTAATATAAAGCCATGCAACATGGAGAACACTTGATTAGTAATAGTTCAAAATGAAGACTGTTTGTGTTCTGAATCACAAAAAAAAAAAAAAAAAAAAAAAAGTGTTATATCTTTGCAAAAAGGGCACATTGGAAGGTTATTGCAGATGCCTCTTTTTGAAGCAAGACCAAATATATAGTTGTTGTGGTTTAAGAATTAACAGATTGAGCAGGGGAACAAACAAGTGATAACTCTAGGACCCTGAGGAATCAGCGGGTAGCTGGTATTCCCACCCCTTCTCTGCCACCCTTTATAAAAGGGACAGGAAAGGCTGGTTTTGCTCCCTTTTCTTTCTCACTGGCGCTCTGCTGGTGCTGGGACAGCACCTCAGCGTGGCGGAGCCTGACTCCACGTGGTCTGCACAATCCATTGCCATCCAAGAGCTGGTTTTGGATATGCTTGTATATCCCTCTGCCCTTCATATTCCTTTTCCCTTTTTATCACTTTTACTTATTAAGTGTTGTTCATAGTCTTAACTTCCTATTTCATGTGAGGCACTTTCTTCCTTATTCCTCTTTTTATCCTCCCTTGGGAGAGAAGGGGGAGGGGAGAGAGGGCTGATAGGAATCCTGCTCTGTGAGGCTTGCCCTGAGCCTGAGATGGAGACAGTAGTATACAGGACCAGGGCAATATGAAGAGGAGACAGGACTTTTCCAATTTGCTGAAAGAAAAAGGGGCGAAAAAAACCCATAAACTATGGCAGTTTCTCCCAGTGAATCTCCCTAGTCCATGAGAATAGTGTAGATGTGTGATCAGAGTATGTGGAAAACCTTGGGGATTCAATGACTGTTAATCATTTCTGTGTGAAATGGAAGAACCGAAAGAGAGGAAAAAAAAATGTACATCAGAGAGAAACTAAGTACATTACTGCAGTGCTAGGACTATTTTCCTGGTAGTGGAAAGCATGGTTTTGAGCTCTTAATCTAATGACTGGAAAGGTATTTAATCCAAAGACTGTTTGCAATCCAGAAACGTAAATATGTATTGAGGTGAAGATGGACACTGAAGTTTTCCCCTCTCCTGGAGTGATTTAACAACTAGATTTAAAAGTTCAAGTTGTTCTTTCTGTGTGTGGCTCAGTGAACCTCGTGCTGCTCTGTATGAGATAACAGGATCAAAAGGAGGTGTGGAAATCCAGGCCTAAATATCTTTCTTTGCTCACACCTTATGTAGAGAACATCTGCAAGATCAAGACCAAGCGTTTGGTTAGCAATGTATCTAAAAAAGATGTGGACCCTTGTGGGGTTATATTGTGAAGAAAGGCAAGTAGGAGTAAGGTTCCAAAATAACCTTCTTGCCCTGGATCCCCTCAGGATCTGAGGAGGTCCCCTATGGCTGATGGAGTGCCCAGCAAATGAGGAGGAGCACACTTGTCCTTGAAAAAACCTGCAATGAAGAAAAATAAAACCCTCAATGAGGGCTAATCCCCACCCACGAGACGCTGTTTTCAGCAGTGGCTCTAGAGCCTCACCTGAGCTATAGCCCAGCAGTGTCATCATGTTTATCCAGTCCAGCCTGGTCTGACCTCACCCCATTCCTGTCACCACAGCCTTGCCCAGCCACCCCAGGATGGGTCTGATAGTGATTCCTCTCACTGGACCTGGTCCCAGTCTCCACTTGTGGGCCATCATCCTGTCCCTTTCCCACCGTGGGAGGTGTCCTATGTCCAAGGCTAGGGCTACACAAGCTGCTCCCTGGCCAGCCCTGTCCCTGGCTGTGGGGGACAGGCGCTGGCAGCTACGCTCTGCCGTGTCACCCCTGGGAGCCCTCACTGCTCTCAGCCAAGGGAACTGGTGGCACTTGTGGTGCACCTGAAAAACAGGTCAGGTTGCGTCTCCTCTGAATGCTGGTCGCCATTCACGGGGAATCATTAACTCAAATTCAGAGCTCCAGAGGAAAATCAGACAGAACTTTCTCATATTACTCTAGTTTTACATCTCACGATTATGGATGTTAAATATAGCTCAACAGAAGCATGAAATCAGTAAACAAACAAAACAAACCAACCAGACAATTCAGGAGAAAAACGAATTTTAAAAATAAATAAATTTTAAAAATCACAGACATACCTCGTGAGTTCAATAAATTCAAAGACCTTCAGCTCAGCCAGTTAATGTGTATTCTCTGTGCTTCTTCCAGAGTCCATATTCTAAAATTAAGGGAGTGGTGAATAATATTTAGTGATAATATTTGCAGATCTCTTTTCAGGCATATATTAGTCCTCAACTTGAAAGTACACATACAGTGCTCATGGCTTAATGTAATTTCTCATCCTTTTTTATTGTTGAAGTGCAAAAGTAGCTGTATTCCATACATAGCTCATTAAATATATAAAGGCAAATATCATATCTATTCATTATGACTTGGCTACGCTTGATATACTTATATTCTTATATTATTTTTCTCTTGAATACTCTTATTGAATTCACTCCTTTTAAACCTTTAATGGAATTGTAATCCTGTGTTTATGACAGGATACTTACTATCTTTGCATGTTTCATATAACATTCTGAGTATAATAATGATACATAAGGAAATAAAACTTCACTGTGCTCAGTGTTCGCAATTCTATTAGCAATTCAAAGCGGGCTGGAGTGTACTCCTGTCAGCACTCCACCTCAGCTGCAAAGATAAATTATTTCCTCCACCACCACATTATGATCTTAAAGTTAGCATAAATTTCTGAGGAGAGTTAGGTAATAAGTACTTTTAATACTCCATGAAAAATATTATTTTATATCAAAGTGAGATACAGTATCTTTATCCCCTTCATCACTATTTTTTTTTTATTATTTTCACCAACTTACATTTCAAATTCACATGAATCTGTATCCCTTCACAAAGAAAAACGTTACCTTTATTTTAAAGAATTATTGAACGAACTGTTCCATTCCATTGTGTTTCCGTCATGGGTAGTCAATCTGACTACTTAATTCAGAGCATTGTGCCATTTGTGCCAGTCTCTAGATGCCACTCAGAGCATCATTATAGCAACTTCAAGTTGTTTATTGTCTCTCCAATGCCATCATCAGCATATTTTTCAGTAAATCCTTACCTGTTAAATTTGCTGTGTGGCAAGATACTTAGCATTCACCGAACTGTAACACAACAATCCCACTGCTGTGGATGCTTGCTGATTTTACTACCCTGAGAATTAAGCACTAAATTTTCACACTTGTTTTCTCCAGGTAATTTTCTCCTGCCTAGATCAGGTAATTTTCCCACTCAAATTCCTAGCCTTTTAAAAGACACCTGTTTCTTCTCTACTGTCATTAAACACTCAATTTTAAACTAGCTTAGTATTTGCTGTGTATTTAATTAGCAAGTTGCATAGCAGATCATCATGGATGATTAATAAGCCAAGGTTTTCATCCTTCGGGAGTCTGTGGGACATCTCTACTTGCAGATTCAGTGAATTTCAGGCCACATGATATTTCCCAGACAGAAGGTAATTTAAGAGATTATTTGGGAGAAGATCTTACAAGGATAACATGATAACTAATGCAACAAGTGAACTGCAGTCCAATTTATCTTTCATCATCTGCAGTATTTTCATATACACACACCAAATAAAAGTGATGAAATAATTTCTATTAAGTCTAATAAAAGGGAGTATTTAAGGCTTAAAAGTTACTTCCTCAGATGGGAAGATGTAATCGCTCAGAAGGAAATACCAGGACATTGTGGGATATGTAGATGTGTCAATAGCATATTTAAAAATGAGTGTGAAGTTTGCCAAGAGATCAAATAGCAGTGAAGATCAAAGATGGTAGTAGAGGAAAGAAACTGATGCTACAACTCCAGAGTTTATCACAAATACAAACAGAACTATAAAAGCAAGACAGGAGAATCTTAATATTATAAGGAACAGAAGCAGTCTTGATTTCAGTAGGAGTGAGTGAGTCATGCCCTGCATTTGGAAACTAATAAGGAAATATTCACTCTGTGCTGGGTTGTGTGGTGAGATGATGTCTCTCCCATGAAATGAGAATGCACTTTTCCTCCTGGTTATTTTAATCTTACTGTAGTACAAGATTTATTTTTTTTTGTAAAAGGTGTTAAATAAAAATATTCTTTTGGATAATACACCTATCATCCAATGAACCTAATGATCTTATATCCTCCTTCTCAACATTGTTGCACTACTTGTGCTCAGGCTGCTAATTCAAACTTAGCCAACGCAGTCACAGCCCACTCTTAATTCGTAGTCATTTCATTGCTATGTCTTTTGTGGGGAGTCACATCCACTGATAAGAAATGCATCCATAACACAGCTTCTTCATATTGCCAAATAGGTCATCTTTAATAAAAATTGCTGGCTGAACTCTTTAGAATTTATCTGGTTTTAGGTTCTCAGTGTCAGCATTCTTTTAAGGGCTGATTTCCAAACAATGGATACTCAGACTTACCTCACTATCAAGTTTCTTTTGAGATGCTTCCTTACTGGAAACCAGAATGTACTCAAAATTAGTCATATACATAAAAATGTATTAAGATAACATGTTCATTTTGATTTATTATGAAAATATGAGATAGATTCTCAAGATGAGCTCTTACATGACAAAGTTTTGTGCAACCCCCCACAGTTTTGTTTATTTTGTTATACCTCCTTTAAAACTGAGGATTATAATGGAAATAGTGACACCTCTAAGTACAACCCTGGGAACAAAATTGCAGTCATAAAAATACACTGAAGCTTTACTGAACTCTTCCCTTTGTTCCATAGAATGCTTTTAAATGAGATTGGAGGCTGTGGTAGCATCATTGTTACTTATCTAAGATTACTAATGCCTACCCCTTTCTTCAGTTCTTCTGAACTTGAACTCTGTTTGCTCCACTACATTTCAAAAGAGCCTTATATCTCATAACTTCTCTTCTGTTGAACTGCTTAAGGATATGAAAGTACTGTAGCTGCATGTTATAATGTGTTGCATAATCGGAATAGTAAAGCTCCTTTACTAAATTGCTGGAGGTTAGACATATTCAATCTCTATTAGGCTTTTAGTAAATCCATACAACATAAAGATAAGAAGCTTTTCATTAGCTCTCTAACAATCTATTCTCCTGAATTATGAATACTGATGAGTAAGTCTCTGCAAGCCTAATGTACTTTATCTGAAGCATTTAAGATCATTTGTTTTAGTTATTCAATTTACACCATGAACTCAGATATACCCATGAGGCCTTCATTTTTAAGAGAGACCAAAATGAATAATATTTAACCACTACAACTTCTATGACTCTACTAGAATGAACCAATATTGCTAAGCATATGGTGATTACTTTACAGTTATAATACTTCCTACAAGTAAAGAAGATAAATGGTATTATTAGTCATATTTGGAGATGAAAAAATATATATTTTACAGGTATGTGGCAATGGGGGAACTTTTGCATTGCTGCAAAGGTAGATGGTGAATATCTTGTGCAATAATGCGGGACACTCAGGATACTGGGAGTTTGTACATAATTTTGAATGTTCCCCTGGATTTCAAAGTAATCAGAAGAGATTTTAGAGTTCCTTTCTCTAATAGTTTGATTTAGTGGTTTATTAAGCTCCTTTAAAAAAAGTGAGATATTCAGTGGCATTATATCTTTACTATTTTGCACTTACTGAAGTTATGTATCCTCTTGTGCACTGTTTCACGCCCTTAAGAAAAACCTTGATCTCTGATCTCTGATTTGTTTTTTCCATTCCTTTCTTTTTCTAGAAATCAAAATTTGTAAAGCAAATAATAATTGTAATACCTTCATCAGAAGAAAATATTTGTGGTTTTTATCAATATATTCCTAATATTATGAATGTATGATAATAACTTAACATTGTTAAAGAAATATTTGAAACTCACAATGTCCTTCTCTAGTTAGCTTTATTTTTATAAAAATAAAACAAGATAGCTTTTTTTACAAACTTATAAAAAAAGAATTTCTTATTGTGGCTTATAGATGATTTTAAAGGTGAAAAAAAAAATATTTATCATTTTAACCATCTACTGTTAGAGCATATTGCCATTTCTCAACCTTTGATAGGTAAAGCCATGTTCAATACTCTGTAACAATACAAGCAGGTAGTATTCTTGTTTCCAGGATACAAAATGATTTGCATTTCTCTGTGTTCTAGTCCAGTTTTAAGTACTTCAGTAATAGAACTTCAGCAACGTTCCTAGGTAAATTATTCCAGTATTTAACTATTTTTCTGTTAGAAAAGATAATGAATGTTTAGTCTCAGTCTCCTTGCTTATGTCCTTATACCTGACTGCTTTTTGCCCTGTCCGCACTGAGTGTGGAGAATAGCTGATTTCTATTCTTTTGCTGACTAATCTTCACTTATTTGAAGCTACTTATGTTTCCTTCAATCCACCTTTTCATTACATTAAACATTTTTTTTGAAAGCTACCCGCAGATGTTTTCCTTTGGACTGATACGTATCTCTCTTCAGTAATACTGTGGCTGTGGCTCAGCTTACGGGTTCTGCAACAAAAAGGCTTCTTGAACATGCAAAACTGTTACAGAGAGTAAAGATGAAGCAAATATACTGCTTTGGAAATCTACCAAATGATCTCTCCAGACATTTTCCCTTCTATCTTGTAATATGTTAATTTTAAATGTACAAGTATTTTCAGTCCAGTTATTGTTTCCTAGCTGTTGCATTGATGGCAGAGACAGTTGTTCTATTGCTATATATGCTATGTTAATATTTACTCCCCAGGAATCATCCTGAGACATAGAACAAGTGTTAGGCTGCTGCTTGGTAACAACTTTTGTTTTCCAAGTCCTCATTTCTCCTCTTAAAATATAAACAATTGAGGCCTCTTGATTTAGTCATGTTTAATGTTGATGCTAATGGCAGTGAATCATCTTGGTGTTGGTACCTCACTGACGCTCCATTAGCAGCACAGTTACAGAGGTATCCCAAATTGTTATTGATTTTAAATCCTGACTGAGCTTATGACAGTTGTTTTGTAGATTAATTCTGCATTGTCTTTTGCATTGAACACCACCCCATGAAAAAATTTGCATCCAGAAAGGTTAGTGTCTTTCAGAGGAAGCCCCATAGTTTCTCATACTAGGTGTGGTTGCTTTCCTGACTCAAATGGACTGTCGAAAGTCCTGAATTCCTCCATATTATTCTTACTTACTTTTGAACTGTCATGTCCTCTAAGTGAAATTAATTAATGTGATGCATTTTATAGAAACCCTCCCAAACATGGGCTGATGCCACTAGGATGCTACTTAGGGTTTCTTTGTAGTTTTTTTTTAAGACAGCTTCTTTTAAACAAACAAAAATTAGACTTGATTCATGTATTATAAATCCCTGCTGGGTTATGCTGTTTTCATGACTAATTTCTCTCACTAACCACAGCTTTACACCCTGTGACCTTACAACAGCAAGCAAGCTGTAAGAAAACATGGGCTTGTTGTGATGGTTATGCCTTTGCTCATGTTCCAGGTCCCCTGTGGCTTGTTAACTCTCCGCACAAATACTACTTCAATTGCCTCCAGGCCAACTGCAATTGTTGAATTGCCAGAAAGTAACATGTCTTCACTGGACACCCTAGATTAAAAATAAAAGAAGTCATTTTAATTTATGTTAAAATCAATATAGATTCTTCTCAATTTCACTATACGAAACAGAATTCTACAAAGGAAAACAAATTATTCTTTTCAGTCTTTTGTAATCTCATATGCTGTTTTTACTGCAAATTATATGCCCTCGATATTGTTATACTAATGACAGGCAATAGATGACACAATGACAGACCCAATTGAAAAAGAATTGGCATTTCACAAGCTGTTAACGCTTTATCAACTAAAACTTGCTAAATATGTATTCACATTCAATTATAACAGAAGTGCTTTTGCTGACACCTACACTGGAAACTATTAACTATATTGTCAAAATTGTAGGGCTATCCAATCACATGCATTGCCCAACTTTAAAATCCCTTCCAAGACAAGCCATTCTATAATTCTATGATTCTGTGAGGTTTCTAAACAGATCATTTATCATAATCATGCTATTTCTGGTATATCTCTGGAAAGAAAATCTAAATGATGAGGAAGTACCATGAGCGATTTAGTAGCTGAAACCTTCTTTGTGAACTGATCCTGCATGAGCTACGATGGTGTTGGGGCATGACATGCTATGAATAAGCCATTGAAACAAAGTCAGGCACCTTTGATCATTAAAAAATCTCATTGCGCTGCTTGTAAGAGTACATGAGATGTTAAACTTGGCTTCTAGACAAGTTTTAAATTGGGCAATTTGAATCTGTTTGGGTAATTCAGATGGGATAATATTCCTTGCTGGTTTTGTATCTACAAGCTCATTAAAGGAGATTTTTCTTCACTTCTCTCCTGAATTGCAATGTGTAGTATTGCTGGCAAGAACTAGAAATTTTCTCTCATATTCCCACAATACATTAAAACCACACATATTTGGACTCAAATTATAAGGAAGTACTTTGAGATGAGATTAAAATCCTACTCAGGTACCCTGTTTTAGATGTCCAGAATAATCTTATCTCAAATGGATTAATCCAGGCATAAAATTCATTCATTATGAATCTCTGCTCTGTCTGCTGGCTGTATATTCAAGATGCTTGTAGGTTTTTTTAACTGGTTTCTGACTTTAATCTTCTCAGTAAGATTTCAGCAGAACACCGATTCAGTTATACGTAGAGAATTAAAAACTATAAATACATGGTAACAGGTCTAGATTGTTCTCTTTATAAATGTGAGTAACCAAATTAGATCTTTAGAGTCTGACCTTTCCTTCATAATTCATAGAGTGATGGAATGGTAAAGTCATTAAGGTTGGAAAAGAACTCTGAGATCATCAAGTTCAGCCATCTACCCAAGATCATTATAACCACGATTATGGTTTATCATCACCACAGAATCATTCTCATGTGGCCTGCCCTAGGTGATCCTGCTCTGGCAGCAGGGTTGGACTCAATGATCTCCAGAGGTCTCTTCCAGTCCCTACTATTCTATGATATAATAATAATCCAGGAACTAGAAGTGAATTACCTGCTAAGCCAATTGGACACTCATAAGTCTATGGGGTTGGATGAGATCCACCTGAGAGTGCTGAGGGGAGCTGGCAGAGGAACTTGCCAAGCCACTCTCCATCATTTATCAGCAGTCCTGGTTAACAGGGGAGGTCCCGGATGACTGGAAACTTGCCAATGTGACGCCTATCTACAAGAAGGGCAGGAAGGAGGATCTAGGGAACTACAGGCCTGTCAGCCTGACCTTGGTACCGGGGAATATTATGGAACAGTTTATCTTGGGGATGTTCACGCGGCAAGTGCAGGACAACAGGGGGATCAGGCCCAGCCAACATGGGTTCATGAAGGGCAAGTCCTGTTTAATCAACCTGATCTCCTTCCATGATCAGGTGACCTGCCTAGTGGATGAGAGAAAAGCGGTGGATGTTGTCTACCTGGACTTCAGGAAGGCATTTGACACCATTTCCCACAGGATTCTGCTGGAGATCTGGCAGCTCATGGCTTAGACAGGTGGACTCTTCACTGGGTTAGAAACTAGCTGGCTGGCCGAGCCCAGAGAGTTGTGGTGAATGGGGTTAAATCTGGTTGGTGGCCAGTCACAAGTGGTGTCCCTCAGGGCTCAGTTTTGGCACCAGTCTTGTTTGATATCTTTATCAATGACCTGGATGAGGGGATCGAATGCACCCTCAGTAAATTTGCAGATGACACGAAACTCAGCGGGAGTGTCAATCTGCTTGAGGGTAGGAAGGCTCTGCAGAGGGATTTGGACAGGCTGGAGCGATGGGCTGAGGTCAGTTGTATGAAGTTCAACAAGGCCAAGTGCCGGGTCATGCACTTTGGTCACAACAACCCCTGGCAGCGCTACAGGCTTGGGGAAGAGTGGCTAGAGAGCTGCCTGGTGGAAAAGGACCTGAGGGTGTTGGTTGACAGCCGGCTAACATGAGCCAGCAATGTGGCCAGGTGGCCAAGAAGGCCAACGGCATCCTGGCCTGTATTAGAAATGGTGTGATCAGCAGGAGTAGGGAGGTGATTGTGCCCCTGTACTTGGCACTTGGGAGACCGCACCTTGAGTACTATGTCCAGTTTTGGTCACCACAGTATAAGAAGGACATTGAGGTGCTGGAGCGGGTACAGAGAAGGTCATTGAGGCTGACAAGAGATCTAGAAAACATGCCTTATGAATAGAGGCTGAGGGAACTGAGGTTGCTTAGTCTAGAGAAGAGGAGGCTGAGAGGAGACCTCATTGCTCTCTACAACTACCTAAAAGGAGGTTGTAGCAAGGCTGGTGCTGGTCTCTCTTCCCAAATTACTAATGATAGGACGAGAGGAAATGACCTCAAGTTGTGCCAGGGGAGGTTTAGATTGGATATTAGGAAGAAATTCTTTACTGAGAGAGTGGTTAGGCACTGGAACAGACTGCCCAGGGAGGTGGTGGAGTCACCATCCCTGGAGATGTTTAAAAAACAAGTAGATATAGCACTTGAGGCTATGGTCTAGGGATTAGGGATGCTGGGATGAAGGTTGGACCAAATGATCCTGGAGGTCCTTTCCAACCAAGGCGATTGTATGATTCTCTAATTCTATAACTCCGAGGTCTTTGCTTAAATGTGAACAGATATATCTCTTTCCAGATCGCCTGAAGATGGAAGTACTAACGTTTGCATTCTGAAAATGGGAAGATTTCTTCCATACTGGTGCCATTTTGAGAAACTGGAAAGGTACAGTTCTGACCCACACCCCTAAGCAATTGCTCTCTTTCAAGTGTGAAAATGCCAGTACTTCCTTCTCAAGGCTGCTGATGCTGGGCCACTGTTGGGAAGTCACTATTGTTGTGGTCAGGGAAAGATTAAGCAGAGAAAACATCAGTTCTACAGCCCAGTAAAATGAGTTACCCCACTGGCTGGAAAGTGGTCTAGGTCTCGTTTCCTGCTCCAGGAATTCAGTCTGAAAAGAACTGATAACTGGAACCACAACTAAGACTTCTCCCATGCAGTGGTCATGCCTCTGTCAGGAGAAAACAGAATTGTGTGTCAAAATAAGAATATTAGCCCTTATTTACCACTAAAATGCAAAGTGCATCTTGTATGTTTTCAACACTTCCACTCTGTGTAAGTCCAAACAGAGCTGGAATCTAGGGGTTCTGAATCTTTCTATTTCTGACTTTCTGAGAAGCGGTAGACTTGTTTTCTTAGTTATTGTAGCTTACGTTACAAAAGTAATATGTGTGACAATCAGTTAATGCATATTTAAAGAAATAAACATTCTTAAAGAATCCTATAGCTTAACTTTACACACTTATATGCAAAATGAAAGGCATATTTGTGATACGCTTGGCTATGCAATACAGATGACTGATGACTGAAAGGAAAGGTCAAGTTCAAATCAGGAACTATTTCTGCATTCATCAGCCCATGATGAACAAGTGAAGCAATTATTAAGATTTTTAGTTAACCAGCAAAACATTAATTGTGTTGCTCAGACACTGAGTGACTTGTTATAAACATCTGCATTGAATTAGAGAACCATATTGAGTTTGAAAACTAAGAATATTATATGTTGTTATCCAGGCCAATGAAATACACTTTTCCATTTCGAACTCTTTTCCATTTCGAACTCAAGCAACTCTTTATTAAATTTCACTGTAGGAAGCTATTCTTTAATCACTCATCAAGACAAGACTTTCTAATGTTTGAATAATAATTTTAGGTGTAACTGTAGTTTTAGCTTTTGTAATCCATACTTGGCTTTATTTCTTAAATGCAGTAAGTATAGCAGCTGGACATGACGAACATTATGTTAAAACTATACTGCAAAAATGAATTTTTGTTGATGAGTACATATTATACATCTAATTGATGGAATTAGTAAGATTATAAAATAGCCATACTTAGCAGCATTGCAATAATTTAACTCCCTAATTTCAATATTCTGAACAATAGAGTAGATGTACCAGAAGGAATGATAGAACATCATTTGTGTGTTTGATTGTTTTTTTTTCTTAATACAGAGAGCATGAAACTTTGGTGTAACTGACCCTGATAGCAAATTCTGGTTGGTTACAGTTACAATGATACAGAGAAAAATAGGAGATAAATGAAGAAAAGATAGATAGAACATGACTGACAAGTGAATATGGGAAAAGTGAAGAAAGGAAGCAGGGGAGGAAAGATTAAAGCAGTGAACTGAAAAATGTAAAATAAAAGGTAAAATTTGTGATAGTACTTTGGACTGTGTAAAATGTTTCCTAGGAAAGTAGTAGTGCCCCAGGAGTTTTGGCTATTCATCACTAACTGGGAAAAAAAACCAAGGAAAATTGTTATTAGAAATAATACTTCCTGTCAGAGATGTGCATTGCATCATTTGACACATCACGTCCATGTCTTTTTTTATTTTATTTCAATCTCATCATAATATAGCTAATGTTCACATTTCAACATTTTAATGAAGTTGTGAATTACCTAGTACTCAGATCTTTCAAAAATAATATCTCTGAACACAATTTCTAGAGTTGAGATACATTTTCTCAGAAACAATCTTCCATCATAATTAAGCACTACATTTATACTGAAGATATTCAGAATACATTCATAAAATGTATTTCTTCCACAGTAATTCAAAAATCAAGCTCTGTTGGGTGCACAATTTTAGGTTTGGATTGTTTGTGTTTTTTTTTCCTGGGAAATGTTTAAAAAGTTTTTTAATGACTTGGAATGTTTTGAGATTTTAGAGAAATCTTTGCATAAAAAACTTAAATTGTCATTCAATGTGTGTTAAAATGAGAATGAAAGGTATTTTTGTTTACATCTGAGAAAGTTCTAATAAGCTTGTAAATGATCTTCAAGGTAAAAATAAAGCTTGATTTACTGCATATATTCTTTCTTTGGAAGCACTTCTTTTCTTCTATTTCCTAGTTTTCTGTTTCATCTGGCAAGTAGAACATCAGGCATAGATTGTCTCTTTTTATACTACTGGTGCAATACTGCTGTAAAGATTAATATTAAAGGATATGCCCCATTTTAAGATAGCAGTAATATTTCCTGTAATCTGGGTTTTACTTTTTGAACTGTATTCTGATACTGGCAATACTAAAGACTTTCAAGGCGTTAATCTAATGCCTGTGATGCTTTGTCTGATATCTATGGTGTCTAATATCACTTTACAACACATCACACTGTCATTCAAAAGCTAAAAGGATATCATTTTATTTCTGCAGACCTCTGCTTAGTGTAAGCTATGTTTAAAAAGCAAATAAAATGTAAGGTTGTTTTAGAAAGAGGAAGGCCAAGACTGCAGTGAGAAGTCTATTATCTCTACATAAATTGGTGAATCTACATCAACATATGTCATTCAGGGTCACCCACAAGAACAAGAGGGTGGGGGAAGGATATTGCTCAACGAGAACTGATTCAGAGAACAGTACAAGACTGGTCAAGTATATCGTAAACTGCTCTAAGAGTGTCATTTAATAGTCTTAATTATTTTAATTCTTAAAAGATGAGTAAGACAAAAATAGGAGAGAAGTGAAGGAAATGACTAATTGAGAGGAACGGTTGTGCCAATCTATAACCACACACATATATAAAGCATACTGTCAGATTAAATGAGATAAGCCCTTTCCCCTTACGTCAATTAGTCCATGTCAAAACTAGGCTTTTAGAGTGGATTTATTCTGTTTTTTATGCAGGCTGGTAATTCCTCTATTTCATTGATCTGAGCAAGAAAAGAAAAAAAAATAATGCTCCTCAGTCATAGCTGATTGTCCTGAAAGATATAATAAAACATCTTGGAAATGTAGTACGTTATGGATATTCCATATCATCTATTTCCAGTTTACTTAACCAGAAAAAAAGCTTTCCTAACTGGTAACAATATGGGCTGGGCTCAGACATAAAGTTATTACTAAAAATGCACTGTCAGGAATTTCCAGAAACCTAAGCAAATTGTAATATACATTGTGTTTCTAGTGAGCTTGTTTTCTCCATTTAAATCCATCATCTTAAAAATAAACATTTTTAATAGCACAAAAGGAAGAAATTTTTTAAAAGCTCTAACAAAGCCACAGACAGGGCAGCATACAATACCTAATTCTCATGCATAACTAATGCCATTTTGCAGTCTTCTTTGATGACACAACTGCTAAGACAGCTGATTCCTTCCCCCCTCCTATGATAATACCTCACTCACACTCTAGGGCTGTCATATCTCTGCTGATAGGAGACCCAATTTAAGCTGCTCTGCTCCTGTTTACCACTCCTTATCACTCCTCTCACTGCTCTCCTAAACCCAGGGCCTGCCCTGACCAGCTATTTTAGCTTTCCTAACAGGTTTTGTTCCGTGAGTTCTTAGTAAAAATGTGTACAACACTCCAGGGTTAATGCAGTAACTTTCAACTTATGAGAGCCTTTCCTGTTCTCCATCTGCAGACATGTCTAAAATGAAGACATCTGCCTTCTGTACAGTTATTTCCTCTTCATTTTTTTTTTCATACTAATGCTAGAAACTGTTGCTTGGTTCATGTTGGCCACCGCCCAGGCACATTCTGCAGTTAAGCGTTTAAGCTCCTATATATTATTAGAGTGTAAAATTGTTCTCAATTCTATGATATGATATTTTGATATCGAAAATACGTTCCCACAGTACAACAATATATGTAAAATAAACAGGCTTCCCCATTTTATCTCTTCATTTGCCTCCCTAACTTTGAATTTGAGATTTGCTTCAGAATTCTACTTATCTATATGTATCATTATCTAATTTCTGTCAATGTGTGTATGTGTTACTAAAATGGCACAATAGCTGTGGCTCAACCGAGGAAATGTTTTGAAATCACGATTTGCCATCTTATACCCCATTACTTTATCAGTTTCACTGCCACCAACAATACAGCCTGAATGAATAACCAGATGTTTCTGACTTACAGTCCCAGAGTCAGAAGTTTTAAACAAATGATGTTGAAAAAAATATAAAATATGTATATTTGTTATTCACTAGATGATGAATATAGCACTTAGATTTCCTCTAAAGACATATGTTCACTAGATAAGCAGAGTTATTCTATTTTTCCACTCTGATCTGTTTTAGTTTTCATGTTCTGTTACCCAAATTTGGAAATATAATCTCACAAAGGCTTAGAAACAAGCTTCAAAGAAAAAGGAAGACCACGAAGTCTGAGTTTTAACATGTTACAAACATCTGGGTTTTGGTATTATGGAAACAGGCAGGAAATTTATCAGCATTTTTTTCCAGAATGGGCAGCACCTGCGGTCTCTAGGGATAGTATACTTCAGCACCTATGGGAAATACACTGTAGACTCTTACCATCCTCAAGAGGTAATTAGAGCCCTTTGTATCAAAGAAAACGTTGATTTTATACCTTAGTACGCTTCTAAAATCCATCTTCACAATTAATCCAGCCACAAATGGACCTGATCCAGCATCAGTAGAAATCAATCAGAAGACTCACTGATTTCAGTAAGCTTTGTACTTGACTGTAATCAGAATATGTAGATGTACGTCTTGTCATGAAAGAAGTCAGTACAATGACAAGGTGGAAAGTTAATAATACACTTGAAATCACAGCATGTGGCTGAATACTAAATACTATTTAGACAGGCTGAGCTACTTAGAGTGTTGCAACCTCAGCAAGCTCCTGAAATGCTTCTCCTTAATAAGTTATTTTTCCTTCGTCTCTTTTTAATTTTTTTTTTTATTTTTTTTTTTGCAGGGAGCATTTCCTATTTTGTGTTCAAATACTTTCTTATTTGAAAGAGTACTATAGTAAACTAACCCATCTATAAATATAGAAATAGTGGTATTTTGAATTGGCTATAGGCAGTCCTTTTTTTCATGATTATGATGCTATTTATTAGTATAATTGCCTATTTTATCCAACTATAATTTTGTCAGATGCGTATATGAGACATGTCACCAGGTAAGTCATGTATAAAAGTCTAACAATATCTTCCTGCCTATTTGCAGTAAATTACAGGGCAGTAACACTGAGTGCTGCATGTTATCACCATTGAAATTTGAATCTCTGGCACCCTATATTTTCTCCAGACCACTCGCGGAGAAATATAAATACAGTCCTTAGTGCATGGTTTATAGGTTACTTAGGAAATCTATTTCACATGGCAAAAAAATGGCAAGATACAAAGTGAAGCCAGCAAAAATATATTTAATATTACCATCAATATGCAGAATAAATGGTTTTGAAACGCTATATTTAAACAAATGGGGAAGGATAAGTGGAATGGTCATGTATGTGAGTGACATTGACACTGAAGACAAGTGGTGGTGTAGAGAAGGGGTAGGATTCAAAGCTGAGGGAACCTGTTTCAAGCCTGAATAAAAGCAATTGCAGACTGACCTATTCAGTTACAAACTGATCGTGGATTCAGGAAAGCTTGTAATCAGTTCTGAAAAAGGGGTGAATGATGCCTTCTCCTTCTCTGCAACAAAAAGACATATAGTACACATTAACAGAATTAATATTCTGGAATGATCCTTACCCAGTTGAAATGCAGAAAAAAATGTGTTACAACATCCCACGAAGGCAAGTAGCATCAGTTTTCAGAGTTTATTTCATGTTTCAACTGAAGATCATTTAAATTACATGACTGGACCCATTGTCAAACTTAAATGACTGGTAGAGGTGAAAACAGAATTTAGGAGTTTTTTGTTTCCAAGTTTTAGACCAGAACACTGAACTGTATCACCAAGTCAAAACTTAGTTGCTGACATTTTTTCTGACATTCACAGTGGGAATAGACTTCATCTCTTTCTGAACAGCAAATGTTTTCCTATCCATTCTGTCTTGCGGCTAACAGTATTTTAACACAAGAAGTCCCTCAATATTTCCCTCTGCATGGGAGGAAAAGCTTATCCATCCAGGAGTTCACTTAATGACAAGCTGAGTGCCAAGGTGTGTTTTTCAGGGTAGCACAATGTATATAAGGGGTCAGAAGAGAGCAGCTATGTGCTTTGGTTTACTTCTCAGAAGGCTGGCCAGCTGTCTCCCAGCATAATGTATGCATTGAGACAGCTGGACAAAGTATTTCAGAAACATGTGGGAACAACATATGTGTTGTTACAGGTCACTTGGTTACTCATGCTGTGGAACTCTTTGTAATTTCTGCACGTGGGCTCATGCCCTGGAGATAAGTCCATAGTAGCTTGCACCACGGGAAATGAACTGATAGGCAGGGATTCAGCTATGCTTTGATTCAATATGTAGCAATATACTGAGGAAGAGGGTAAGTCTGGCAGAAAAAGTTATCAAACAGAAGAACTGGATGCCAGGTGTAACATGAGGTGGATGAATAACCTTGATTTCCGAGTCGTACTTCTGAATGTAAAATCTTTTTGCTTTTTTTTTAATACTGAAGTTTTACTTAGGAAATTCTTATACATATTTGTTCAACTGGTATTTTAGAAGATACTACAGTTAGTTAAGTTACTGCAGTTCTATTTTTTGAAAATATTTTTCTTCTCTTCTGGCTAAATGGCATAAGCACAGCTTTTGTATGTTCCTTTCTTAAGGCGTGCCTCTAATTTTTCTCTAATAGTCTATTACTCATCTTACAAATGTAATACCTTCTAATGGTGTGGTGTCCATTCTTTAACAAATATTTACAGCAGAAAGAATTCTTGACACGAGAAAATTAATTCCAGATATTTCAATTGTCTGATTCATGTACTTCATTCTGTCTTGTTTCAGGAAGTCTCTAAAGGGTCTAAAGTCAAAAAATAGTATAAAATCAGTATTTCACTCACCAACAAAAAAAGATATGGAAGATGTGCACACCTTACGAACAGTTAGATGCACATGATTTATTTTATGTAATTTAAAAAATACTGAACATATCACTGAAAAATAATGAGGATGCTGGTGTGAGAAAAATTAAAAAATGAAGCATCATATAGTTCCGTTACCTTTAATTATAGCCTTTCTCTAATTAAGTACAGAAAGAAAAAAATATATATTATATTCTTTCCTAAAATATATATTTGTATTGTACTTCCATTTATCAACACCTTTTAAGATTTTTCCCAGATTTTTTTCTTAGAGTTTGTCTGGCCTATGCCCATACTGATAGGTTGCAAAAGCCTTTTCTCCCTAGTGCAGCGAATTTATAGTAACTGCTTTTGTTTGGTTTCTTATGTCATCCCTTTTTTATGTTTCTTGGTTCTGTCAGTTTTTTGTCCTGCACTCAGCTATATGATAGCGTGCATTCCTAATCTTGCAAGTGCTTTTCAGTTTGTTTCCATTAGTGTGCTGTAAGATTTTTCTACTAAAATTATCAGCACTCTCTCTTAATACACAATACAGACTTAAGTAGAACTGCTCCCAACTCCGTAACTGCTCATCCATGCATTTTCCTTTGTATGTGCAAGTAGTCAAAATAAGCTCAGTAATATTCTTCATGAACCTAATTAAGTACATGAGTACTTGAAAGATTAGAACCTTACCCAGAATTCCTCATGTCGAACAAAGTTGGGTGCAATTGTTTTCTTTGGGAAGTAGGAAGTTTCCTTAACATTTCATTTGGCGGAAGAAATAGAAAGGAATTCAAAGAATAATCAAAGATGAATGAACACAATAAGGTAGTATCTCTGCAGAGAAAGAGTGTCTTTCAGATATTATGACAATATGTATAAGCTCATAAAATAGGTATCTGTAAAAGCCTAACAGGAGATGAGACCTTTTCACAGTGCTTGTAAATTGAGTCTATCTCTATCCCACAAAGGACCTGTGCTTCCTGCCCTACCTCTGGTCTCTTTTTTTTTTAGACTATTGATAATGGAAGCCCTCTGGATTGCTAATGCAGTAACAGCACACTGAGAACATTGTGTTATCTAGTGACAACCAATATGAGAGTAATAACTTTTTAATGGCTAAATGCACATGCAAACAGCAGGTTCCCTGGTCTTGGGCAATTATTTTTCACAGCTAGATCTAGATCGTGACTTCTTTTTTCCAGGATACCCTCTCACTGAATGAGTGGCTTTCAGTAGCCCATTCAGTTTGAGGAACTTTAGGAAAGAAAGGAGACTTGAAAGAATGTTTACAGAGGATTTTCTATGACTGGCATCAGGCAGTCAGTTTTCAGTGATATATTTTTGTTTTATCCTTTCAGAAAAATCCCTTTAAAATAAAAAATGCAACCTCTGACTTACAAATCTAATGCGAAATTGAAGAAGACACTTATGAGAACAGCTAAACTAGTGTTCAAATGATGAACTATTTCAACTTCAGTTCAAACTAGGGCATAAAATTGGGAGCATTTTTATTAGTTACAGATCAAGACTGAATCAGTACATCTTCCCTTTAAAGTCAGAAAATCTGTACCATATCCAAGTTTTTCATCTTTAGTTTTAATCCGTTACAGAGAAGAATAAGGTCATAAACATTTCTGAAATAAGGAATATAATAATTGGATTTTTCCTCTCTCTTTTCAGTGTTCTGAAACGTTACCTTCACCATCTATGTGAAAGCTCTACTAACATAATACAGATATTCCTGCTTCTTTTTAAACTTCCTAATTTGCTTTTCTTTTTGTAATTGTTGATCTTAACATTATTTCTAAGTGCATGCATTCAGAACCTGTATCCCCAACACACACATGTTTGACCTTAATTACCCAGGGTAAATTAAGAAATCTGCAATTAATTGTAAGAACGAGAACTGTTTTCTGGGACTAGACTATGGCTTCCAGTCAAACAAATTCCATATCCAGTTAGTTACATCTTCTTTTAATATAAGCTCAAAGATACTATCACTTTGCCAAGAGCGGAAAAAAATAATCCAAACAAACAAAAACAACAAAACAGCAACAACAAAAAGGAGAAAAAAAACCCAAAACTACCATGAAGAAAAGAATAAAGAGATCTTTCTTCTCAAATGGGCTCTGAAAATTATCTCCAGTTGTATATTGATCTTAAAAGGAGACTGCTAAGGAACAATGACCTCAGTTTGCATCTGACTGCTTTTGGTTTAACAATAGAGTATCTGCACTTATTTAAACATTTCTCATCATGTTAGGCCTAATTAGAAGTCCATGAAAACAAGTGGAAGCTTTCCTCTGTGTTCAGTTTGCTTTGAACTAATTCCTATGCCAACATATTTAAAGAAAGTAAAGATCTGATACCTCACAGACAATAATTTCTTTGTTACACTTTATTCAAGGTATCTATCTATCTCCACTATGTATTTATCTCCAAAGTTTAGGTGCCCAGTTTGAAGGAAGGTAGTGAAATTCCTTCTAAGATAAATGTTAATTATTAGTTAACAGAAATCTTACCTGTTCGTATCCACACCATAGTTGAAATATTTGCACTACATTTCCATTTCAAGATAAAGTGGAGTTCACATTATCTTTTATTTAACTTTCCGAAGTATTCTGAGAGAGTTTTACTAGCTTTTTTAGCACTTATGTTGCTGTTATTAATTTCTGCCTCTGAGATTTCTGAAAAAATATGCAAAGATATCCACAAAATCGGGTTTTTTTTGACATAAAATAAGTGTGAGAAGAGCAGTACAAAGAAAGAAGGAGGCATAATTGAGCGTTAGCTTCATGGTTTTGTTTTCCCTGATTCTGGAAAACATTTATCCTAATAAATGGAATTTTGCATCTCATTTCTTGTCAGCAGTAAGCAGCGAGTCTTCCCATAAAACCCAAAAGTTGTTTGTGTTTCCTAAAACCATTAAAGTATTTGAATTCGTTTTCATTGGTGTGTGCATGATGGATTAGTCATGCGACTCTCAGAAACAATAAGTGTTGTGAATTTATTCCAATGCACATGGCATAAGAACATACACTCTCTGAGGATGAAATATGATATGTTTGGTTTGTTTTTTCTTTAAAAAAACACCAAACAAACAACAACAACATGTGGAGAGAAATGAAATCATGAAAAACTTAAACGCATTTTGTAATATGAACAGTGGACTGCAGTGTTCCCTCCACCATGGTGCTAGCTGCAGCTAGCATGAAGGCAGCAAAGTCATATACTAGATACAGGCAAAATTGCCTCCATTATTCTGTCAGTTTTCACCTCACAAACAGCAGAATTGCTACTTTAACTGTTCCAAATATATGTTCTCTAGATGTATCTTCAAGGAAGGGAGCGCTTCTTTTGGATGCATAGAAATAGATATGTTATGGATCTTCTGGGGAAAACCACAGAGAACTGAGTGGAACTCTTGAAAATCTTTACATGTTAACATGTTAAGGTGCTGATGACAGAGTCACAAAGTCTCCCTGAAGTTTAATAAAGAGTTTTCATTGGTTTACTAATTCATAACCATAATTTAGGATTTTTATTTTTTTTTTAGCTGTGTTTTTAAGCAGTGGTACTTAGGGGTACATGGAGCACTTGAACTTGTGACCTTCATCTACAAAATCTTGACTAAGTAGGCTTTTGTAAATAATGTGGAGTATAAAAGTGACAGAGGACAGAAAATATCTTGTATATTTATTTTTCTTTCAAATGTCACTCTGCAACTGTTGGTACAATGTTTTCTTGCTCTCCTATCAAGAGTAGCAAAACCACAGGCCTCCATAGAAAATCAATATTTTAGTTATTGTATTTAGGATGCCAATTGCAACTGGTATTGTAGTTCAAATAGATAGGAGTTTTATGTCAGAAATTCAGATACCAGTAGCAATAATTGAAAGAAAAGGACATCAGAAGCAAGTATTTACACACACAAAAAAAGAATGTTTGCATCTTTTGTTCTGACACAACATTGTTGGCACATAGATCAATGCCATTTTACCTGGATAGGTTTTACCCAAAAGTAAGAACCTGCTTAGTGAGCTTTAAAACACTGAATATTGTAACTGTGCTAAATACAAATCAGTTCCTTCTACTAGCCCTCCAACCTTACTCAATTAATTAAACTTGCTATCCATCACCTTTCTACTCTGATATGACTGAATAAGAAGCATAAAGATATCAAAAGCTTAAGATAAACAAAACAAAACAAAACATTCAAAAAACTCTGTAATGATGTAGTTAAACATGTCTCTAGATGTACCTAACATATGCCAGCCCTTCATCTGCACATTATTGTGCTTTAAAGCCATGTAAAACACAGCAGTTTTCCATCCTCTATTGGCTGCATTTGACAGAAACAGGTACTAGCTCTTACTCAAGACACGGACAGATGAAGAAAATATCCCCTTTCCTCAGTCTTGATTTCTTAAACATACTAATAATACAAAAAAGCATGTTACATTTGCACTGAGTGTCATAACATCCAATTAAATGAATATTAAAATATTTGTGATTCCATAAATGAACGTACTGAAATTCTGTCTGGAAACAGACTATGTAAGCATAGAGAAGTAATTGAAATTCATTTGCCCTTAAATTAGAAAGATATTAACTAAAGGAAGAGGGTTTATATCAGGAATTAAAGCCAGTATACCAGCAGCAACTTTCGGAGTTTACTTAATCAGATTATAAAATGAGGCAAATCATCCAACAACAGGTAGTATTTTAAACTGACATGATATTGGTAATGAATGCAAAGTTGAGGAGGAGTCAGGTGACACTAGAGAAAATCATGATCACCTGTTTGGCTATCACACTCTGTTACTCAGGAGCAGATTGTAGTTCTCCCTTGTAGGTGCAAAGCTTAAATGCAATGTCAAAAACTTGCACTTGGAAAATGAATCGAAGTGTATAGGTTCAAGCTTAACAGTACTCGGAAGACTGAGATCTTAAAAAGTCTTTTTACCTGGTAATTGATCTAGCAGTAGACTGTCTTAGTAGCTCATCCTTAAACCATATTCCTTGATTTTCATAGGAAGAATGAAAAGTAACCTGTAGTTTGCAAGTTTCACATATCAACATATAATCATATTATCTATTTTTTTCCCTGAAATCCTTCAAAATAATTTTTACATGTGATCTCTTCTAAACCAGCAAGATAATAATGAGATTCTCTTACAGACTCATGATTTGTTCTATGATCATTGCCACACATCAGCATCTTACACACATTCTGAGTAAATCCAGTTCTTATAAAGAAGATGTTAGTGGTTAGATGACAGGAATAGGGTTATCTCAGTCAACGAAGTAATCCCAGATCTCCTTTCACCATGCTCTTCTGCACTGATTTATGAGCTCTGTGTAGAGCCCGTGTCAAACAAAGCTGGAGTAACACAGTGAACTCCCGAGAGGTAGCACTGATGAACCCTGCAGACCTTCACAAGAAGTGTTTCCTAAGGTTCTGTACAATTGGTGTCAGATTGAATACATCTGGGATAGATTTAGACCAAGTTCATTTCCAGCAGAGCTGTCCAACTGTTCCACACTTATTGAAAATCATTCTTGTGCTTGAGATAACTGTGATCTATTTATCATTTTATAACATATAGATCCATGAAAGGGATTATTATTCTGTGACAATTAGGAGAAAAAAAATAAATAGAAATCCTCAAGTGAATGTTGAACTGAGAATGTAAACTAAAAAACTGTTTATAAGTATCCTCTAAGGGTATTTCATTATTTTCCATACACATATAATTTGTTTGAGATGCCACTGGCTTCAATAAAATGAAAAAATCAGGAAGACACTGTTGTGCTATATTCCTTACAAGTTAAGAAGGATGAAATCTCTCTGCTGTACTCCCTGAGAACAATTCACAGCACAGAAAATCATGAAAGTTCAAAGGAGATAATCGACTGTAATTGATATAAAGCTGTAGTACTCCCCTTTGAACACTGAACACCACCACAGATTCTTGCATTATCAAGACCTTTATTCCTTCTAAAGTGTTCCTTACTACAACCAGTGAACAGTTTGTACAATTTAATCCACAGTGTATAATTTCTTTTTCTTTCTGTATTTCCTTGCTTTATTCTCCAACTTATTATTAGGCAGAGGAGAAAATGAGCATGGCAAATATAGTGACTGTTGATGTGTAAAGTTGAGGAAAATAGAGATCAATCTGGTATGTGGGAAATAAGTAGAAGGAGCTAGTAGATTTTGCTGTATCTCAATACCTCTACATTCACCTAGTAAGTAATTCAGTCCTCAATTAGTACTTCAGAGCTCGGAAGTGGCTCATATGCTCGAGTTAATGTTGAGTCAGCATTTTGGTCTGAGTTGGAGGGGTTTGTTTTTTTTCGTTGTTGGGGTTTTCGTTTGTTTGATTTTAAAATTCTGTTCAAGGATGTTCAGCCTTGAAAAGATATGAAAAGGTAATATCTGAGTTAAGCAAAGTATCATGTAAAGAGAGATGTGTAAGCACTAGAAGATGTTTCAGTTTGAATTTTGTTTAAATTCAGTCCTTGAGGTAGAGCTAGTCCTTGAGAAGTTGGTATTGAGTCTCTGGAAAAGAAAGTAACCTAAAGAAGAGTGTGTCTAGTGTGCTCTTTTTTTACGGCAGGTGTGAATGCAAATATAGATGGCTTATGCTTGAATTAAACCTAGACTTCAGACCTATAATTTTTCCTTCACTGTAAAAAGCAGTCTGTGAGACCTCCAAGTGTTTACTGCAACTCAGCAGAAAGAAAAGACTTAGGACACTGGTATCTGATGAGTATTAAAAGAAGACTAGCTTGAATAATGTAACAGCTTAAAAATGTTGTCTTTGTCCCAGTTTGGTACTGTTTTTTTGTTCGACTCATCTTAATTGTTTTTCCCTGTCTTCTGAAAACAATTAATTCTCCTCACAAAGGACTCCTTCAGACCTCACCACCTCAGGGTCATTTTTCTCAGTTTATGGGCTAGCTGTCTTTCACACTAATCCACGCTGATACACACAGTATTCACCTCCTAGTGTCCCTTTCGGCCTTTGTTATTCTTCAAGTCCGCAATAAAGGGAAAAGTTGAATTCTGTTCTCCTGGAAAAAGTCTACTATCAGCAGGGTTCTAGTGTGTGAAATATTGATGGCAAACACAGAATGGCTTCTGAGTACCTCACTATGGTGATCTAAATCCCTTTTAGTTTTGAATTGTTTTGCGGTGAAACAATATGGTTGAGTACAGCATAGTTTTAGGAGGAATAAGTAGGAAGGTTTCAGTGTTAAAACAGCACGCAGAAGCAACTGAAAACAAAAGAAGTTGGAAGTGTAAAAAGCACCACAATGGGGGACTTTGATTCACTTTTTTTCCCCATGAGATATTTTCCTTCATGTTAGCTAAGAGACAGTGCTTTTCCTTCCATAAAATATCAAAAAAACAGCATAGGTGTTTTCTGACTATCTCTCATACTTGAAGGTAATCTTACATTGCAGAGTTGGAGGGCTTTCTAGCAGTGAACTTTCGCAACACTGAAAGGCTGGAACATCTGAGACCAATGATGTCCAGAGTTCAATGATTTTGATGGGAAGTTCCTGGAAGGCTCACTATTTTTAATTAAAACTAAGCTACATACATCAGTAGCATTTTACAGATAGCAATGTTCATTCAGAGTTTTGTCTATTCTTTTTAGTACTAATAGATGGTTTCAAAAGCGATTAATTATGAGTCTATACCTTAAAACTAATTTGCCCATAAGGCTTTTGGAGATTTTCACATAATTCTAGGACACTATACATCATTTTCATACCTCCCAAACATGATATTTTAATGTATTAACATAACTATCTCGACATCAAGAATTTGGCACTAATCCTTAATTCCATTGTATTCTGTAAAGCTCATGCTAAAGAGTTATTAAAAGCCTTAATTTGACTTCCAGAAAGGAGCTGTCTGGAGCCATGTCAGAAAATGTTTCCTAGAGCGGTGTGGTCAATGGTAGCTCTTGCACCATGCACGGCTTCTTCCTGTTAGGTTTTATTTAACCAAATGAAAAAGTGGGTTTGTCTGTTCTTTTCTTTTTTTTTTTTTTTTTTTGAGCAGGATGAAGTAACTATTTGTTTAAATATGAAATATTTCATTTTCTGTTGATTTTAGCATTAAAGACTTCACACTTTTACTTGTGAATTTAACTGATTTTTTAAATTAAAATTATTGTAGATAGGCTTTAAATGCCCTCTAAAAACACTTTGTGCTCAAAACCGAAATTTCTATAATGAAATCTTTTAGAATTGTTGAATTAAATGTGCATTTCCTGTGCACCTCAATTTCATATTAAAGATAAAACTATTCCTTTACTTCAGTAAGACATTGAAAAATAAATCTATGTCTGTCATCGATGGCAAAAATAGAGAAATAGTTATGTACACTTTCTTGAAAAACAGTACAGCAAATAAAATTTACTGAAATTGTCCTTGTAAATTCCCTTCAGATTAGTTTCTATTCTGTGCAATTTCAACAGTAACGAATTAATGGAAATGAAATCTTTGATATAGTCTCTAGTCAGAAAAATCAAGTTCAACTATACAACAGCCGTATGTCTACCTGTAAGACACATTTAAATCAGCTGTTTACATTTGGAGAGAGAAGAAAGGAGAATGGGAGAGTTTCTTCCACGCAGAATTTGTCGTGTGATAAAAACCATTCAACCATCAAAGGCACAAACATCTTCAAACACAGAAAAGACCACTGACTGAATATGAGCACAACCTGCTAAACTATTGAGTTATATGAAGCTATTAAAAATTCTTTGGTGGAAAGGAAAAAAAAAACAAACAACCCACAACAATTTCATAGAAACACAGAATTATTTGCATTAGAAAAGACCATTAAAATCTTTGAGTCTAACTGTTAACCCAGCACTTCCAAGGCATCTGTTGCAGTGCTTAACAACCCTTTGTGCTGGTTTTGTCTGGAATAGAGACTGTTTTCTTCATAGTAACTAGCATGAGGCTGTGCTGAAAACAGTGTTGGCAATTCAGGGATGTGTTAGTTACTGCTGAGTAGTGCTTACAGAAAGTCAAGACCTTTTCTGCCTCTAACACCACCCGAACAGTGAGTAGGTTAGGGGTGCACACGAAATTTGAAGGGGACACAGATGAGACATCTGATGTCATCTGATTGAAGGGATATTCCATACCCAACGCTGTCAGGCTCAGCATATCACAGAATCACAGAATAACAGGGGTTGGAAAGGACTTTTGAAGATCATCTAGACCAACCCACCAGCCAAAACAGTTTCACCTGCTTTGCTTGGGGGAAGAAGAAGGAAGAGTGATGTTCAGAGTTAAGGCATTTGTCTTCTCAAGTAGCCCTTATACCTTATGGAGGTTTATGTTGTGGTTTAAACATGGCCAAACACCATGCAGCCACTTGCTCACCTCCACACTCCAGGGAATGGAGGAGAGAATTGGAGGAGTAAGGCTTTCCTGTAGATGGCTGAACATCTGACTGAAAATGGGAAGTGGTGAATAAATTTCCTGTTTTTCCCACAGGTGCCCACTTGTGCTCTAGTCCCTCCACCAGCTTTGTTGATCTTCTTTGAACACAATCCAGCACCTCAATGACTTTCTTTTAGTCTTATTTCAGTCTTATTTTGTTGTTATAGCTAATAAAAAATCAGAGGAACATGTATTAGAGATTACAATAATATCCCTTGGTAGGGAGTTTCAAGCAGAATTACTTCCTGTCCATTCTTTGTGGTAAACATTGTGATTTATGAGCCCTCAGATTTTTATTTTTCTATTTTTAAATGTATATTCCTATGTAATCTTGAAAATCAGTTTGAATTTTATTAACTGCATTACTACAAAGAGATGTCCCCTTAAACACTTCTGGTAATTTAAAACTTAACAAAAAGAACAAGTCATTAGAAACAGATTGAGAGTAGAGAGGGAAGATGGGAAAGAGCCAGAAATGAAAGCCCCAGACCTGATGTACAGCTGATCACAGTCAGCAGTTCTGGAGCTAGTCATGCAAATATTAATCCAAAAGATTTTTCCTGTGTATTAAATTACATCAGAAATCATAAGACTTCATGTAATGTAGCATGGTTATGTTTAATTCTAATGCAGCTCAGCTATGAAAACATCACCTGTTTCTTTTTAAAACTAGAGATGGCCTGAATCTCAGGGAGGGACACCGAATTGTACAGATTGTCATGGGCTGGCAGGCAAGAGAAGAGATAGAAGAAATGTTGAATCCAGCATTTTGACTGAGATTATTAATATCCATAATCATGGAGCTAAATTCAAATCTCCCAAAGAGTAGGAAGAACATGAGGATATTTGGATACAGGAGGAATATGAGTGCAGGCAGAGAGGTGGGAAAGAGAGGTTGCTTCCCATCATTTTTAATAAAAGCTTTGAAATTTGGCAGTTGTTCTTCTTTGAGTGTAAAACATACATAAATATATCCTTATTTTGTTTGGTTCAGTCTGAACCTTATGAGAGTCTACTTTGCACCACAGACCAGGATCATTTGAACATGAAAATACATTTAAAATTATAGAAACAATTTTGATAATATATTAAGAAATATTTTTTTTATCCCAGCTTCAAAGGAGAAACATTGATTTTATTAGAAATGCTTCAATTCAATGATGAAATACTTTCAGTCAAATAATTTTGCTGAGTTCAATTTATATATGCAAAAAAAGTTCAATATTTTAAGAAGAAGAAGGTAAAAATAGAATATAATGATACAGGAATGTTTGAACCAAGGTAATATCAATTTTCCTGTTGAATGAAATTATTGCTTTTTAGCATTATAATTAATTTATCAGTTAATTTATGAATTTTAGAAGGTAAGGAAGAAGCCCTTCCTAAATTATAAGGATGGGATTTTTTTTTTTTTTTTTTTTTTACCATAGACCGCATACAGTAACACTTTTATGCAGATTAGTATTTATTTCCGCACTGAATTAACAATATGCATAACTAATGTTAGTATTTGTGCTGAAAAAAATAGCTACGTATACATAAACATGCATTCTTATGGTGCAGTTCTATATAAGATCTGCAGAGGTTACAGGAGGCATAGCTACGGTCTGGACAGAAAGGACAGGCCACATCTTTAAATCATTATGGAGTTTTACTTTGTAAATGTTCCTTGAACTATTGAAAGATCATCTGGAGTGCTACACAAGGTCTGATGTTTAAAAGATTTGGGAGATCATAATAGAATGAGATTTCTAACTGCTCTAAGCTTTGAAGGTTTCTAGTAGTCTCTGGTGATAAATCTCATCATATTTATTATTATGAAGCACAGTACTTTACATGACTAGATTTAAATTTAATGATTCTTTTTGAGGAAAAACTTTAGGTGCAGATAGTCAAATGTTCTATATAAAAAACTTAATGCTTCTACTGAACATTTTAAATTGTCAAAAACTTTACCTGACCTTTAAATGTTTAAATGTATTTAAATGCACCTACACATCATGAAGTCAGATACTTGACTTCAGAAGAAGAGTTTTTTCAATGCAGAGTGGACTGGAGAGTTTCTCAATGCACACTAGGCTGCAGTGTGAATACTTTTAGTATGAGCAAACGACAATTATTAATGTCAGTCCAGAGAAGAAGTGTTGTTCTTGGTCATACCTAGACAACCTCTGGATGTGATTGTATGAGAGGTTTGAGCTTGAGAACTGGCCCTTTGCTCCCACATAGATGAACTCACCCAACAGCAAAATCTAGCTTTTCAGCAGTACAGCATAAAAAGGGGAATACAGACAAATTGTTCAGTGTGGATCTTGCAAGACTGAAAATTACCTGTGTTCTTAAGGAAAGGGAGAAGTTTAACAAAACCTGTCAGCAGATTATATCATCCTAAACATTTGGAGCAACAATCCATTCTACCTGTTAAGACTACGCCAGCTCCTAAGTTTTGGGTCCTACTCACAGGAAAAAAAAAAAAAATTAAAAAAAAAAATTAAAAAAAGATGACAATAATCAGTAAGGCAATAACTTGATTTACATTTGTTGTTTTCTGTTATTAATTGCTGCTAGAGGTACACCACAGGTAGATCCTGCCCATCAGTCCTGGACTAGAAGGGAAGGTGGGACACCATGAACATGGTGCTGGGCTGGGAGCAAGTAAACCAGACAGGGCAAGGTCTATGCTCTCCTTTGGTGTCACACAAAGCCCTGTGCCCAGGTCTTCTGTGAACAGGCATTCATGGTCTCACCTGTGAGATACCTGGGAGGCATGGGATCAAATCCCACTTCTGACATCATTTTCTGCCAGAGGCAAGACTGAGCAGAGGTGTCATTGCTGACCAGGGAAAGTTGGGCAGGACATGGTGACAGCTCCTGCTGTGCTGCCCTCTTTCTACCCCACCCTGTCAGGGAGCGTCATGAGCTGGGCTGGTCCCTAAGGGAACTGAACAGGGAGCTGAGGAGGATCACAGAGCCAGCAGGGCAGGGTCCAGGCCAGGATGGCACCTTGGCTCATGGGTGAGTGTCAGGATCGAGCCCAGTCAGGGGTGCCAGAGTCAGATCCAGCCCTAGGCAGGGCTGTGGGGATGGGGATGGGCTGAGGCCGGTCCAGGACATTGGCCTGCAGGTGGGCTCAGCTCAATGTGGGATATGGTTGGACAGGGCAGGGATGTGGTAAGGGTGGAGATGGCATCCTACAGCCTTGCTTGATGGTTCTGGGAGCTGGAATGGGGTCCTGGACCTTAGGCAGGGCAAAGGTAGCCCCAGGGGAAGGCAGGGCCATTAGAGCCCTCAGGGCCCTGGCACCCTTGTTCTTTCCAAGGCCATTTCTTTTCAGGAACTTAACTGTCTATATACTGAAGCACAGCATGTCTTGCAATTGTGGTTTGATTCCATGTCTTGTTACTAAACGAAGAACTCATGCTTGCCACTTCTCCTTAGCCCAGATGCTACCTTAAATTTGCACACCGTCTGTACTGGTTGCAGCTGGTAAGTAGCAGGCAACTCTGCTTGAAAACACCAAAATTTGAGAGATCAAAGATTCAGTTTTGGATATTCATTGAATATTCATCCTCCCCACCAAACACATATTCCCAATTATAGATCATCTTACCAGGATGAAGAAGTGGACAAAATATTCTATAAGCAGTTGGAAGAGGTTTCACGATTGCTATCCCTTGTCCTAATAGGGAACTTCAGCTTCCCAGATATCTGCTGGAAATACAACATAGCAGAGAGAGAACAATCCGAAAGGTTCCTGGAGTGTGTAGAGGATAACTTCCTGATGCAACTGGTGAAGGAACCAGATAGGGAAGGTGTCCTCCTGGACCTGCTGCTTGTGAACAGAGCGGGTCTTGTGAGGGAAGTAATGGGTGAAGGCCAACTTGGGCACAGCGATCATGAAATGATAAGAGTTTTCAATTCTCGGGGATGTGAAGAAGGGGGTTAGTAAAATTGCCACCTGGGACTTCCAGATAGCAGACTTTGATCTGTTCAGGAGACTGATTGACAAAGTCCCCTGGGAGGCAGTTTTGAAGGGTAAAGGAGTCCAAGAAGGCTGGATGTACTTCAAGGAGGAAGTCTTACAAGCACAAGAGCAGGCTGTCCCCATGTGTCAAAAGATGAGTCAGCAGGGAAGAAGACTGGCCTGGCTGAATAGAGAGCTTAGGCTGGAACTCAGGAACAAAAGAAGAGTTTGTGGCCTTTGGAAGAGGGGGCAGGCCTCTCATGAGGACTACAAGGATGTAGTGAGGTTATGTGGGGAGAAAATTAGGAGAGGCAAAGCCCAACTAGAACTCAACTTGGCTACTGCTGTTAAAGACAATAAAAAATGTTTCTATAAATATGTCAACAACAAAAGGAGAACCAGGTAAAGTCTTCATCCTTTACTGGATGCAGGGGGAAACATGGTGACAAAGGATGAGGAAAAGGCTGAGGTGCTTAATGCCGTCTTTGCCTCGGTCTTTAGCAGTAGAACTCATTGCTCCCTAGACACCCAGCTGCCTGAGCTGGAAGCTGATGTTGTGGGTGAACGTCCAGAAAAGAGGAACCGTGCCATGAGAACAGAATGTGGGAGACGGACTTGGGTGTATAAGCAAGATAAGAAGTAACCAATTAGAAAGAACAATCATCTGTGTGTGCTTCGCATGCATAGTGTATGTTACCAATTAGCTTTAAGCAGGGCGTGTGTACAAAAACAGAAGCGTTATAAATAGCCTCGCTGTTAGATAATAAAGAGAGCATTCAGAGAATCATATTGGTGTGCTGTGTTCTGCGTCTCGCACGGCCATCTGCGGCAGGCTGGATGGGTTACACCCAAGAGTATAGAAGGAGTTGGCAGATGTACTCACCAAGTCTCTTTCTATTATTTACCAGCAGTCCTGGCTAACTGGGGAGGTCCCAGTGTACTGGAGGGTAGCGAATGTGACTCCCATCTTCAAGAAAGGCCAAAGGGAGGACCCAGGGAATTACAGGCCTGTCAGTCTGACCTCAGTGCCAGGGAAGGTCATGGAGCAGGTCATCTTCAGTGCCATGACGCACCATATACAGGACACCCAGGAAATCAGGCCCAGTCAGCATGAGTTTATGAAAGACAGGTCCTGCCTGATGAACTTGATCTGCTTCTATGACAAGATGACCTGCCTAGTGGACAAGGGGGAGGCTGTGGATGTTGTCTACCTGAACTTGAGTAAAGCCTTTGACACTGTTTCTCACAGTAGCATTCTTGTAAAAAAACTGGCTGCTCATGGCTTGGATGGGTGTATACTCTGCTGGGTAAAACACTGGATGGACGGCCGGGCCCAGAGAGTGGTGGATGAATGGATTTAAATCCAGCTGGCGGCCGATCACAAGTGGTGTTTCCCAGGACTCAGTATTGGGATCACTTCTGTTCAATATTTTTATCAATGATTTGGATGAGGGGATTGAATGCACTCAGCAAGTTTGCAGACAACACGAAATTAGGTGTTGATCTGCTTGAGGGTAGGGAGGCTCTACAGAGGGATCTGGATAGGTTGGACTGATGGGCTGAGGTCAACTGTATGAGCTTCAACAAGGCCAAGTGCCAGGTCCTGCACTTGGGTTGCAACAACACCGTGCAATGCTACAGGCTTGGGGTAGAACAATTGGATAGCTGTCCGGAAGAAGAGGACCTGGGGGTGCTGATCGATGGGCGGATTAATATGAGCCAGCAGTGTGCCCAGGTGGCCAAGAAGGCCAACAGCATCCTCGCCTGTATTAGAAATGGTGTGGCCAGCAGGACCAAGGAGGTGATTGTCCCCCTATAGTCGGCATCGGTAAGGCTACACCTCGAGTACTGTGTTCAGTTTTGGGCACCTCAATACAAGACAGACATCAAGGTGCTTGAATGGGTCCAGAGAAGGGCAACAAGGCTGGTGCAGGGCCTGGAGAACAAGTCCTCTGAGGAGTGACTGAAGGAACTGGGGCTGTTTAGTCTGAAGAAAAGGAGGCTGAGGGAAGACCTTGTTGCTCTCTACAACTACCTGAAAGGATGTTGTAGAGAGGTAGGCACTGGCCTCTTCTCACCAGTAACTAGTGACAGAATGAGAGGGAATGGCCTCAAACTGCACCAGAGGAGGTTTAGATTAGACATTAGGAATAATTGTTTTCACGGAAAGAGTTGTCAGGCATTGGAACAGGCTGCCCACGGAGGTGGTTGAATTGCCATACCTGGATGTGTTTAAGAGCTGTATGGATATGGTCCCTGGGGACATGGTATAGTGATGGACTTGGTAGAGTAGGGGAAATGGTTGGACTTGATGATGTTGAAGGTCTTTTCCAACCTAGATGATTCTGTGATTCTGTATTAGAGAGAGGAGGGAGGGATGAAGGGAGAGAGGAAGGAAGGAAGCAAGCAAGCAAGAAAGCAAGCAATCAAGCAAGCTTAGAAAAGGAACTAGGCTTTTCTGAAAATGGACTGTTAATGTATTTTTTATTATTACTTCCCAAAACGTGCTTTTTGAAGCAAGTCACAATGATTTTTTTTTCAGAATTTCATCAAAAAGAACACTATAAGACCCACTTAGCACAGCAGCCCCTTTCTTTGATGAAGAACATCCAAACTGTCAAGGGTAAAATTCAAATTCCCCCTTTCTGGTCACTCACTAGGCAGCTTTGTTTGGATTTACATACTGATTCTGCATGTTGAGAACACTTCTCGTGTATAAGGAACCTCTAAGAACTGGATATTTCTCTGGCCACTGGCCTATTTCCTGAACACAAACCCTTTCAATCCATTCGATTTAGGTTCCCAGGGTATCCAGGCCTTCCAAATCTCTGCAATAGCTTGAGCGTAAACTCTCTAATTTGCCCTGCCCCCCATTTTCTATTGTCTCTTAACAATTTAGGGACATGGAAAAGGACTTGAAATCCAGAATGCCTGCAGGATTATGAGCACTCTTGTCATGTTGATCATACTGCAATCAGATAACCATACAAAAGCAGCACTGACTAGTATGTCTATAAAAGAGAGATACTAATTTTGCAGGTGTTATAAATTATCTGTTCTTTTGACCTATCATGGGAAACTAGACAAAAGAAGCATGCATAGCTCTCTGACTTCGTATTAGAGAATATTAAAATGTGGCACTTAAGCCCAGAACTATCTCTGGAAAGATTCTGAAGTACCTCTTTGTAGACAGTAAAAGTGTCTCCACAGTCTCCTGTGTCCAGCAGGATGGCACAACCTTCTCTTCCCAGGAAAATCAACTGCTTCTGTGCTAAGGTAAAATGGGGCTCAAACCTTTGCAGGGGTCATTCCACAGATAATCACAACTTTTTTTTTTGACATGATCTGCTCTCTCTTTTTCTACAAATTTGCAGATAGCAGACTTTCATGTTGGAGAGCCTTCTAAGGTTGCTATATGATATGCAAGTTCTGAGATCCTTCTTCCAACCACTCAAGTCCTACAGTCTGAAACTCCCTAGGACGGAGGGTGATAGTGGTTCTTTGTTTCTATGAGAAGAATAGTACAGTAATTCCAAAAGCAGAACAAGGGAACTTTCCCATTTAAGCAAAGTTTAGCTGATGTGAGCAGTGAAATGCAGAATGATGAAGGCCCATTTTAGCATACAATACATAGATATGAGAACATTATTACCATCTCACATGAAGTGGTCCATCTGACCTTAGTATAAGAGATGTTCTTATTTCAGGGACTGGGATTTTAGCCAGGATCTACCTTTAATACTGTCTGAAGGTTGTTTGGTGATTGTTTCAAAAATGACTATTGGTTTAGGGTTTGGACAATGAGTATGAAAGCAAAAATGTCGGAGTAGCTCATTAGCTTGGAGATGGATATAGGCAATGGAATTGCAGAGAAGTCATTGTACAGAAGGGAAGAAAGCAGTGTGAAAGATGCTGAGGGACTGACGGGAAGGGGAAAGTGGTAGAGGTTTGCCAGACACTTTTATAATCCCCTAAATACCTTTTTTCCTTTAGATTAAAAACTTCTTATTTGTCTTTTATTTGGTAAGACACAGACCATTAGGTGAGTTAAGTGCTGAGGTATGGCTGCATGCAGCATTCATGAGGGTTTAGGAGGGAAGAGTCTACCCCAAAATGACAGTGTTCAATTAACTATCTCTTTGCATACAGACAGTGAAGTCTTATGTAATTCAATAAACTTTTCCCAGTACATAGGAACAAATATTTAGAAAACTGAGATAAGTTTATATGATCAAATTCTTCAGATTTCAATACTGGATTTGTTTAGATCTAAAGAACAAGATAATCCATCAATTCTGTATTAAAAAACATTCATAGTAAAATAAGTCTAAAAATGACTTGTTTCTGTAAGTAGCGAGCCATTTAAAGTCTTATGTTCAGTTCTTCTTATATGATACATAAATCAAATATAAGATCTTTAAAAAACAATACATGATTCCTTATCCATGCAGACAGTGCATTGCACTTTTTCACCATTACAGTAATCAGAACTGTTTGAAATACCAGAATGCAAAGCAAGAGCAACCAGGCCCTTCATATTTGATGTTTTAACACTTGTTTTAAAACATTGTTAAGAAATGAGAGCTGAAGAATATGGTTGAGCACAATAATAAAAATATCCCACATTTTATTCTTTATGATTTAACATTATAATATTTTTTAATATAAATTAATTTTAAAATTTCTGCAATATTTTTTATGTTCATATATGCTAAATTAGTTTTATATTCAGCTTGTAGAATAGTTTTAGAGGGTTTTTTTGAGACTAGGTCTAGTGCAATGGCTCTGTTCTTGCCAGTGAGATTAAACAGACTTTACTGTGTTAAATGAGAAGGAAATGTAGTTATCCGTAATTTAAACAAAGTGAATATGAGTTTTATTTAAAAGCAAATCAGTAATATGCATAAATTCAAAATGAGTCATTTTGTACTTAGTCTTCATTTTCATTTTATGGAAAATAAATGCCCACTGAAAATGCATACTGTGATTGACGCTTATTTATGATACATCTGGCAAAAGAAATTCAGAAGATATTGCACTGAATTGTAACATACACATCAAAGCTTTTAGTAACTGCACTTTTTAAGTTTCTGGACCAGTATACTCAAGAAACATACGTAAATACCCTTCTTTTGGTAGTTTAAATTAGATGCAGCATTTACGGTATGAAATAGGGGAAAAAAAAAGTATCTCTTAATTGTAATAAGTGTGTATTTTTCTAACATCTTTTTGGAAAACTGCCTTTTTTTTTTTCCTGAAACTGTTTCCCCTTACCACACACAAGCTTCTGTATTTTTCTCTCTTAGGTTGATTTCTTGTCTTGAACACATCTTAAATGATAAGACAATTTAATGCTTACTCATTTATAATTTATAGCCACGAAAAACCAACCAACCAACAATGAAATCCAAACTACAAATAAAGACCATGTCTCCGTTTAGGGTTCAGGGCAAACTCCACAGAGCAGAATTGCTGTGCACCCCCTCTCTCCCTCCCCCTTCCCTCCCAAGGGAGGATACAAAGGGAAATGAGGAAAGAAGTGCCTCGCACCAAATTGGAAGTTAAAGATTATGAACAAAATTTAATAGGTAACAGATAAACAGGGAGAAGGAAATATTAAGGGAAGGGGGATATACAAAAATATACAAAACCAGTCCTGGGATGGCGATGGATTGTGCAGAGCACGTGCAGCCACGCCTAGCTGAGCTAGACTGCGGTCCCACAGAAGCACACTCCCAGGGAGAGAGAAAGGGAGAGACAAAACCCAACACTTCCTGTCCTTTTATAGAGTGTAGAAGGGAAGGGGAGGGAATACCAGGTGTTCGTGTGCCCCCCCTCCACCCCCTCCCGCCCAATTTGTTAACTCTTAAACCACAACAGACCAAAATAAAAAAAGCCCCAAGCACAACAAATTACACACAAATTCACTCTTCTTCATTAAACACAGAAAGCAATCTCTCTGAAGTAAGTGAAAGTCTTGTTGCAAAAACACAGAAATGAAGGGCTAGAAATGTGGATTTTCTTATCCAATAGAGCCTTCTAAAGATGGTAGGTTCTGAGTGGCTTACCTAAGACTGTAGTATACTTGTCATGGCTACCACCTTGGCATGTCATGGGCACTTTATTGAAATAATTTTTGGTGTTCACAGCATTTCAGGTGTTAAAACTTTGATTCTTAGGGCCTCTCAGTCACCAAGGAAGTAAGATAAAAGTCTTATGTTTCTTTGTGTATTTAATTTCCACATAAAAGCAGAACTGAGAAAGCCGTTGCTCAGCAGTAGGATACCAAAATATTTTGAATGAGAACCCTAATTAGCATATGTCCAGACTAAAAGACTTACCAAAAATTTCAGATCTGAATTCTAGATGTCCTATACTTACACTTCCTCAGAGAGTGCCTAAAGGAGGTTACAAGAAGTCATTCCTCCTGTTGAAGCAGTACTTCTGATTCATAAAGGTATCTGGCAAGGAGGACATAACTTCTTGTCTACTGCTTAACGACATGCACCATATACTTGATTCCTAGAAATTTATTAAATTCTGATTGCATAAAATACGTAAATAACAGTAGGAACCGGAATGGAACCCATCCCTCCTTCTCTCAAAACACCAGAATTTATATAGAGATTATTCATCAAGGCAGATGCTGGGTACCCTCATAGCAGTCATATTTACAGCCTGGTAATGAGAACTTCTTCCTCTTGAGAAACAACAAATTTAACTTTCAATCTCCTCAATATAATTCTTAGGTCTCCCATTTCCTGGTAATGTACTTCAATCTGAAGAATATTATACAAAAATATAATACCTTCTCCTGTCTCTGTCAAAGAAAAAAATAGTAACACAAGATCAAGCAAACACAGTTAAGTGGTATTTACCCTACCTTTAGTAAAGATTTTTGGCACTGTCTCCCATAACATCATCATAAACAAGCTAAGAAAGTATCGTCAGATAAGTGGACAGTGAAGTGAATGACTAGCTGAATAACTGCTCCCAGAGGATTGTGATCCCCTTGTGCCCAGAATGGCACAAGGTCCAGTTTAAGGCCAGTCACCAGCAACCTCAGAGATCAATACTGGGGCTGATTGTGTTCAACATTTTCATCAATGAAAGATGGAGTTAATACTCTTCTCAGAGGCGTCCAGTGACAGGACAAGATTCAACAGACACAGACTAAAACACGCGAAGTTCCATCTGAAGGTAACAGAACACTTTTTTTCTTACTGTAAGGATGATCAACCACTGAAACAGGTTGCCTAGAGTTTCTGGAGTCTCCAACCTGGGAGAAATTCAAAACCTGACTGGACATGACCCTGGACATTCTGCTTTACCTGACCTTGCTTGAGCAGGGGGATTGGACTAGATTACCTCAAGAGGTCCCTTTCAACCTAGGGTATTGTGCCATTCTGTGAATATCTGTGTGTGTAAATATGAGTATACACCTATACATACATCTGTAAAGGTATGAATACCAAATTTCTGTATTTCCCCAGAGCTAACACTTCCTTTTGTGATATAAACACAGTGCTTGACCAGGTTTTAAACTGATATCTACTATTTTGAATACATTAAATGACAGGAAAATAAAAACTTCATGGAACATTGTATGCAACTCAGTTTTCTAGCCAAGTGCGGTCCAAGAAGGAGAAGGTGACATAGATATGTAATTCCATACCCACACCCACACAATATTTTCACAATATGGAATACATTTTGTTTACATCTATCATAGCTGCTGTATATTCACTTTTTTCGTAGTAAGAGCCATTGCCTTATGTGGATTATTGGCTGCGGTTAAACTTCCTGCTACTGTTTGCAAATTAAAATTAAACAGGAAAATCTAAATCCTCGAAAGATATATATACAAACATATCTATGTAATTTCAGGAAGACTAAATTGCAAACGAAATCAGAACTAAGACCACCTCTAATTCAACATAAATCCATCTACCACTTCTCCAGACTGTGAGTACTTCAGTGTTAACTCTTTCCTTCCTAAGTCAACTTTTTCATACAATTACATGAAACCCATTTACAAGGATTTTGTTTCTTGTTACCTTTTTCTACTTTCTGGCTGGTACAAATAATGCCAGCATGCTGCAGCTCAGTTGTATTTATAATCAGACAGATCTGATATTCAAAACCTGTCTAGATGTGGTCCTGAATAACCTTGTCTACATAGCCCTGCTTGAGCAGGGGAGCTGAGCTGTAAAACGCCTAGAGGTCCCTTCCATTCTGTGATTCTGTGATTCTGTGATTCCCTGTCTGCTGTAGTTAGCAATTTCTCTTCTACAGTTTCCTGTCTTGTTACAGACTTTTCCCAGATTCTGCCTGGGATGAAGGGAAAGTCTTCTCTGTGCTATGTGAAAAAATCTAAATCCTTAGATGATATGAGTTTTCCTAGTGAGAAGTTTCCTAGACAAGTAAATTATACCATTGAAAAGCTTTTTTCAGAGGGCAAACTTGACCATTAACTAGTGCTGTGAAGACAAGGGAATTAACATGTAGCTGTTAGAGAAAAAAAATTAGAGTTCACCATTCTGTCAAGAGGAGAGAATGGAAAGGCAAAGAAAAAGACAGCTGGAGGAGTCAGTGTAGAGAACAATGATTTGCCTTAAGAAGTGAAAGTAAACATGCATGCCACTAGAGAAAGAAAAACTGAGCCCACAAAAACCCAACAAACCAAAGAAAAATCAAAAAAACCCACCTTGTGTATCATGCCCAGCAGTGACTTGGGGCTAACATCTAGTACGTGGTTGTGTGAATGGTCACAACTAAATAAATCCTTCTGTTTCAGCTGCCTTGAAGTACAGAAACTGAAACTGGTTTGAGACCTGAAATACAGTCATTGTAGGGTTTTCTTAATTTAGCTTTCATTATGATGGATTACAGATATATTAGTTTGGGCATTGCTTTATTTTTACTATGTACTGTGTCACTCCTACAGAAATAAAAGAAACACTGTAATAATAACTCTATATATCTTAAGGATTCTGCTTCAATAAAAGGCTCTTAATATGTAGAAATACTTGTCAAAGGAGTCAGCTTTGGGTGACTGAAAAAGGTGACTGGAACCCAACTAATGACACACCACTTACTGGGAGTGGAAGAATTTGATAGGAAATTGAGAAATGAAGGGAATTTTTTTCCACGGTTATGAGCAAAGACTTTTGGTATAATCATGACCATGAGCCTTGCCTGTCTCACTTTGTGATGACCAGAGATGATTGCAGTGAACCATGTGGCTGTGATTAACTGGAAGCATTGCAGCGACACATTCTAGAAGCTGTAAATTCAGGGAAGTAAAGATTTAGAAGAAGGTAACAGACTACAAAAAGGAAAAAAAAATAAAAAATTCCAGAAGGCAGAATTACAGGTATGTTGCCAATGTCAGTGTTTAACTCCTTGTTGCAGGTGACTGCAGCTGATGTCCAAAAGTGGCTTTACCACAGAGTCATGCTTTTTGAAGGGGTTGTGATAACAATGACCCACATTCAGTAAGTAAATACTTATGTTTTTCCTAGTCAAGACAACAAGCAGTAAGTAGAATTATGAACACACAAGTAAAAGAGAAGACCCCTCACGTTCAATCTCCAGATAGAGACAATGATGCAATGAGATTCTTAATTTTTTTTCCCTAACTATGAGTGGTAGAGGGTTGTTCCGAAACTTCTTACCTATACCAGTTAAGAGTTTTCATTAATCAAACATAGTATCAATCTTTTTTCTGCATGTTGTTACCTTCTAGTTAGATGATCTTTTCCCCTCCCAGCTCTATAATTCCTTCTTTCAGGCATATTCTTTCTCAGGCTCTGCACTCCTAAACTGAACAAGTTGTATAGTTTTAATTTCCCTTTGTAAAATAATGTCTTTGTTGTCCTGGTTCTTTTATTATCATTTCCCTTGTCATATTACAGTCTCATGTTTCTTCACAGAGTGTAATCTATGACTTCACTTCAAGACCAAAAGAACATCTTAAAGATATTCCAAAAGAAAAATATCCAAGTCCTGTCTGTGATTTCTGTCCTCAGTACCAACTATATTTCTTAATTCACCCTAAATAAAATTCATGAGTGGTCTTTGCCATTGTACTGAACTCATCACTGAAATTCTTAGCTGACCTCAAGACCACATCTTGAAGAACTCAGGATACCCTTCCAGTCCAGTTCAGCAGAACTCACTGCTGCCTGCCCTTTTCAACAGTTTATTACCTAACTTAGACATAGGTTAAGCACTTCCCCATTTCCTTTGTCTATAAAAACTATCAGTTTACTAAACATACTAGTCTAATGTCTTTTGTAAACGCACAATGCAGCTTTCCTCATTTCCCACTTATTTCCAAGTTGTTAATTATCATTTATTTAATAAAGGACATTGCTTTTCACTTCAGAAGTTTTATGTTATCGACTATCTGATCTACAATATGCTTGTACATTAATAAAACTTTTCCTGCAAATTTGTTTTGCAAACTACTCATAGAAGGCTAAGAGGCTTTGTATGTCCAGATCTTCTTTTTCTCTTTCTTGTACATAGCTAGAGCATTTCTTAATTTTGCAATGACTTAAGAATGTCTTCTCTGTGCCTATTATACCACATGCCGTTTTTGTCTAACTCTGTACTGCAAAGTATCTGATCTCACACCTTTGTCACAATCAGATTTTTTTGGTTTTATTTCCACCATAGATGTTGTAACAGACAATTTCATAAAGTCTTTCGCACACTGTCGTTCTTTGCATTCACATTTGGTGTCAAAAATGAAACAGAGGCTTAATTGTTCTTTTAGTTATAGAGTTAACACTTATTTTAATCTTCTATTTAGAAAATTTATCTTAGATGTATTCCTACAGCATTTTACATTCCCCCTTTTTTATACTCTCACCCCCACATGTTAATGTGGAAGCTTTTCTTTTCCATATTGTAGTCTTCCTCCATTCAAATCCCCGAATCCTTTCTGAAGCACTGAGTGCTGAGCACAAAAATACTGCTTTGGAAAATTAGGCCAAGAACTTTAAATCCTCTCCCCTCTTTGACATTCTGGTTTGGCATAACATTTTGCTACATAAAACAGTCACACCATGATATGAATTCCTGGGCTCAATATTAAAAGAACTGTTGTCTGAGAGAGACAGTCAGTGCGTGGTCACTATGTGATCACTAACCCATTTAATATGTCTGTGCAGGTCTGAAATCATCCACATGTCCATACACATCATTCAGCCCTTGACATGGGGCAGCTTCATAAATAAGTAGACATGCCCAAACTAATTGGTCTGTGGAAAGGCAGCACTTAAATTATAATATAAGATGCTTCTGACACTCATGACATGGGTGTGAGAGTATGAGATGAGATTCAGCCTAGATCCACCTTGAGAGAGCACAGCCTTTCTCAGTGAAGTCTGGTTATAAAATACAGTGTAAAAAAACCCAAAACCTTCAGATTTTTAATGTTTATAAACTGAATAAATTTTAAAATAAGATAAAGTAGACAGTATTGCATTTTCAGTATAAAATTCGGATAATAAAATGCTTATTTTATTATAAGAATCCCAGAATTCACCCTGAAACAGTCCTAACTGGAAGAAGAGGTGGCTTATAAAGTATCACGGTGCTAATCAAAATTTGATGTCAAATATGTCATACCTAATTCTGTATTATGCATAATCCAATTCCTTATTATAATTCTTGTTTTATTATTATAAAATTTGTAAATTTTATTATATTAAAAATATTGTACTCTAATGCACATTCACAAGCATATTTTCGTCTGACTCAGAATGATTTGTTTTGGGTTTTTTTGTAGTCGGGGGGAGGGTGGGGATTCATGCTATTGATTCAGTCAAGAATTATAGACGAGGCAGGATCTTTATGAACTTTTCATCTGACTTCACTAGTGATTCCTAAGGCCAAACCCCTTTCAGCCATGGCAGTTAATTCACAGCATTACCCTTTAACATCTACTGCCCACTAATATTTATAATCAGGTCTGTGAAAAGTATATAAGCAGTCAGTATATGGTGACTTTTTGTAGAAGGAACACTTCTTAACATTTTAACTATTTTTTAAGGTTTTAGAAAAAACACATTGTTCCCTGATAATATTGACAAAAATAAAATGAAAAGAAAACAAAAAAATTCAGAGGAGAATCTTTAGCTAAGAGAAGTTGGGTGTGACACTTACAAGGAACCATCCAAAAATATTTGTAAGCCTTTATTAATTGGAATAATGACTCCAGTGTTAGTGCGAGTATTCACATGAAGATAATACTTCATTTGGTGGTGATCTTTGAAAGAAAGCACTGAACTTTGGCAGAAGCTAGAGAATTTGTTTGCTTTAACACTCTCAGTTGAGCACTGAATCAGCCCTGCATTAAAAAAAAAAAAAAAGAGTAATAATTGTATCTTACTTTTTCTTAAAACAGATTTTATAAAGTAATTTGGAAACTAAAACGCTGAGATAATTATATGATGAATGTTTTCTGGCTGTACTTTATGACTTTTAATACCTTAGAGAGACATTCTTATAATCACCACACCTCTGTTTTTGCATTCTGGCCCACAAAAAATATATGTGTAGAGGCAGGATGTGCTAAACTGTAGCAGACTGTACTTAGAAGTTTGTTCTGAGCTGATTGCACTCTTTCCTCTCAGAAAACTGCCCTAAGAGACTAGTAAGGTGAGGGTGCATTAGGACAGATTAAATCTTTGCATGTTTCACTGAGTACTGCCAGACAGAATTCCTACAGCTTATCTTGATTTGGAAGAACAAATCATAGGAATTACATCTGTAAAAATGGGCCTCTATAAACCTTCTGTCAAACTAAAAGTTGCTCAAGAATAATTTGACATCTAGGTAATTTTGATTAGCAATATGATACTTTATAAGTCAGCTGTTCTTCCAATCAGGACTGTTTCGGGATGAATTTTTGTAGCGCACTGATCACTGTATTTGTGGGATTGTGCAAGAACCACAAAATATATCTTGAAAATTAACCACAGAATCATGGAAATGTGGGAGCACATCTAGTTCTACTTGAATTTCAAGAGGACTATCACCAACAATACTATAGCAGGTATGGCTTTGCATAGCCGCGTCTTGAAAATCCGTGAGTTCCCAGCCTTCCTGGGTGATTTGTTCTTGTCTTCATCAGACTAAATAAGCACATTTCCCTCAGCTTTACCATGTAGGTCATGTGCTGTTGGCTCTCAGCATATTTGTAGCCCTACACTGAATCCTCTTCAGTTTCTTGAGATCCTTCTGGAATAAGGGGAGCCCAGCCTAGACAGCATATTCCTGCAGTGGTGTCATCAACACTAAAGGAAATACTTTCAATCTGCTTGCCATGGTTCCTTTAATGTAACCCAGTACATAATTTACATTGTTTGAGATTTGTTTATTCATTTGTCATTTGTGTGTTCACCTGGCCTCCACCACAACACCGCAACACTTTTCAGTAGGTTGCTGCTTTTCCATGTACTGAAGCATGATGTTGTTCTGCCTCAGGTGTGGAGCTTTGCAGTTCTTCATGCTGAACTTCATGAGGATTATGTTGGTTAGGCCCTTGAAGTCCCTGTGGATTGAAGAATCTGTTACTATAATTGGACATCATAAAAACTTTCATTGAGGATGCAATCTAAATTGTCACCCAGTATGTTGATGAAGATGCTGAAGAATACGTGACCCAGGATCAGCTCTGGGGTACACACATCAATACTTGCCATCACTGAGATGCCATTGAATAACAGCCTTTTGAACCCAGCATTAACCCAGCAGTGCGTTTAACTGAAGTTTCTATGAGTATTTTTATCAATACCAAAGAACTAAACATGAAAACGTGTTCCAAAGGGCTCAATAAATAGAAGATAATCTAAGAGAATACTTTTTTCTGGGGATCATTTCCAGTGAAAAATGACAAGATTTAAAACTGATCGTGATTTTAGAGAATGACTGAATTATTGAAAACTTGGGCAGATTTTTTGGTGGTTGGTTTGTTTTGGGGTCTTTTTTTTCTGTAGTGCTGTTTCATCAGCAGCATTTTCTGGGGATCCAGAGAAGTGAGGAGTCTGTCCTATGGAGGAAAACTGTTATGCTAGGTGAATCAGCTTCGTAGCGGAAGAAGAAGATTGTGCTTTATTCAAGTATGTGGAGTTCTGCTGGGAAAGACAGGCTTCTTGTGACAGAACATTAATTCTGTTCCTCTGCTCCTGGTGTGAAGAAGTAAGGAGACCTAAGCTAATCTGCCCATGAAATGACAACCCCATATCCCCAAAACAAAAATCACCATGTATTCTGTAACAATAAATCCATTGTTAACGTATATTTAAAGGAATTCTCTTTGTGAGGCAACCAGCTAATATATAGCCCAGAAAGCATCAGGAAAACTAAATGCTTTCAAGCAAATGTATGGTACTGTAGCACGCTGAACCGGTAAGTCACCATGTTTGATCGGTGTCAGCAGTGGCTACAATAATAGCCTAAGACAAGGTTTTCACATTCCTAAAGATTTCATTTTCTACTTTTTTGCAACTTCTCCCAAGCAACAGGCCTTTACGAGAAAGCTAGCTGTGTAGAAGAAACTTCATAGACTATTTCTTAATGAATAGCAGCAAATAATATTCCAAGACTAACATTCTCTGACAGAGAAATGGAATTTCTGCCTTTACAGAAATAGGATTCAGTGGCAGTTTTGTCTGAGTAAAGGCTAACAATTATGTGCTTTGATCTTTATGTATGATACATTTAAATACTGTCCCAGTATTTAACACCATGTTTCAACATAAGTTTGAAACACTTAGTTCTATGCCTTCCTGTCAATTCAATCAAAAAATCCTCCTTTCATTTCACAGGACAGAGCAGAGAGTGAACTTGTTCAAATCTGCCCTATTCCTATTGTTTCCAACTCCAAAAAGCTTTATGATATAGAGTATATTTCATAGTCTAAACTGTTATAATGATAGACAGATGGAGATCTTCTCAAGGAAAAATAGCCAGATGAGCAAGAAAAGTTATAAGCTACATACACATCCTAGCTTTGTTCTAGAAGAACCTCACCCACCCAAGGTATTAGGCTTTGTATGAGAAAATAGCAGACTGCCTACACTTCATATGTGTGTGCATACATATGTCACTTCTTAAAAAACAGGTCACAAGAAAAACAAGATATCGTATTTAACACATTAACACCACATGCCATTTCAGACAGTGAGATAAGATAGCATGGTGAGTAGGCCTAACTGCTGGTATTCGAGCTATTAATCATAACCTCTCCTTCCTAGCAGCATGAGGGAAAAAGTCAGCATAGTTAACATATTTCTCATGCATATGCTAGCTTGTACTGCTGTACTGTAAACGAACTATCTTTCCAATACCTTGATTTGATCCACTGTGTATTTTAATTTCATTGTGGATTACAGTAATCAATGGCAGCTGCAAAGGAAAACATTATTTTCATTATTTTGAACCAAACTGAAAACAAACTTTAGGCTGTATGTCATGGAATAAATTAAATCTCTTGTACTTCAGGTTACATTCTAGATGTGGTACATCAATCATACCCTCTGTATTGTGGGCCTCTTTTCCATCATGTTCCTTGGTGACCTTTCACTGTGTTCAAAGGATAATATAACAAAGTAGCATTACAGAGATCATTTTACATACCTCTCTTACTCTATATTCTTACAACCCATTGGAATAAAAACATGTTACACGTCTAAAACAAACACACGTAGATTTTATATGTTCAACAGATCAACTGCTTGTTGGGTTGATTAGACAGCAGAAGTTTAAGAACACAAGTTACAACTTGTATTACCCACTAATACCAGTTACAGTAAGGTTTCAATATTCAGTTTAGATTTATGTGGAGGTGCACTGAGTCTAAGACCTGATTTGATCTGAGTGTCTTTTTGCGACATAGTCAGAATATTCATGGTAATTCTTGTCTAAGTTTCTGTTTTTCCATTTTCCAAATCAATGATTTCAGCAACTTATTTGGCTCATCTCCAGATTTTCCTACCAAGGCTTGTGTTTCAGTAACCATTTTTAAGGAAAAGAAAAAAGATGGGGGAAAAGAACACTAAAGTAAATCAAAGAAAGGTGTAAGTATTACAGAGAATAAGAGGGATAGCTAAAGATTTTTTCCTCTAAAACAGTGAAGTTATCATTTTATATTTTTCTTCTTAATAACAATAAGATTATGCTCAATCTAGGAAATGTAATTCTTAAAATAAACGCAGAAATCGCAGTTGGAAAGCATCATGCTTTATATTCATGTTTTTATCAATAAAGTAAAAAATGACGCCACGTTTTATGGAATTTAACAGGAGATCTTAGATGTATACTTGAGAGTTCCAGAAAAAACCTTTAATTTACTAGTCTGTTTTCTTTTACTGCAGGGAATGCAATCACTTTATTTTTATAAACAAACAGAAATTTCTGTTTTGTGAACCACTACCAAACCAAATCAGTTTCACCGTGGTGTTTTCAAAGATACTCTATTTTGTTGTGCTTTTCACACCAAGTAGTCTGAAAATGGAATTAGCACAGAAAATGGCTCCTGATAGTCTCCAAATTGGATGATTAACACTAGACCAAATCCATAAAAAAAAATATAATTTGTATTAATTCCTTGAATTTACACTATTAATACTCTTGTTTATGCAGGCTACAATCATCTTAGTGCTACTTACCAGTCAAGAGGAAGCTATCTCAAAATGGAAATTGAGGGGCTACACTTGAAAACACTTAAAACCACATACCATTCTATTTTCTTTACCATAAAGAGGCAGTTTATAGGTTGGAAACCCTTGCTGACTTTTGTTTTTCCCTCGTGCAAGCAGGGTGTGGACCCAGGCAGCTGTAATCTGTTCTTTCTTAACTCTGTTCTAACTTAACTGTCAGAGCTTCCCCTAAGAAACTTCAAAAAAGCAAATAAAATCTTGACTTGGTGCCACATAGTGTAAACTTCAAGTCCATTGTCAGGAACTTTAGTTTTGATATTTAATCGGGAGTCTTGCTCTCTTTACCTCATTACTTTTTATTATGTCAAGTAAAGTCAAATTTCTCCAAGGGCAGCTTTTTCCTGGAAGTGGGGCTACTGAGACCATTTAAGATCCTGATAGTAATGGGAGGAATTTCTTCATTTCTTTTTCTTCTCTTTTAACAATTGTCTTACCATTTCCGGTGCCTTGCTTTTCCTCTGCAATTATGTAGTTTTCCTTTCTTATTCCTTCAAATTGCAGGGAAAATTCAGATATATTAATTTTAGACTCCGTTGAATAAACCCATATATATCCACCATGAATGTATTTATGATGAATTAATTACTATTTGAAGATCCACACTAAAATTGAAATAAAATAATTCAAAATTTCCTTACTTGTCATGTGAGGATACTGCTATTGATAAACTAATTTTAATACCTTTTTCTTCTGTCACCTTGTGAACTTTGTGACTGATATGAGCTCATTCAAGTCAGTAGACAAATTTTAGCACTGCAAGGTTAGGGTCACAACTACTGCATTTGTCAGGCAGCATATGTAACTTTGAGAGCATTTATTGTAAAGTCGAAGTATATGAAATGCTGAAGTCAATAATCTCTTACAGTTGCCCACAAAATTAGTGTTTAAGTAAGAGAACAACTTTAGAGCAAATTAAGGCACTGTAAGATGTTTATCAAATACCATGGGCAGCAACATTTTTTAAAGTCCAATGAAGTAATTATTGCTGTCTTTAAAAACAGCTCCCTAATGGAAAGTTCTTAGAATAGCCACTCCTCTGCAAAAGTCCATAGACTAATTTAACTGTCTTCACTTGAAAGAAAATAAGATGCTGACCAAGCATGATTGTACTGTTAATCTAGAGACTGATCATGCCCTAACACCTTAATAACATCTCAAAATGACTGAGTGTATCTCAGTATCAGAAGTATTGACAGCAATTTGCTATAAGGAAAATATAATACTGTTCTATCATAACATATTGATTTTAGATGCAAATTATATATGTGTAATTATACATTTGTATTTTGTAAAGAGAAATATTGTGATACTACAAGAAAACTTGACGAGGGTTGTTGTTTTGTTGGGTTTTTTTCTGGGAGAATCTGAAAAAATCATCAAAGCAATTTCACAATATAAGCAACATTTCAAAATTAATAGATTCACAAGTTACAAGAAATTCTTTCAGAGTACTGTGAATTCTAGAACAACCAGTCTACAGAGAGAACAGCTGTCTTTGAAGTCAACTTTGGTTGTTTTGTGGTTTTGGTTGGTTGGTCAGTTGATTGGTTTTGTGATTTTTTTGGTTGTTTTTTTGTTGTTGTGTGGTGTTTTTTGGTTTGGTTTGGTTTTTGTGTTTGTGGTGGGGTTTTTTTGTTGTTTGTTTTTTTTTAAGAAACATATTTATCATTAGGTAATTGTATTTCTTCTCATCTTCTGGGCTTCTATTTCAGTAAAAATTCCTTGAACAGGATACGGTAACTGTTAGTGACGTAGAGTAGTGAGGGAGGGGGGTGAGGTGGATGATAGAGAGATTCTTTCCATTGTCTTTTCACTTTGGAGGGAGCTATAATTGTTTCAACTACCCTTTTCAGATTTAGAGCTTGCAACTGTGAATGGAGAGGAAAGGAAGGAGACCACTATCAAACTTGCTTTAGAGATGCTATGCATCGTATATGCATTGTATGTTTTAGGACTGCTTAGCCTGAAGCCTAGTCTGTAGCACGAGGCAATGAAGTGCCTCTAAAAATAAGCCAGGACTCTGGTTTGGTGATTTGTCAATGACCAGTATTGATCTGGTTTGAAAAACGATTCCCAGTGAATTGAAGTTATTCTGTATTGTAACAGCCGCCTGAGTTCCCCGATGGCTTTCCAGAAGCCAGGGACTGGTGGTATGAAATCAGCTGTCAATATCCTATGCCTCAGCAGTGTTACACACAGGATCTTGATGTGCTAAAAGGGGACCATATCTTCTGTGTGAAGCCAATAATTTACCGTTAGCCAAATTGAAAGGTTTAACAATATAAGCAGAATGCAACAAAAATGTGTAATTATTCCAGATACACTGATACTAATACAATATAAATAGAAAGCAAGTCTTATTAATGATACATTTCAAAAGTTGTTATTCAGATAAACCTTCTGCTAACAACCCCTTTTTTATATCTATTGTTAGGCATACCTTTCCGCTGCCGATCAACAGTTCAATCTAGGGGGAATTGCAGAGATTCATGAGCTCCTTGAAATCTTTGCTGGGAAAATATGATGTTAATGATGGGGCTTAATTCCTTCTCTTTTACAGAAGATGTACAATGCTGATGACTTCTTCCTGTCCCCCTGCTGCCATTTCTGTTTCCTTACATGCTTTATACCCTGCTTTTTTGTCACTTTGCGTATGTAGGATACTTGTTCCTTGTCCTTTTTTTTCCCCTTAAATCCATTTTTCTTCATCTCTTAAGTTTGCATTTCTTTCAGTAACTGATTACTGATGAGTTACTGAGAGCCCTGGGACCACTGGTATACTATGTTCAGATCTTCAGGGTCTCTGCTGTCACTGCCGATCTGCCCTCCTTTAGGCTGCATCACAGTAATACTACGTAAGCAGTGAACTCTTGTATGGCATGACTACTTGCTGTTCTTATCTATATCATTAACAATGGACATTGTGCCACATAAGTATACAGTACTGAACAAACTGAAATTAAGTAACAGTCATCTGGTCATTAATTAGGTGCTGTTAAAACAAAACAAGCCAAAGCAGAGCAAACCAAGTCCAAACAAAGCATGTCCTATGGCCTCAGGCCTACAATCTGCCTTAGCTTAATGCAGCGCTGGTGACCTGCTATAATGGTAGTTCTGTACTTGCTGGCAAACAGGATTATAGCAGACAGAAGAATATACACTGACTATATCACACAGGAGCTATTTTCTCACATAGACATCACAAATGACAGCTTAATCTGCCATTAAATCTAAACAGATAAACCAACTCACTGGTGCAGAGGTCCTGGCCTGTAATACTGAGCAACTTTATAGCAATGTATATTTTCAAATAATGGCCAGGCATTAATGTATTGAAGAGCCTTACCATATATCTGTCTGACTACAAATTGCCGCACTAAGACAGCCAAAGATCCTTATTGTCTTAACGTTATGACATGAAGTGATTTTTAAGGGGGAGGAATTAACATGTGAATAGGTGGTTTCAGCTGTTTACAATTTTTTTGTCTATGTGTGTGGTCAACACATTGCTTTGCTTCCAGATCTGTTCACCTCTTGATCATCCAGAGAGCTCAGAGGAGTCTGCAGAGAGCTTAAGCAACAGCCCAGAGACCCCTGGACTGGCAGTGGAGTGACTTGGTATTCATGACAAAATATTAAATGCTAGGTGTACTAGGCTCACAAAATTTATCTGAATATGAAATATGGCCTCTGTTGATCTGTGATGTTATGCATTCCAAAAGGTCAGGCAACCTCATAGGACTCCTTACAAGACAGTTTAAACGTACAGTGTTCTATAGTCAGCCAGCTTATGTTTTGAATTGACAAATACACTTCACTAAATAAAAGGAGTTAACATTACTGAAAGCCTGTGAGACAGAAGAGGGATAAAAACACTCAAGCGAGACTAGTTGTAAGTTGAACTTTATACCAAGATGACAGAAGAAAAAGGTATTAAAATTAGTTTATCAATAGCAGTATCCTCATATGACGTGTATGGAAATTTTGAATTATTTTATTTCAGTTTAGTGTGGATCTTCAAACAGTAATTAATTCATCATAAAATGCACATGATGCATTTTACTTCTTATTGCAGAAATCACAATGCTCAGTTTCCATGTTATTGCAGCAGACATGCTTTCATTTGATTTCTTTTTTTTTTTTCCTTCTGAAATATAAAAGCTAGAAAGTGAAATGAAGATGAAAATTATACTAAAAAATGCGAGAAAAGTATATACAATTTGTATGCATTGTTTTAAAAAATGAAAATATGAGGAAAAGATTTGCAAGTTGAAATGCTCATATCCATCACAACTAAAATTCCCAGCAACTGTAAGTCCTTTATCTACTTCTTATAAAGAATTTTTGCTAGAATGATCCTTTGCAGTTTGTTCCTCTGCAGAGGCACAAACTCTGCTGAATTTCAGCCCTGAGAAAAATTAGAAAAGAAAATTGCTTCCTTAAATAGGATTTCAACTTTGAACTATATGGAAGATTTTAGGTGATCAAAAATCTGCATGCATTCAAATGTTGCTACATGTTGAAGATATCCCTTTACGCAAACTAATAATTCATTTCCAAAAGTCTAAGCAATAGTCATCTCACAGTGCCAGTTCAGGGCTATATTTAAGATGACCTCTTAAAGAAAGGAAGTCACAGCTTCCTCTTGGGTTGGATCCTGCTGATGTGAATATACACAATTAAAGTTCATGATTCAGTTACTTATAGCCCAGTTACTTCTTGCCTTCTCTAAAAGCATCTGGAGAATAGTATCTCATCTCCCCATTGGACTCTGAAATCAGAGGCAGGAAAATAGCCTCAGAGCGTCATTAAACTAAGCTTCTATTATAGCACTGGAAGTTGTTGCTCTAAATTGAAATGGTCAGTTTGTCAGCTGCAGAACTGGAAATAATCTTACTGCAGAGTATATCCACTAACTTACAGTAAGGATCTTATCTATGGCTTTTTTTGTCCCAAGGGTGTTTTAACTGTTGGGTTTCTTTATGAAGAACAAGATTCAAAGATGCTTAATTTTTGTTTCTTTTGGCACCTGCTGAGATAATCACAATGGACCACTGATTTTTTTTTTGCCAAAACATATGGTACAATATCCAGTCCAAATCTTACTTCTTCCATAGGCGACAAATTAGAGGCAGAGCTGCTTTTCTTTGAAATCATACTTGTGGAGCTACTTCCAGCTTTTTTGCTTTTTCTAAGACTTGTGAATGCCCTCCTATAATTTATGAGAATAAAGCTCAAAGTGATGAAGGACCAGAAATAGCACAAGTTTAGGAGATACAGAAAACTGAGAGGTCAAAAGTTATGTCAAAGGCTAAATACAGCTGAAAGTGAAGAGGTTGCATAGGAACCATGCATTTGTCGAAATACATGCATCTCTACACAGGATACCTTCTCTGACTGATGGGAAGGAGGGACTTTTTTTGGTCTTGAAACTTTCTCTTTCTTGAAGTGAACAATGATGGCAAGCTTCAGCTGCACAATATATGTAGAATAATAAACTGATTTGTTTTTCAAAGTCAGAGTTATTTACATAAAGACGCTTCAAAATAGCTTACTCATTTTTTATATATGTAAATATTTCTGTGTCTGTATGTTCTCTATTTTATATATACATAAACTTATACACAAAAGCATACCAAGAACAAAAGACATACCATATTTGTGCTATTCTTTAGCCCAGTATGCTGTCACTCAAAATAGGTCATTGGTGTGAGAGAATATAAAAACAGAGTAAGTATGTGTGACATTTCCTTCCAGCACTCTCTAATAAGTATTGGGGGCTTTCTCTGCCAGAAGTGATGACTCTGAACTATGGTGTAGCTGTCAAGAGATTTTTTTTTCCATGAACTTACACAAATTTGCCTTGAAGCTGTACAGGTCTTTAACATACCCAGAGTTCTGTCCAGGGTGGCGATCGAGTCACCATCCCTGGAGGTATTTAAACGGCATGTGGACCTGGTGCTTAGGGACATGATTTAGAGGCAACCCTGCAGTGTTAGGTCAAAGGTTGGACTGGATGATCTTGAAGGTCTCTTCCAACCAAAGATATTCTGTGATTCTGTGATTCTGTGATACGAAGACCTTGTGTACTTTCCCACTGAGCAGAATTAGGGCTCCAAAATAAGGAAATCCCAAATTAGGAAAATCCATTGTTTGTATTTCCTGTGCACTCTCAGTATAAGACAGTCTTACGTGTAACCACACATTTAAGTTTTCCAAAGTTGCTATATCTTAGTCACTGCACTGAATCAATTTAATTACAAAATCAGTCAGAATTCAGTACTGATGTGGCATCCCAACTTTACTTTTGACAGGTGTGGAAGATGAGTAATGAATGACAAAGATTAAGTCTGGAAAAACAGAGTATAGTTGAACTTTGCCTTGAGAACTTGTTGTCTAAATTTGCCTCAGAGATACACTGATGTGGGAATCCTGCTTCTGTGAGATTTGTCTCTGATGTCACTAGCTGTATGTTCTTTTCATTTATTTCTGTGTGTTCATCATTTATTTTCTGGTATTAAATTTACAGATGCATTTAGCATATTTTGAACAGTGATAGAGCTATATCATGGTATATACTTAAAAAATTCAGCTAATAAACACCTCAAATTAATAGGCTCATTTCATATACTGTGTTCATCATCTTCAAGCTTTCCGACCGTCTTATGTTTCTCATCTCCACTAACCTCACCACGGATGTTGTGAAAATTATTAAATAAATGCAAAGAACTTGTTGTAGTGAGGAATGTCATGACAAAACACATAATGATTTTAAAAAATTATTGCACCTCCTACATTTTGGGCAGCAAACTTAACTTGGGCTACATGGTAAACACTGCGCATTGTATACACAATGTTGTTAGCTGCTCAGTGATTACTCCTCATTCTCTGCCCAAAGACAGACATGGAATAAATAACAGAAGATTATGTAATTAAAGTCTACATGATAGTGAGTCTATGTAGGAAAGCTAGAGCAAAATAAGAAGTCTAGTTGAAATTGTAACCTTTCCTAATTTGAGTGCTTTACATAATAAAGTGAATAAAGTTATATAACTTTATTCACTTAACTAATTGACTTGGTTAATTATAAATGAATATGAATACTTTTCAGATAACTGCCTGAAGTCAGCAAACACCAAATAGCCCAAGCTTGTCAGTACTAAATCATGTAAATAAATGTCATTGACAATAATGCCAGTCAGTTATTCACACTGTTTTGGCTGGGGATTTTCCACCAAAACAACTGACAGAAAATACTAGTTAGTTTAATCTGACCCTTCCCAAGATATCATAATTATGTCAGTAATATTTTTTTTCAGGAAAGTCTTCCTTGAGACAAGAAGTAGTACATGTCAAAAAAAGTACCAGAGTAAGATATAAAAGGAGGAAGTGAAGGAGAAATTGAGGAGAAGGGATTACCAATGATCTACTGGTTCAGTGAGTAAGGAATTATGTGGAAGATTGTCTGGTGTACTTCAGACCAAGGACTTGAATCATTGTATGAGTATGATCTGGAACTTTTCTTGAATGAGTTTACTGTAGTTTGTATTGGTGGTGCTGTCCCATTTTTCATAAATAATTTCATATTTCCACGGTGTGGGGAGGGAAGGAGGCAGAGAGGGGAGGAGGGAGAAGTAAATATTTGCTCTATGTCTATAGAGATAGACATGCAATAAGGCCATTCATCTGGACCATGGAAAATTAGATTCAGTGCTGAATGGGGAGTACTGGTTTAATGCTATTCAGTAGTTTGTTTTCTCTTTATTGTTCAGTGCCAGAATAAAATTTAGTGATCCCTAATCTATTACCTTGTTTCCAGCTTATTCACCTGATCTATGGATGCTTCGTATTCAAGTTTCTCACATATGTCATGCAGAGTGGAGATATAATTTTGAAGAGATATAGAGATCTGTAGGTTCATTTGTTAATTATGAAGGATATTTTTTAAATATAAAGTTGTGTACAGACATTTTCCCAGCCATTCTTGTGGAGTCATACTCAATATTTTACATCATTTGACCTGATGTTGTAATTTGACAAGTAATATTTACAAGCACTTGAAGAAGAAGGAAACATATTGCTAAGAGAAATTACATGATGTTATTCCTTTGTCTGTAACATATGGAGAAGACAGAAACTTATTTTTGGTCAGGTGTTAGTCTACATAAGTCTATCCCTAAAGGCTCTAGCTCCAATAGTTCTAGTTCTAGTTGAAATCAGATATGATTTCTAGTCAAAATCAGATATGATAGCACAGACTGTAGTGCTGGCATCATAAATGCACCAGTGATTTCAGACATGCTCTAAGGCAACTAGCCTGTATTGAAGTTAATGTTATCATAGCTTCACTGTTATTATTGCCATACAAAAGAATAGTTGAGATCTTTCAGCTACAGTTAAGACAATGAACTGAAAGAAATACTCTAAATATGTAGAGAAAAATACGGAAAAAAATATAATGAAAAAGAGTTAAAAATAAACTAACCTGTAAAGACAACACAGATGGGACAACAAAAGTGGAACAGACAGGTCAAAGAAAAGTAGATGAGATGCAAGGAAGGAGCTTGGAAAATTATGTAGAATTGAAGACAAGAATAATGTGAAATACATCTAGAGGGGATCAGAAAATACCCTTCCTTTAAGGTTGATTCGGATAATAGGGAGACAGGTCAGGACAACCAGGGAAGAGAAGAAATAGCAGAGATAGAAAATTAGACTGTGAAAAAAAGAGTTTTAATAGTAATGGATAAAATCTTTCAGATAGGAGTAAATCTGTCAGAACTCAGGAAGAATGAAGCATAAAAAATGTCTGAAGTTAATGCTAAGGATGAATATGTGTGTGACAGAGAATTGTAATTACTGGAATTAACAAAGAAAAAAAGAATGAAAGATAATACAAAATGTCTCATTATTCATAGCCAGCACTAATCAGAGATTAACCTGTACTTCATTGAATTGCTGTATTGCTACAGTAAATTGACAGAACTTGATTTTTTCTGCTGTATGAAGACTAAAGAATCAGAAAGGGGGAAGAACTGTATAACACACTGAGTTTGAACATTAGCATAACCCAGTTACAGACGCAAACATAAATGAATACTTAACACCAGGTTTCAGGAAGAATGATAATGGTTGTGTATAAAATCAAAGGCAAATGAAAATGAGAATGTGAAGATGAAAGCAACATTTGAGTAGCAACAAAATCTAAAGAGCTAAAATGCTCTCAAACTGGGAAGCTGGAATAAATTTCTCCCAGAGTCCTAAAACAATTGGGACATGAAGTCATCAATCAGATCCATTACCAAAAACGTTTTAATGAAACAGTCACATCAGTAATTGTAACATTTAATGGGAGCAATGGAAGAAAAAAAAAATCAACTTTGGTCTATTTCTCAATTGCATGCAGATATTAGAATGAACTGTGGATTAAGGGAATAATTGAAGACATGAGACAATAATAAAGGAGGTAAACTTCAACATATGTTTTCCAAAGACAGATCTTCTTAGGGATCTTTGGAAAAGTAACTTCTCTGATAAGGAAATCCATTTCCAAGCCAAAAGAAATGTTGCAGCTTTTGTCTTTCTCTGCTTTGATAGGGGATTTGATGCAATGGCACAAAGGAAATTCCTTGTGAAACTGAAGAAGATAGAGATTAGCAGAGGAACTGAATGTTGAACAAAGGGACAGCTCAAAGAAGACAGTGATTGAAGGAGATAGTATCTGGCTGAATAAAGGCTTTTAAGGAAATTTCTTAGTTTATAGTCTTTAGAAGAATCTGATTTGGAGTTCTTATGAGCAGATTCAAACCTAACTAAGAGCACATTAATATAAACCAGTAGGTACCAGGAATCAGCATTATCACAGAGGAGGACTAGAACTACCATCTAAATGGCTATGATGACCAGAAAATTTCTGTGGAGAAAGCTCTCTTCAAGAAAATGGATTCAAACCAAAGGAGGTACAAAGAACGGCTACTGGGATATCAGGGAAGAAGGAGAATCTGTCATATATGAGGAGATTTAAGGAGTTGAGATTCTTAACAGAAAAAGAGAATAAAAGAAATAATTTCTACTCATAAATATATGAAAAGAGGAACAAATGAAAGTAGTAGGAGAGTTATTTAAGATAAAAGCCACACTGGCACAAGCAAAAGGATATAATAAGAGCAAAGTGTTATGATCACAAAAAGAGTCTTTGATTTTTGGTCACAGTTGTGTGGTTAAAGAACTTATTTTTAACTCGAACGTAAAAAAGCACAGACAACCAGCAGGATCACAGGGCCACAGCAGGGGACTAAATTTAACTGGAAGACCAGGCAGTCTTTCAGGTTACATCCTGTCCCGGTTTTGTGTTCGCAAAGAGTTTTGCATTGTTTCAAAGTAACCTGCTAGTAAAGGCTATTAATGCCGACAAATCTACTATGTTCAGTAGCATTTAAGAAGGTAGAGCATTAACCTCCTCTACGAGAAACTGCATCATTTTGACTTATAGCAGATCTCTGAATATACTTTCCAGGTGCGAGCATTGGATTATTAGGAAGGTTATTTTAATTTTTAAATGACAAATTGACTACCACGCTAAAGCTGTGTGCAACCTCCTCTGGTCTGACTGAGATCATGGGACAAACTAAAAGCTTTTATTGGCATGCATTCCCTCTGCCCTAGCTATGCGCACAAAAGAACTTTGTTCCAAGCTACCTGAGCTCCCGGTTTGCACTCCAAAAATTTCACTCATGTCATTTATCAAACCAAAACTGTTGCCTTCAGCACATCCAGGCTACAAATACCTTTTTTATTAGCAAGCCCACAAATACCACAGAAGAGAACATACATATCTACCTTAGTCATTAGCCCTCTTTTTTTTTTTTTCAATATGATCAATGAGTCCTGTACTAATCACACAGTATTTTAGAAATCTGATCTTAAATGCATAAAAATTAATATTACAGGTTTTTTCTGTCTCCTCTTTCTACAAGCTCATGCTAGTAAGTATGACAGAAGTCGATTATCATTTGCAGTCATTAAAACTGCAAAAACTGAATAAAGCTATGATCACAAAATGCAAATCCCTTCCAGCATATTCTGAAATATTTCTGATATGACATGGATATCATTATTTATTGGATCTTTCCAATCTAATTATATATTGTTGTTCACATTTGTTAAAAATATATACATAGATTTGAAGTAAAAATATTTATTTCTTTGATCACACGATTTGATGAAACATTCTATTTTTGCCATCTGTACAATAGAGAGTTTTATGATCCAATGCATATCAGCTCAAAGCAAATTTGTTATATTAATTCCTGCAAGAAATACTATTCCTGTATGACCTTTTTATTTAACATTACCAAAAATCTGTGGTATTCCGTGACTACTATTTAACTTTTGAAATATACACTTTGGACAGGGTTTGAGTAATTTACCAAGCCATCCTGTGCCATTTTTGGCTATAAAAGATAGTTTCACAGATATTTGTCTATAGAAATGAATGGAAAAAGGAAGTATGCTGACTCTAGGTTTGGTGACTTGAATGTGAGCAGTGTTCATTGTTTGTATCTCATTCTTTGGTATCTTCAACCTGCAGCTTTCAGTTGGCAGAGGATGGTCACATAGGAAAGTAAAAACCACACTTGGCACCTGACTTCTCAGAAAATTCACATATATCACTAAAACATTTATTAACAATTTTTAAAAAATGGTCACTTGCTTTTACATTCAAAAAAAAAAGAAAAGCAAGAAAAGGAAGAAATCTTTGTATCTGCATTGATTTTGTCTCAATATCCTCATAAAATATAGCTGGATGGAGAACTGAGAAGTCTTTGTTCTATTTCCATCTTTTTCCCTTTACTCACTGTGATCATCTTGAATTTATGTGTTTCCATGGGTCAAACTTGGCTACTAACTAAATTCCTGCCTACATATTTAGCTGCCCGCCTCAAAGGACTCCCTGCTTATGAGTAAGAATTGAACTTGAGCAGCCTCCTCTGGTAGGCAAGATGCATGCTGACACTTGGATACTCAAACTATTAGTATCATATGAATTCAGCTACCTTAATTTAATATTAAAATAGAGTTTGCATGTAACCGCATTCCTGAATGCTATTTCCTTGCATGTCACCATCACTGAACTTAATTACGTAACAATCAGGATATCTATCCAAGATATTTGCTCCCAAGATGGACAGAACCATTATGTGTCAGAAGCAAAAATACTTTAAATAGTATTTGTGTCTCTGTTTCTAGACTTCTAAAAAATGATTAAGTGTTTTTCCATTCAGACTTGAGTTCAAAACATGTTTTGATTCTTACTGTAACCAAATACTTTCTTCTATGCCTGGCTTTGACTGTTTTTTTCAGATTTGTTTTACTCCTTCAAAGCTAACAGAACGAAGTAAAGATATAGGAAAATCACGGATACTAATATATTTGCACCAGTCTCTGGAATGATTAAAAAAAAGCATGACTTTCTTCATACTGTTTTAAACTGACTAAATGTAAAAATAATTATGATCATAATCATAATTTCAAAGTGCTTGAAGATGACATTCCATCTGTAGTGATTAGCACGGACTTTACAATAATGTGCATTGCATCATTTATCCTGTAATCCAAGAAAGACATTTTGTACTTTCCAGGATAATAATGTGATATATTTCAATTGTTCTTAATCCTAATGAAACTGTAACCATAAATAATAGGTAGATATCAAGACGAGATTTAATAATACTTCTTAATTTTACAATGTCTACAGAATCACTTCAGTCTTAGCAACAAAGGCAATTCAAACTTACTTATAGAGGAATGTTTGTTTCTCCTCAGCCATATCATCAGAAGGTGTTAATACACACACCAATGCAGAAGTATTTGCTTGAAGTAAAATTTAATGCTTGCAGGATGAAAGGTACTGTTATTATATTCTCTCCCACACATTCAGAAAAGCTTTGTTGGATTTAATTTTAAAAGATGAACATGAAAAATGTTGCACATAAAATTGTTAATAAAAAAATGTAAAATTGAATGAGGATCCAATAAGACAGAAAATGAAGAGTTAATGATACATTTATGATGCAAACAACAATTAAGTCATTATATGTATAAAACACCTAGCAAAAACCTTTGTCTTTGGTTATATCTGAAAAAAAAAAAGTTACTGAAGAAATACCTTCTCTTACAGCAGTGCCTGGGTAATTGTACAAATCTATAGAGTAATACAGAAAACAAGACTTACTGAAAAGGTGTCTGGTAGCATTATGGAACATCTCTATTTCTATTATTGGAGAAGACTTGATATTTTGCAAATACTATCCTTCAAGCTCATGCTATAGTGATGGATGGTATGTTTAATTTTGCATCTTTCAAAGGCTAAGTAATTCTGGGATTATTTCAGGAAGGATGTTTAATTTCACTGATAGTATTTATTTCACTTTTTTTT